>CM070839.1:2445190-2520190 GCA_036326025.1 Chrosomus eos | reverse complement strand
CCGACAGATAAACGTGGGGAAAACGGCACGATAGAAGAAATATGGAGATCATAATGATGTTAACGCACTTATTAATTGAAAAACGAGTGTTATATCATGTGTAAAGTGAGTTTATGAACTTCTGATTATGTTTGAGGGAAAAAGGAAGTAGTGAAGTTTTCTCCATTATAAGTGCATTACTGTAAACACTGATATTTACTGTAAAAGAAAGTGTGCTTCCTCCTCGTGATATTATTATTTTCAGTTTTAATGGACAGCATCTGCGACGTGAGAGCAATGTTTAACATTTAAAGCAGCAGTTTTTATATTTATATTAGTGTAATGATCTGCCATTTTTCATAGTTTGGTTTTACTTTCCTTTGTTTTGTTTGCAATGTGAGCTTGTGAATCTGAGACATGTCGTTCTGTCCAGGAGTTAAGGCTTATTTTGTTTGTTTGTTTGTTTGTTTGTTTGTTTGTTTGTTTGAGGTGATTTGCCATAAATGATGTGAAAGACTGAACTCTGTGTTGATGCACTTCAGTGTCGCTGATGTCACGAGGACACGTTACTGTTCTTCACTCGCTACATCCACTAACCACTCTTTCTCTACAGTTTTATGATGTATTTACTATTTATATATCAGGTATGATGTACAGTCAAAGCAAAAATTATTTTATTTTTATAATAATTAAATATAAAAATTAAATATAAACATTTATTAAATATAAAAATTAAATATAAATTAAATATAAAATATTAAAATATTAAAATTAAATATAATTTAAAGATAAAAATATATTACATATAAAAATTAAATATAATTTAAAGATAAAAATATATTAAATATAAAAATTAAATATAAATTAAATATAAACATTTATGAAATATAAAAATTTAAGATAAAATATAATAATTAAATTTAAATTAAATATAAAAATATACTAAATATAAAAATTAAATATAAATTAAATATAAACATTTATTAAATATACAAATTAAATATAAATTACATATAAAATATAATTAAATATATATTAAATATATATTAAATATTAAAAAATATTAAATAAAAAATTAAATATAAATTAAATATAAAATATATTAAATATTACAATTAAATATAAATATTTATTAAATATAAAAATTACATATAAAATACTTTTTTTTTCTAGTGTGTGCAGGACACTATAGTTTATTTATGTAAGTGAGGAGAGCAAAATAAACTGTGATAATAATCATAAATGTTTCTTTGGCATCAGATCATCATATTATAGTGATTTCTGAAGGATCATGTGACACTGAAGACTGGAGTAATGATGATAAATTCAGCTTTGATCGCAGGAATAAATTACACTTTACTATATATTCACATAGAAAACAGCTGATTTACATTATAATAATATTTCACAATATTACTAAGTTTTTAATCAGATAAATGCAGCCTTGAGACTTCCAGAGACTTCTTTTAAAAGCATTAAAATCTGACCGACCCCAAAGTTTCTAAGAGTAGTGTGTGTACAGTGGTGATTATGGGTGTGTGTATGAAAGTCTTCACTGGTGAGGGTTAGCACACAGATGTCCGTGATAGTAAAGATGAACTGATTGTGTTTGAGTTCCTGAGCCGGTTCAGCGCCGCCGGACGAGTCGTGGCTCCCGTCAGACAGATGTTGTGGTACAGTAGCACATCTGGAGTGAACTCTGTGTGCTGTTGCTTTAAGCATGACGATCTTCTGGGATCTACCATGTGTCCTGGCGCTCGGCTGGACTGTAGATCCAGAGTTTTACATCTTTGCATGATCTTTTCTTCATTTAGAGTCAACATGGAACGGCATTCAAATCGTATTACGTCCGTTATGTGATTTTTGCATTACAGATATTTTCCCACATTAATAACAGTATCCAATAGTAATTTAAGTAAATATAATATATTAGTATGGATAATGTATTTCTACTTATATATTAAATGTACTATTTTAGTAAAAAATAATTAAATTATATATTGATATATTTAGATTAATATAAAACTAAAATAATTCATATTAATCTAAGTTTTTTATTTTAGTAAAAATTATTAAATTAAAATATTAAGATTAAGATTAGAATAATATATTTAATATAAATTATTTGTATATATTAAATGTATTATTTTAGTAAAGAATTATTAAATTATGTGTTTAAAATATTAAGATTAGTATAAAACTAAAATGCTTCATATTAATCTATTAAGTTTTTTTAGTTTAGTAAAAATAATTAAATTAAAATATTAAGATTAGAATAATATATTTAATATAAATTCTTTGTTTATATAAATATATTAAATGTATTATTTTAGTAAAACATAAATCAGATACATTTAATATATTAAGATTGTACAACGTATATAAATAACATATTTATATTAATATATTAAATGTATTATTGCTATTAATAAATCAAATACATTTAATATATTACAATTAGTATAAAATTAATATAAAGAATATATTTCCTATATATAATAAACTGCATATTTTTTTATGACGTCAGAAAAAGGAAAACTTAATAAATCCTTAACAATAAGTTAATGTTTAACAAACTAGTGAATATTGAGTTCATGTTGACTTTCTAGTGTATTTTTACTATTAATCACTTTCACTGCATTTAATGAGACTTTTAAGTGATTTTTTCCTCCTAACGATTTCTGAAACGATTATTTCAGAATTCATCCTGTGTGACTGACTTTTATAGAAGTAAAATAATGAGAAATGTTTCTGAAACAAAAAAAGCTTGTTGAATTGCACTACAAAAAAAATATGCATTGCATTAACCGTGCCAGCATTTTATTTCATGCATTTTATTTCATGCATTTTATTTCATGCATTTTATTTCATGCATTGTGTTTTAAGGGCTTGCATTAAAAATAAAATACATTAAAATGCAAGCACGGTTAATGCAATGCATTTTTTTTTTCAAGTAGTGCAATTCAACAAGCTTTTTTGTTTCAGAAACATTTGTCATGGTTTGACTTCCTTAGGCTTGAATCTGTAAGCTGCCCCCTGACGGTGTGTGTGTGTGTGTGTGTTGTCAGGATGCTGTGGACGGGGAGATGAACGGCGTGGCCGAGAGGAGCTCGAAGGAGCCGAGTCCGATCCCGTCTCCGAGCGCAGACCGGCGTGGGAAAGGCAGTCAGTCCTCCACTCTTCCGGCTAAAGCTCAGGAGAATCCGGCGGCTCAGCTCGAGGCGTTCCTGCACCGCAAACACGAGTGGGAGGGACACAACAAGAAAGCCTCCAGCAGGTCTGACTAATCACTGATGCATCTGGACAGTTAGAGATGTTAGAGGTGCTCTATCTGTGTAACGAATGTGTTTGTTCAAAATTAGCAAAGTTTAAAAAAGGAGTCAATTTATCATCAATGCTTCTTACAATGCTGTGTGTGTGTGTGTGTGTGTGTGTGTGTGTGTGTGTGTGTGTGTGTGTGTGTGTGTGTGTGTGTGTGTGTGTGTGTGTGTGTGTGTGTGTGTGTGTGTGTGTGTCTGTCCCATGGCGCTTTTCCACTGCATGGTACGCTCGGTTCGGTACGGTTCGATTCGGCACGGAACGGTTCGGTTCGGCTTCGCTTTTCCACTGCGTGGTACGACTCGGCTCGGTACGGCACGGTTCGGTTCGCTAGCTCGGTTGCTTTTCCACTGCAGTTAGTACCCATTCAAAGTGGGTGGGACTGATCGTTACACTGTTTGTAGGTCCGGTGATAGCCGTGTGCGGCTAAGAGCTGAGCTAGCTGCTACTTGGAACACTTTTTCATTCTGTTTTGCCCATCCAGCTCTCGCTGGACCCGCTCCTAGGCAACCAACGAGAGGAACGTCTGCACCTCGACCACGATTCAGCCATTTCCTTTTTAAATTGTTGATCTTTTCTTTTTTTTCAAGTAAGTAAAACACAGGTGCTACCGTGTTGGCTGTTGTCTACTGGTTATATGACTCTGTAGCGGGTTTAGTGTCTCGTGTCGCAAATCCAATGACGCTGGTAGTGACGATTCTTTCTGTCTGACCAATCAGTGATCTGCAGTGTTTCACGTCACATTTTAGTACCGGTACGGTACGCTTGGAACCTCAACAGATCAGGTACCATTTAAGCGCGCCGAAGCGCACCGTACCGTACCGTACCATGCAGTGGAAAAGCACCACAAGTGAGCCGTACCGAACCGAACCGTACCGTACCATGCAGTGGAAAAGCGCCACCAGAGAACTGATCTGTGTGTGTGTGTGTCCTAGAGAAGTGATCTGTGTGTGTGTGTGTGTGTCCTCAGAGAAGTGATCCGTGTGTGAGTGTGTGTGTGTGTGTGTGTGTGTGTGTGTGTCCTCAGAGAACTGATCTGTGTGTGTGTGTGTGTGTCCTAGAGAAGTGATCTGTGTGTGTGTGTGTGTGTGTGTGTGTGTGTGTGTGTGTGTGTGTGTGTGTGTGTGTGTGTGTGTGTGTGTGTGTGTTCTGGTGTGGCAGAGGTTAGTTCAGTGTGTGTGTGAGTTCAGTGTGTGTGTGTGTGTGTGTGTGTGTGTGTGTGTGTGTGTGTGTGTGTGTGTGTGTCCTCAGAGAAGTGATCTGTGTGTGAGTGTGTGTGTGTGTGTGTGTGTGTGTGTGTGTGTGTGTGTGTGTGTGTCCTCAGAGAACTGATCTGTGTGTGTGTGTGTCCTCAGAGAAGTGATCTGTGTGTGAGTGTGTGTGTGTGAGTGTGTGTGTGTGTGTGTGTGTGTCCTCAGAGAACTGATCTGTGTGTGAGTGTGTGTGTGTGTGTGTGTTGTGTGTCCTCAGAGAAGTGATCTGTGTGTTGTGTGTGTCACAGATCCTGGCATAACGTGTACTGCGTGATCAATAACCACGAGATGGGCTTCTACAAGGACAATAAGAGCGCGGGTCAGGGCGTCCCGTACCACAACGAGATCCCCATCAGCCTGAAGGACGCCGTGTGCGAGGTCGCCGTCGACTACAAGAAGAAGAAGCATGTGTTCAAGCTCAGGTGAGGAATATATATATATATCATAATCCCAATCATTTCCTCAGGTGTTTTTGTGCCGTGACTGAACTCGCTGTTTCTCCACAGAGTTACTGATGGAAACGAGTATCTCTTCCAAGCCAAAGATGATGTAAGTCTGCTTTTATTATAAATCACTCACTATAATATTACAGCATCAGAGCTCGTGGTCCATGAGAAACTCAACATTCACACATCTCAAAAATAACACATTTAATAGTCAAATATATAATTCAACTGCATATAGCAGCAACCGGTAGATAGATATATATATAGATAATTAACTGTGTGTGTGTGTGTGTGTGTGTGTGTGCGTGTTGTGTGTGGTGTGTGTGTGTGTGTGTGTGTGCGTGTGTGTGTGTGTGGTGTGCGTGTGTGTGGTGTGTGTGTGCGTGGGTGTGGTGTGTGTGTGGTGGTGGGTGTGTGTGTGTGGTGTGTGTGTGTGTGCGTTGTGTGTGTGGTGGTGTGTGTGTGGTGTGTGGGTGTTGTGTGGTGTGTGTGGTGTGTGTGTGTGGTGGTGGTGTGTGTGTGGTGTGTGTGTGTGTGTGTGTGTGTGCGTGCTGTGTGTGTGTGTTGTGTGTGTGTGTGTGTGTGTGTGTGTGTTGTGTGGTGGTTGTGCGTGTGTGCGTGCTGCGTGTGTGTGTGTGTGTGTGCGTGGTGCGTGCTGCGTGGTGTGTGTGTGTGTGTGTGTGTGTCTGTGTGTGCGCGTGTCTGTGTGTGTGTGTGTGTGTGTGTGTGTGGTGTGTGTGTGTGTGTGTGTGTGTGTGTGTGTGTGGTGTGTGTGGTGTGTGTGGGTGTGTGTGTGTGCGCGTGCGTGTGTGCGGCGTGTGTGTGGGTGTGTGTGTGTGCGGTGCGTTGTGGCGTGTATGCGTGTGTATGCGTGTGTGTGTGTGTGTGTGTGTGTGTGTGTGTGTGTGTGTGTGTGTGTGTGTGTGTGTGTGTGTGGTGTGTGTGTGTGTGTGTGTGTTTAAAGGAGGAGATGAACACATGGATTCAGGCCATCCAGAACGCCGGCAGCATCTCCTCGTCCTCTGAGAAATCTGAGATCACGCCTAGCAACCAGAGCACGCCCGCCTCCAGCCGCGCACACACGCTCCCGGCAACCGTCACCATGACGACCGAATCCAGCCCCGGCAAACGCGAGAAAGACAAGGAGAAGGACAAAGAGAAGCGCTTCAGTCTCTTCAGCAAGAAGAAGCAGTAGACGTCAGTCTGTTCCCCTGCAACGGAAACATTCGGTTCTCTCATTCCTTCATTCTTTTCTTATTCTTCTCGTTTCTATTCTCTGTCATTCCCCCTTTCCTTTCTGTCTGCCCACCTCCAGTGATATCCCAGCATGCAATGCTCATGAAGACGCCACACTCTGTGCCTGACACTCCACCAATTGGGTTCCAAAGTTGTACAAAAAAAGGAAAAAATCAAGATGTCTAACCCAAAACAAAGTCGTTTCCAAGCGAGAGTGTGTCGTGATTCGGGAACGTTCCCGATTCGGAAGTTTTAAAGGACCAGATGTGTTTTTTTACGCTTTTATGTTTCTATTGTGGTTGATTTTCAAAATCCTGAATCTTGCTCTCTCTGGTTTTGTAATGTGTGTGTGTGTGTGTGTCATTGAGGGATCTGGATATTCCAAACATTTTCCTCAATTTTGTGAGGCTGTCTTGGAGAGACGACGAATCTCTCTTTGTTGTTCGGGAACAAGACAGTGACGCTTCGAACGATTCCACGTTACCGGATTGTCGCGCTGAAATAGCTATGCCAAGTTTCGTCAGATTTGCCTTTTAACGATTATAAGCTGATAAACCGCTAATATGAAAGTAGACTAACTCGATTGGATCAGATCAAACTGTAAGAATGTTTGCTATATATACAGAGGACTAGTAGCCTGAATCAGTTTTTATTCCTTTTCGTTTTCTCTTGGGTTTTATCATAATATATGTTTCAAATAATTCTAGTACAGAGTATAAAAATTAGATGTATTATAAACACTTTAAAGCATCAATGTTAAGTGAACAGTGGAACATTAAAAAGGTAATGTTACTCCAACAACAACAACAACAACAAAAAGTTAAAAAAGAACAAAAAAAATATGAGTACGGTTACTTGCTTGTGGGCTATAGCACTGAGCATTATCTTTTCTCTTTGTTTTCTCGTTATTATGGCTTCATCCCGCTCTTCTCCTGCTCTTTGATACATAGTGCGCATCCCCTCCGTCACTGTATCTATTGTAATTTTCATCTTCTGCACAATCAAACGCATCATACTAGGAATGAAACGGGCGTCCTGAGCGCGTATAGAAACCCGACGCTCAGATGTATGAAACTGCACCTGTAGACTTTAACCCCTGCCCTGTTAAAATATGTGCGATGTCATTAAATGCTTTTAAAGATTACTCTTATCTTTCGACTCATCTGTTGAGTGTGTGTGTGTGTGTTTATTTAGCTAGATTTGCTCTTTCTAATTCATGCAAAATTCACGTTTGAACATAAATGTGCAACACAACCACCTTATAATAGTGAAAATCCACCCTCTCTTTATCCCTATAAATCACAAGCAGTGTTTTAGAATTAGAGATTTTAGTTTTTCTGACAAAAACGCATAGGCCCCGCCCATAACTGATGCCAGACTCCGCCCCTATTTGCATAGACCCCGCCCCCAGTGAGCTGAATGTGTTCTTATTAAAGGATTAGTTCACTTTTAAAATAATTCTGCTGATAATTTACTCACCCCCATGTCATCCAAGATGTCCATGTCTTTCTTTCTTCAGTGGAAAAGAAATGAAGGTTTTTGATGAAAACATTCCAGGATTTTTCTCCTTATAATGGACTTCAATGGGACCCAAACGGTTCAAGGTCCAAATGACAGTTTCAGTGCAGCTTCAAAGGGCTTTAAACGACACCAGACGATGAATAAGGGTCTTATCTAGCCAAACCATCACTCATTTCAAAAATACATAAAAAAGTTTAAGTTTTATAAGCACAAATGCTCGCCTTGCTCTGTTCTGTGATGCGCGTTCGTGACTCTCCTGTTTCGAACTCGTTCATCAAAATGAACAAATCTTTTTTCGAGTCATTTCATTCATTCAATGAACGAAATGACTCGAAAAAAGATTTGTTTATTTTGATGAACGAGTTCGAACAGGTGAGTCACGAACGTGCATTTATTTATTAAAATACAGTTGTTCATTGTTTGTTCATGTTAGTTTGCAGTCTATTAACTAGTCTGTTAACAAATACAACCTTTGATTTTAATAACGCATTAATAAATGTTGAAATTAATATTAACTAAGATTAATAAATGCTGAATAAACATTTTTCATTCTTAGTTCATGTTAACTAAGGCAGTTAACTAATGTTAACTATTGAACCTTATTGTAAAGTGTTACCATATATATATATATATATATATTCAGTAGGTACTCTATTATCACTTTAATACACAGATCTAATATACAATCTGATCTAATGTGATTTATTTCCCTGCTGTTAACGTTCACAGACATGTTTTTTTAAACTTTGTGTGTTCTTGATATAACCGTGTGTGTATTTGACAGTTTAAGCGCAATACAAGAGAGAACTTACTTTAATACTCATCTGTCATCCAGCTTTCTGTGTAATTTTATACTGATATGGCTTTAATGCAGATGCAGATAATAAACCATCATAAAGATGAAGAACTGAAATGTCACATGAACGCGATAGAGATGATAATCAAAACCAGAAGAACGCGCTTAAAGGCCACGCCCACTTCTGGAAATAGGGGCGGGGACCATCAGCTCATTTGCATTTAAAGACACATGAACAAAAACGGCATGTTTTCCCTTCCACTCAAAAACATGGTATAAACAATCTTTATTGTATTTTGAGCTGAATCTTTACAAAGACATTCTTGAGACACCAAAGACTTATATTACATCTTGTGAAAACATAATAATAGGCAAGGTCGTGAACAGCTCCCAGGAGAAGAACCTCACGAGTTGCCATTTCGTAAATGGTTAGTTCACACTAAAATGAAAATTATTCCATAATTTACTCACCCAACTCAAGCCATCCAATGTGAATATGACTTTCTTATTTCAGCCAAACACAATTAGATTTATATTAAAATATATCTTTGGGCTTTCCCAGCTTTATATGGGAGTGAATGGAGCCTGAGATTTTGAAGTCCAAAAAATTGCATCCATCCATCATATCAGTAATCCATACGACTATAAGGGTTCATAAAGACCTTCTGAAGCCAAGAAAAATATCCATATGTATAACTTTATAAACTATAATCACTGGCTTCCAGTGACGCCCACCACATTTTACTGTTTTACTGTGTTTTTGATCAAATAAATGCATTCTTTCTGAGCAGAAGAGACTACTTTTTAAAAACATTTTAGTGTATTTCATAAAAGTCTCCATACAATTGAGATATTAAAGAGATCTTTTTTTTTTACCTCTTGTGTGTGAGAGTTGCTGTATAACTTTCGGGGGGAACCCGCAACACACACACACACACACACACACACACACACACACACACACACACACACACACACACACACACACACACACACACACACACACACACACACACACACACACACCACACACACACACACACACACACACACACACACACACACACCAGAACGTTTGGAATTAACACGACTTCCTGTCACGTGACCGCTGGGAGAGAAGAATCACATTTGAGATCTGTGTAATATCAGAAATTTTCGAAGGAGAGCTCTGAAACAACAGTCTCTGGGCAATAATGTTTTTTACACAAAAACATCAATAACTTCGATATCTAAGTTTAAAAGTAAAGGGAAAAGATGCCAGTGAAAAGTGTAATGACATTTATATAGCATTATGCCTGTTTGCATAAACCTGCTTTCCCAATAGCAAAGCAGTTTCCTACATATATGTACATGAGTGTGTGTTGCTGGTTATAATCAGATTACTAGAGTAATTGAATCAGGCTCAAGCTTTACCTAGACTCACCTTTAACCAAGAGACTGATATCTGTGTGTTACAAGCAATGCAATCCTCTATCAAGAGTCTCACAACTAACATTTTACTCAGATTTAACACTGTTTTACATGGTTGTTGATCTGTAGCATATAATTATTACTCAGCATTTCTAACCTGTTTCTTACTCACTTTATTAATATAGTAGCTTTTGAAAGTGTTTACATTAATGCGATGAATTAAAATAGATATATAGGCTACTAATGAACTGATATGGAAGCGGCAGTATTTTCTGCCGTTAAATGAGCTGTTAATCATCCTCCATTCATTAAGATCTCGACAGATGCACTGGGCTCTTCTTCAGTCACGTGACTCCGTCTTAAGAGCATCAGTGATGTGGGGATTTCCTTCCGCTGGGGATTATGGGATGCTGGGGATGCCCTTCCCGGCGTCCTCTCGGTGACCGTGAACATGTCCAGTCACACGTCAAACTCGCTACTGTAGGGTTGTAGTTGCATCACGTGCACAGCTTTTATCCATTCGACTATCACATTTGCAGCTGTGCTATTTTTATTTTATTTTTTATCAGAATCGTAATGACATGTCAATGCATTGACAATAGATACATTACATTTGGAATTCTTTAATAATCATTTTTTTAAATCCAATTTGATCTTAAATTCTTTGTGGATTCGTATATGAATTATTTTTAAATTATTGTAAATAATTATACAATTAGAAATACAATCACATTCATTTAAGATTTTTCTCCATACAGATATATCTCCATACATGCTGTTGTTTAAAATATAATATAACATGAATGTGATATATAATATAATACAATACAGTATTACATCAATATAAGATAACATAATATAATATAACATTACAATAATATAAGATAACATCATATATATAACGTTACATTAATATAAGATAACGTAATATAATATGACATATATAAAAAAAAGAAATATATATATACTAATATAATATAATATAATATAATATAATATAATATAATATAATATAATATAATATAATATAATAAAATATAATATAACCTTTTTGCTGCCTCTCCAATGGGATGTAGTAAGAAGTCCCGTATGTTCAGCACGTTGGACAGCGCGTGCTGAGCGCTCATGGGATTTGTAGTCCTTTTCGTGTAGTTGCGCGTCATTGGAAACCGTTTAGAACTACAAGCCCCATGATTATTTGCGCGGCGCCGCTCTCTCTGCTTGTAGGCATCATCGGAAACGGGCCACAAGGCGTCGTAGTAACCAAACCGAATGGGTTACTAGAAACCAGAAATCATATTCTCCAAATTATTACGCCAATAACTCAACTCAAAGCGCCTTTCCTCCCTCGTCGCTGCGCTGCCTCCGCGGTGGAGGGATTAATCCTCCTAAAGCAGCTCGCGGATCTTCTCCTGCGTTCAGAATGAGGGTTTGTGCATCTCAGATGATCCAGTGATCCGGATCACGCGAGGAATGGAAGAGTTTACTTCAGTATCACTGGGAATTGAAGAGCTTTAGGCGAAAGTTGAAGATGATGAAGACGTGTGCGGGTAAGATCTGATCGTCGGTGATGTGCACGGTTGAAACCGTGGAGATTTTCGGAAATCCGGGAGGCAAACACGCCGACTTTTGCCCTTTAGAGAAGATTAACACCAATGATGGCTTTGAGCTGAAGACCTGAAGTCTCTGCAACCCTTTAAACACGTCCAGACCTCAGTGTGCTGAAAGTGTCCAGCCTGGAGATGATGGTATAGATGCTTTTGGATCAAGATCTAGTTGTTTGAATGGTAATGCAGATTTACCATGCTCTCTATAAAGGCTTTTATACTCTAAAACCTGATGCAATGGCTGGTAGGTGCAACCAACTAACGTTACTCCATTGACTGTTTCATTCTATGCTGTAGTTGAATTCCCTTTCATTTGGATCAACAACAACAACAAAAATCAGCTTTTTTATCTTGATTTTAGCCTGATTTCTCGATGACACCCATTGGGATCTTCAAACAACCCTCCCAGTACAGGTGACCCAGCTGATGTTCCAGTTATGATGCATGCATGAACTTCACCAGGGCATTGAATGGTGGCAGTGCCGTAGGGTTGGTGGTTACAGATCTGAACTGGTGACTGAAAGCCTGTAGATCACCATTGTGTCCTTGACCCCAGAGAAAGTCCACTGTTAGTCAGCTAAATGACCCATGTGTGAGTCGTAGAGCATTGCAGATCCCGAGAGCATGGCGGAGAAGACGGCTCCTCGCTGTCAGCTGAGGCTGGAGTGGATTCATGGATACCGAGGACATCAGTGCAGGAATAACCTGTACTACACCGCCGGGAAGGAGATCGTGTATTTCGTGGCTGGAGTCGGAGTGGTCTACAACACCAGAGAACACACACAGAAGTTTTACCTGGGACACAACGACGACATCATTAGGTATGATGCTCCTTATAACGGGAATTTGGGTTACACTTTATTTTACAGTGCCCGTATGTTACAACTAACCGTCATCCTAATCCTACCCTAACCCTATAGTAGTTGCTTAACATTACTTAAATATATAATTACGCTGTAACAATGACAGTGTAACCCTTTATTTTAAGCTGTCTGAGTAATATTAAGCAACTAGACTACAAAAAATGCTTTTCTTGCTTAGTATTTTTGTCTTGTTTCCAGTCCAAATTTATAAAAACTCGTAAATCAAGATGCATTTACTAGAAGAGTAAAATGACATAAGATATTATGTCCTGTTTTCTGAGGAAATAAATAAATATGAAGTGAGTTGATGCTTAAAAAAAAGCAAAATTATCTGCCAATGGGGTCAGAAAAATAATCTTAATTTAAACAGAAACAAGATTATTTTTCTGACCCCATTGGCAGATAATTTAGCTTATTTTAAGCAAAAACTCACTTCATTTTTATTTATTTCCCCAGGTAAAAAGTACAAATAAAGCAGCCGCACACTCAGACACTGTGCAAGATCAAAAGATAAATTTATTAGCAAGCTTTCGGTCTTGCGACCTTCTTCAGGCATACAAACAGAATGAATGTGGCCATACAAAATTCATTCTGTTTGTATGCCTGAAGAAGGTCGCAAGACCGAAAGCTTGCTAATAAATTTATCTTTTGATCTTGCACAGTGTCTGAGTGTGCGGCTGCTTTATTTTTACTTTTTACCATATGATTTATTAGTAGCAGCACCTCTCCACAAGACTTTTTTGACGGATGAGCGGTGGTTCTTTTCTATTTATTTATTTCCCCAGAAAATAAGCCTTAATATCTAATAATTTTACTACTTTAGTAAATGCATCTTGATTTAAGAAATGATTTGATATTTGGACTGGAAACAAGACAAAAATACAAAGTAAGAAAAGCATTTTTTGCAGTGTACATGTACTTACTATAGGGTTAGAGTAGGATTAAGATTCGGTTGAGACCGGGTTAGTTGCATGTAATTATGCATAATTTACTATTATTACTAAGGTTATTATTACATGTAACATATGGACACTGTACAATAAAGTGTTACCAGAATTTGTAACACTGGAAAAAATAAAAAAATTCCATCAAATTACCATATACTATTTTTTAAATGCCAAAAAGCATCATGTATACCATGGTAAATGATATGGTAAACGTTCATTAGCATCATATGTAGCAAGGTACCATGATAAAACCATGTTTTTAATGTCATGTTATTTCTTGGAGTATCGTATGTGACACGTACTGTACGAAAAACATGATTTTTGGTAACGCCACTGTATTTCTTGGAGTACCATGAATTTACAGTGTTATGGATAGACACTATGGTAATACCATGAATTTTTTGGGACATGTACTGTGATGATACCATGTTTACTGGTCATTTACCATGGTAATGTCATTGTATTCTTTTAAATGCCACAAGGTATGATGTAAATACTACGGTAAATTAATATGATAATTATTTAGCACCATGGTGTGTAACAACATTTCATGGTAATAGCATGTTTTTTTACCATGGTAATGTCACAGTATTTTTTGGTGTACCATGATACAGTATCTACATTTTTTGGGACACATACTATGGCAATACCATGCTAAATTAATGTATCAACCAGTATCATGATATGTAACAAAGTATCATGAATATGTACCATAGTAATGTCATGGTATTTCATGGAAATACGTTTTCCTAAAACCATAGAAATGACCTTTTTTGTAAATTTTTACCATAGTTTTGCCATGCTTTTATTATTTGAAATAAAGTACCATGTGATTACCATGGTACATGAATAATCATTGATAGTATATAATATCATCTAACACCATCACTGTACTACGGTACTTTTCCCGTAATGATTGTTTGGCTCTCCTGCATCTGTCTTAGTGTTGTCGACAGCAGTTGTTCCTCAGTGATAAAGTTGTTTGTATCTGATGATATCTGAGCCTCATTCTCACACTTATCAGACCACCGTCTCCTGGACGGATCAATGCTCTGAGCTTCAGGTCCTGAGACGAGTGGTCACACTCGTGTACTGATCATATCATCCAACAACCAACTGGGGTTCATATGCAGGATGACCCTGACGGAGAGAAGCGCTGGTGTAGAGAGCCTTTTTATGCTGAGCAAATCTGTGCAAGCTGAGGGGGGGGAGACGGAGAGAGAGAGAGAGATAGAGAGAGAGAGGGAGGGGGAGAGAGACGGAGGGAGAGAGAGAGAGAGAGAGAGAGAGAGAGAGAGAGAGAGAGAGAGAGAGAGAGAGAGAGAGAGAGAGAGAGAGAGAGAGGGAGAGAGAGAGAGAGAGAGAGAGAGAGAGGGGGAGAGAAACGGAGGGAGAGAGACGGAGGGAGAGAGAGAGAGAGGAGAGAGAGGGAGGGGGAGAGAGACGGAGGAGAGAGAGAGAGAGAGAGAGAGAGAGGAGAGGAGAGAGAGAGAGAGGAGGGAGAGAGAGAGAGGGAGAGAGAGAGAGAGAGAGAGAGAGAGGGAGAGAAGGAGGGAGAGAGACGGAGAGAGAGAGAGATAGAGAGAGAGAGGGAGGGAGAGAGAGAGAGGAGGGAGAGAGAGAGAGAGAGAGAGAGAGAGAGGAGGGAGAGAGGAGAGGGAGAGAGAGAGAGAGAGGGAGAGAGAAGAGGAGGAGAGAGACGGAGGGAGAGAGAGAGAGGGAGAGACACACAGAGAGAGAGAGAGAGAGAGAGAGAGAGAGAGGGAGAGAGGAGAGAGAGGGGGGGAGAGAGACGGAGGGAGAGAGACGGAGGAAAGAGAGAGAGAGGGAGAGACACACAAGAGAGAGAGAGAGAGAGAGAGAGAGGAGAGAGAGAGAGAGAGAGAGAGAGAGAGAGATGAGAGAGAGAGAGAGGAGGGAGAGATGGAGGAGAGAGAGAGAGGGGAGAGATGGAATAGAGAGAGAGAGAGAGAGAGAGAGAGAGAGAGAGAGAGACACACAGGAGAGAGAGAGAGAGAGAGAGAGAGAGAGAGAGAGAGATGGACTGATACGGTGAGAAAGTGACCGTGTTTTCTCTCCCGCTCTCTCCTCCAGGTGAACTCGGTCTATAAAAGAGGACGCTTGTGTTTATAGCAAGGTGAAAGACAATTTGAATATTCACGGGACAAACTAAGATGGATCATATCCCAAAAAAATAAAAAGCTGCAGTAATGTGTTCCACCCCGTCTAGGGGGAAAGGAGCAACATGAAAGAGTCAATGATGTGCGAGGAATTAGAACAAAAAAGTTATTTATTTTCTTAATTTGGGACATAAGATTCAGGAGCGGACAAAGCCAAAATAACAAACAAAACAACCTTACATTTAAACCTCTTTCCTAATGCTGGGTACACACCAAAAGATAATCGGGCTGATTTTGGGCCGATTTTCCCCCTTCCGACAATCCTAGATATGTCCCGATTATCTTGATGGTTCTACAGATTATCTTAACAGATTTTCCTGTGGTGTGAGGTGTGTTAAGAGTGTCCGAACCATCCTGATGTGTGGGGGGAACCCCGAGGACAAAACGCGCGCGCGCTCTGGAGATTATCACGTGAAACGAAACAATATCCAATCAGAAATCGAGATGATTGAAGACGGAAGCATAACAAACGCAGTCTTGGCGCAGCACAGAGTGAAACTGATGTGGACAGCAGAGATGGAGGATCAGCTTGTAGAGTTTTCTGTCATTCCAAACACTATCACAACTTCTTCCTGCATATCGTTCGCCATGCTTATTCTGAAGTCTCGCGAGATTTTGCGAGATTTCCTGTGTTCACAGTCGAGACTCTGGTTGAAAATCTGTTCGTGTGGTGTGCTGTCTTTGTCACATCATGGCACACCACACACTATAGGAGCAAAACAGTGAAATCTAGGATTTTTTCGCCTCATGTTTGTGGTCTTTCACATTTTGAAAATCTTAAAAGATGTAAAAAATCCTTTGGTGTGTACCCAGCATTAACCTTAACCCAAAAGAAAATTAAAATACAATCGGTAATCCTATTTCCCTAACCAAAACAGAGATTAAACTGTTTACAATAAAGAAAAGAATGGCGTCAAGCTTGGTTAAAACCAGAGCATTCTCAGAGTTATGGTCTGGCAAAGCTTCATAGACAAATCATTTCCAAAGGGGCGTCACCAACGGACGTCACTCAAATGCTTCTGGGCGCAATTGGATAGAGCTAAACCAATCAGAGTGATGAAGTAGATGACGTATGCAGAGCGACGGAGAAACATCTCGAGGTTGTTCTTTGCTCGGGGTTTAACAAAAAGGAAACGTTCAAATCGCTTAAAACCGACGCGATCGCTAATTGGAACGAGTGATGTTCCACGGCGGCATCCATCTTTGTAATGTAGGCTACAAAATCTGCTTCACCGTCGCTGCGCTGTGGTCATCGTGTAAAGCCGTTTCTGATTGGTGCCTCGATTTGACGGATTGGAAATGGGCATGAATGAGCTCTTTGCCAGACTTACTTGCAGAGCAAATTTAAATTTGCCAGAAGTTGTCTGGGTTTTCCCAGGCTAGTCAAGCTCCCTACTTTCTCAAAAATCAATATTTACAATATACTTACAATCAGGCAAACAAACTGAAAAGGGCAGTCCAAATCAGTGTCAGTAAACAGGCAAAGGGTCAAAAATACCAATAGGGATAACAAGATTTTTAGATACAAACAGCTTTCAAATCAAACAAACAAACAAACGGTACTCACAGTCTCAAAACTCTTAACACTCAAATACTCTTAACAGTCTCAAATCACAAACTCTCTCTGCTCAAAACACCTTCCTTTCTGTAGAGGAAGTGATGACGTGTCTTTTTAAAACACGCTGCACCAATCAGGATCGAGCAGCAATCATCTAGCAGGAACCAATCAGATGACGTTCCTGACACACTGAGAGACTGACAGAACAGCAGAGATGGCAAAATACAAACAATAGGGTCGTAACAGATGTCACTGTATTCCTTGGTTGACCACGATAACAACGTTTTTTTTAGAAAGTAATGATTTTTGGACATATACAGTAGGGCTGCACAGTATATCGAAATTATCGAAATATCGCAAATGTATATATCGCAATATGCATATCGCAACGGCTTGCAATAACTGGAGTCATGAACTAAAGACAGAGAAAATCACTCATTGCTCTCGGCTGAATCACTTCTGTAGCTTTAATAATAATAAGTATATATTTAATTCATACAGTAAAAAACTAAGCCGTGTTTTATTTTTACTTTTGATTATTCAGTTTCTGTTGTTAAATAATCCTAATGTAGGATAATCTGAACCCCTGTGGTTTACACTGATGTTTAAGGATTAGTTCACTTTTAAAAAAACTTTTGCTGATAATGTACTCACCCCCATGTCATCCAAGATGTCCATGTCTTTCTTTCTTCAGTCGAAAAGAAATGAAGGTTTTTGATGAAAACATTCCAGGATTTTTCTCCATATAATGGACTTCAATGGGACCCAAACGGTTCAAGGTCCAAATGACAGTTTCAGTGCAGCTTCAAAGGGCTTTAAACGACACCAGACGATGAATAAGGGTCTTATCTAGCCAAACCATCGCTCATTTCAAAAATACATAAAAAAGTTAAAGTTTTATTCATACTTTGCATGTGACGTCACAAGTACTGGCTGGCGGGCAAGAACGTCGTTCTCTAGCAGCGAAACCCAGTAAACTAATCAAGGATCTTGCCCGGACGTCGCCAGTTTTGATATGCAAAAGTTGGTGTTTTGAGGTGTAAACGACATGCCAGATAGTTGTTGTGCGATTGGATGCACTATGTCAATCGTGTAATCTTAACATAAACGTGCTTACACGTTCGCCAGTAGGTGGCGAGAACGCGTTCATCTGTACGTGATTTGATTTATATGAAATGAGAAGATGAATACATGGAGAATGAATGTGACACGTTACTGTTGTACTTCGTCTAATTATTACTTACTTCAGTTACTCCAAGTCTGGTAGAGACTTTGCCAGCTTCAAAGCAATGAAAACATCAGCGGGTGCTGCGTATGGATCACACGTTCCGAGATATCTAATTTTAACATTCGATGACATATGGTCTAAAAGTTAATTAATTGTAGTATTGGAAATTTGCAAGGCTGCAATTCCCCTGGCTGGCCACTGTTTGTCGCCATTTTATCAGCGTTTGTTGCCTGCCAGGTGTCCATGGTAGTCACGTGACTGCAAAGTATGAATAAGCACAAATGCTCGCCTTGCTCTGTTCTGTGATGCGCGTTCGTGACGTTAGTTCGTGACCTTTTCAAGGTAATTGCGTATTACGTGACGTCACAAACGTGCATCACAGAACAGAGCAAGGCGAGCATTTGTGCTTATAAAACTTAAACGGTTTTATTTATTTTTGAAATGAGCGATGGTTTGGCTAGATAAGACCCTTATTCATCGTCTGGTGTCGTTTAAAGCCCTTTGAAGCTGCACTGAAACTGTCATTTGGACCTTGAACCGTTTGGGTCCCATTGAAGTCCATTATATGGAGAAAAATCCTGGAATGTTTTCATCAAAAACCTTCATTTCTTTTCCACTGAAGAAAGAAAGACATGGACATCTTGGATGACATGGGGGGGAGTAAATTATCAGCAAAAGTTTTTTTTTTAAAGTGAACTACTCCTTTAAAATAACACTTCTTATGCGTCAGTAAAACACTGCTATTCACTTTCAGAAGCTGTAGAGATGTTTTCTTGTCACAAAGAATATGAAACGCGTATGTAGGTTAAATAGTTTTAAAGATAATTCAGTTTATTTCACACACTTTAAGCATTATCGTATCGCATATCGCATTATTTAATGAGTTATCGCATACCGCATCACAGTATTTTGGACAAGTACTATGGTAATACCATGATTTTTGGTATTCTTTTAAATATGACATTGAATGTATACATTCATTTTTCAGTACTGTGGTAATACCATGCTTCCATTTTAGTGGCATTTTGCATGAAGATTTGGTGCATTTAACAGCGTTTGTTCCCATTTGTATGTTCCCGATTATGGGATGCAATTCTTGAATCTGCAATTATCGTCTTTCCCTGACGCTCAGCAAGCCGCTGGCTGTAACGATCCCGCTTGTTTATCAGGATTAATTGGCTGGTGAAGCTTCAGCGCGGGAGGAATGATGTTATGCCGAGGTGTCTTGTTTTAGGCTGAGCTTTTCTATTGATGGATTCGGTAATTAGTGTTAATTGTGTCGAGTGTCCCGTCACCTCGTTCAGCAGGTGTGTGTGATGTGCACATATATACAGCGTTTGTGTTTCTGCAGTAATTGCTTATGTTTATGGAAACTGACATTCAGTGATGTTTGCTTTTGCTGGATTGTATTATATTAGAACACACACACGCGCACACGCACGCACACACACACACACACACACACACACGCTCTCACACGCACTCACACATAGTACACACACACAGAGTACACACACACACACACACACACTCTCACACACAGTACACACACACACAGTACACACACACACACACACACACACAGTACACACACGCATACACACACTCTCTCAAACACACACTCTCTCTCACACACACACACACACACACACACACACACACACACACACACACACACACACACACACACAGTACACACACGCACACACACACTCTCTCAAACACACACTCTCACACACACAGAACACACACACACTCACTCTCTCTCACACACACACACACACACACAAACACTCTCTCTCTTTCTTTCTCACACACACACACACACACACACACACACACCACACACACACAAACACATACACTCTCAAACACACACTCTCACACACACACACTCTCACACACAGTACACACACACACACACACACACACACACACAGTACACACACACACACACACACACACACACACAGTACACACACGCACACACACACTCTCTCAAACACGCACACACACACACACACACACACACACACACACACACACACACACACACTCTCTCACACACACATACACAAACACTCTCTCCTCTCTCTCTCTCTCTCACACACACACACACACACACACACTCTCTCTCAAACACACACTCTCACACACACACACACACACACACACACACACACACACACACACACACACACACACACTGGTCATGGTTGACGTAGACTGGAGAGTGAGTATATTAACCCAGTTTATTTCGCTGCCTGAGGGGAACTTTGCTATTAAAAGTAATTTTAAAAGTACTATGAAAAACACACATTCTGCCAGTGGCGCTGTCGTATAAAATAATAAAATGTGCTTTTACTGCAGTGAAGAGCCACATCTACTGAATTTAATGACATTTTGGGCGACATCAGAGCAGTCTGGTGTGACTGGTGTTTTATTCAACAGTTATTCGAGGTGTTTAAGAGAATCTGCACTAATGTTAGGCCGCATTTACATTACATGCTTCAAATGACCCAATTACGATTTTTTAGGGGTTATAACCATGAACATGTAAGCAGGAAAAATGCACCTGGATCCAGATATTCTCAGATCAGTTTCAGGCCTCTTTCATATGTGGAAATAAATCTGATATGAATCGAATACGTGCATTTGCGTCTGCCATCTAAGCAATCCAACCCTGATCACATGACTCTTTTCAATGGGTCAATAGAGAATTCATAAGTCGACAGCATTGCACGATTCACCAGGGTTGCCAAGTCCGTGGTTTTCCCGCAGAATTGGGCTACTTTTAAAGTCCCCTTGTGGTGTTTTTATTATGCTTTAAGACAAATCATGTGTAAATTCATAAGTCGACAGCATTGCTGAGTATTTTCTGCTTAAAACTGCAGTGAACCAAAGACAGTCTCAAAAACACGCTTTGAAATCGCTGGTGTTTCTGACGTCACAAACTACCTTGTAACCAATCAGATCAACGTGTGATCATCAACCAGTGGATCTCTGAGTGAGTGAGTGAGTGAGTGGAGGCGGGGCTCATTTGCATATTCATAGAGCCGTGCATACTAAATGAGGCAAGGGTCTCGGGTTACATTCAAGATATTTTAAGGCATGAAGACATTTTTTTTTTCCAAAGAAAAAACCTCGAAGCCGACAGAGAAGGAAATGAATAGTTGAATAAAGTCGTTATTTTTGTTTGTTTTTTGCGTTCAAAAAGTATTCTCGTCGCTTGATAAACTTAAAGGAACACTTCGACTTTTGGGGACTTTAGCTTATTCAACCTTTCCCCAGAGTTAGATAAGTCCATACATACCTTTTTCATCTCCGTGCGTGCTGTAAGTCTGGTTGACGCACCCACCGCTAGCCTAGCTTAGCACAAAGACTGGATGTAAATGGATATAGCTAGCACACTAATCCCAATAAGTGACAAAATAACGCCAACATTTTCCTATTTACATGTTGTGATTTGTATAGTCACAGAGTGTACAAATAACAAGGTAATATGAGACACAGCCACTTTTTAAATGTTTAAATACTGGGAACTATTTTCTCAGAAGGCGAAGCACTGCTACGTGGGCGGAGTGATAACCGCAGCACCCGAGAAGCGTCGTGGTGAGGAGCAGAGAGCGTGTCTCAGGTGCTGCGGTTATCACTCCGCCCAAGTAGCAGTGCTTCGCCTTCTGAGAAAATAGTTCCCAGTATTTAAACGTTTAAAAAGTGGCTGTGTCTCATATTACCTTTTAAATAGGAAAATGTTGGCGTTATTTTGTCACTTATTGGGATTAGTGTGCTAGCTGTAGCCATTTACATTCAGTCTTTGTGCTAAGCTAGGCTAGCGGTGGGTGCGTCAGACAGAGTTACGACACGCACGGAGATGAAAAAGGTATGTATGGACTTATCTAACTCTGGGGGATACAGCGAATAAGCTAAAGTCCCAAAAAGTCGAAGTGTTCACTTGGACTATTTTAACGATGTCTTTAATGACTTTTCTGGGCCGGCAAGTTTCAATCCCTATGCCTCAAAGCCTATGGAGGAGTGACCCAGCTCTCAGATTTAATCACAAATATCTTCATTTGTGTTCTGAAGATGAACGAAAGTCTTACGGGGTTGAACAACATGAGGGAGAGTAATTACTGACAGAGTTTACATTTTGGGGTGAACTATCGCTTTAATAGCACATGTGTTCTGACTAAAGTAAAGACGCTGTGTGTGAGTCAAAGCACTCATTGTTCATGAGGAGCGAGTGTGTGTGTCTTCTCTCAGCCCGTATCTGACCCTGAACACGGAGATTAGCTGAACGTTTGAGCTCTTAACAGGAGGCAGACGCTCTGTGGATTTACTGTAAGCTCAGATTCGTGCCGCGTGTAACAGAGCCCCGGACTGACGTGCTCAAATGTCTTGTGGTTTTGTATATGCATGATTTTCAGAGCTCGTTACGACTAAAACAATCATTTCATTAAAGCTCTCGTCGTTGGAGAGGCGTTCATAATTGCATTATTCTAATGAACAGATCCCTGCTCACTCACTGTGTTCTTCAGCTCTTAAAAATAGCACTGAATTATTATTTTCTTGAGCAAGTGCAAATGGAGATTTAATTTGATTTTAAGTGATGGGAATTTAAATTAATTTGCATCACTGCATTGATGCATTTTTGTCTCTTAATTGAGCTGTTGATTAATTAATTAGACTATTACAGATTCATATCAGTAAAGATGTCTGTTTTATATGGAAATTTGTTTCCACAGCAGAATAAAAAGTATAAAGGTAATTGTGCCTTTATATCACACAATTCTGACTTTATATCTCACAATTCTGACTTTATATCTCGCAATTCTGACTTTATATCTCGCAATTCTGACTTTATATCTCACAATTCTGACTTTATATCTAGCAATTCTGACTATATATCTCGCAATTCTGACTTTATATCTCGCAATTCTGACTTTATATCTCACAATTCTGACTTTATATCACACAATTCTGACTTTATATCTCGCAATTCTGACTTTATATCTCACAATTCTGACTTTATATCACGCAATTCTGACTTTATAACACAATTCTGACTTTATATCACGCAATTCTGACTTTATATCTCACAATTCTGACTTTATATCACGCAATTCTGACTTTATATCTCGCAATTCTGACTATATATCTCGCAATTCTGACTTTATATCTCGCAATTCTGACTTTATATCTCGCAATTCTGACTTTATATCTCACAATTCTGACTTTATATCTCACAATTCTGACTTTATATCTCGCAATTCTGACTTTATATCTCACAATTCTGACTTTATATCTCGCAATTCTGACTTTATATCTCACAATTCTGACTTTATATCTCGCAATTCTGACTTTATATCACACAATTCTGACTTTATATCACGCAATTCTGACTTTATATCACACAATTCTGACTTTATATCTCACAATTCTGACTTTATATCTCGCAATTCTGACTATATCTCGCAATTCTGACTTTATATCTCACAATTCTGACTTTATATCTCGCAATTCTGACTTTATATCACACAATTCTGACTTTATATCTCGCAATTCTGACTTTATATCTCACAATTCTGTCTTTATATCACACAATTCTGACTTTATATCTCGCAATTCTGACTTTATATCTCGCAATTCTGACTTTATATCTCGCAATTCTGACTTTATATCACACAATTCTGACTTTATATCTCGCAATTCTGACTTTATATCTCGCAATTCTGACTTTATATCACACAATTCTGACTTTATATCACACAATTCTGACTTTATATCACACAATTCTGACTTTATATCTCGCAATTCTGACTTTATATCTCGCAATTCTGACTTTATATCACACAATTCTGACTTTATATCACACAATTCTGACTTTATATCTCAGCAATTCTGACTTTATATACACCAATTCTGACTTTATATCACACAATTCTGACTTTATATCACACAATTCTGACTTTATATCTCGCAATTCTGACTTTATATCCACAATTCTGACTTTATATCTCGCAATTCTGACTTTATATCACGCAATTCTGACTTTATATCACCAATTCTGACTTTATATCCATCCATCACAATTCTGACTTTATATCTCGCAATTCTGACTTTATATCTCGCAATTCTGACTTTATATCACACAATTCTGACTTTATATCCCAATTCTGACTTTATATCCCAATTCTGACTTTATATCTCACAATTCTGACTTTATAAATGATATTCCAATTCTGACTTTATATCCAATTCTGACTTTATATCACACAATTCTGACTTTTATCACCAATTCTGACTTTATATCTCGCAATTCTGACTTTATATCACACAATTCTGACTTTATATCACACAATTCTGACTTTATATCTCACAATTCTGACTTTATATCTCACAATTCTGACTTTATATCACCAATTCTGACTTTATATCACACAATTCTGACTTTATATCACACAATTCTGACTTTATTCACAATTCTGACTTTATATCTCGCAATTCTGACTTTATATCTCGCAATTCTGACTTTATATCTCGCAATTCTGACTTTATATCACGCAATTCTGACTTTATATCCACAATTCTGACTTTATATCACGATTCTGACTTATATCTCACAATTCTGACTTTATATCTCGCAATTCTGACTTTATATCTCGCAATTCTGACTTTATATCTACACAAATTCTGACTTTATATCACACAATTCTGACTTTATATCTCGCAATTCTGACTTTATATCACACAATTCTGACTTTATATCAATCTACTAATATCTGACTTTATATCTCGCAATTCTGACTTTATATCTCACAATTCTGACTTTATCACAAATTTGACTTATATCGCAATTCTGACTTTATATCTCGCAATTCTGACTTTATATTCACAATTCTGACTTTATATCACACAATTCTGACTTTAATCCATTCTGACTTATATCTCGCAATTCTGACTTTATATCCCAATTCTGACTTTATATCACGCAATTCTGACTTTATATCTCGCAATTCTGACTTTATATCTCGCAATTCTGACTTTATATCTCACAATTCTGACTTTTATATCTCACAATTCTGACTTTATATCACCAATTCTGACTTTATATCTCGCAATTCTGACTTTATATCTCGCAATTCTGACTTTATATCTCGCAATTCTGACTTTATATCTCGCAATTCTGACTTTATATCACACAATTCTGACTTTATATCTCGCAATTCTGACTTTATATCTCGCAATTCTGACTTTATATCTCGCAATTCTGACTTTATATCTCGCAATTCTGACTTTATATCACGCAATTCTGACTTTATATCACGCAATTCTGACTTTATATCTACAATTCTGACTTTATATCACACAATTCTGACTTTATATCACACCCAATTCTGACTTTATATCACACAATTCTGACTTTATATCACGCATTCTGACTTTATAACACAATTCTGACTTTATATCACAATTCTGACTTTATATCACGCAATTCTGACTTTATATCACACAATTCTGACTTTATATCACACAATTCTGACTTTATATTTCACACAATTCTGACTTTTATATCTCGACAATTCTGACTTTATATCTCGCAATTCTGACTTTATATCACGCAATTCTGACTTTATATCTCCAATTCTGACTTTATATCACGCAATTCTGACTTTATATCACACAATTCTGACTTTATATCTCACAATTCTGACTTTATATCTCGCAATTCTGACTTTTATCACCAATTCTGACTTTATAACACAATTCTGACTTTATATCACGCAATTCTGACTTTATATCACGCAATTCTGACTTTATATCACACAATTCTGACTTTATATTCAGCAATTCTGACTTTATATCACACAATTCTGACTTTATATCTCACAATTCTGACTTTATATCTCGCAATTCTGACTTTATATCTCGCAATTCTGACTTTATATCACACAATTCTGACTTTATATCACGCATTCTGACTTTATATCTCGCATTCTGACTTTATATCTCACAATTCGACTTTATATCACGCAATTCTGACTTTATAACACAATTCTGACTTATATCACGCATTCTGACTTTATATCACGCAATTCTGACTTTATATTCACAATTTGACTTTATATCACACAATTCTGACTTTATATCTCGCAATTCTGACTTTATATCTCACAATTCTGACTTTATATCACGCAATTTGACTTTTAACAATTCTGACTTTATATCACGCAATTCTGACTTTATATCACGCAATTCTGACTTTATATCTCGCAATTCTGACTTTATATCACGCAATTCTGACTTTATATCTCACAATCTGACTTTATATCTCACAATTCTGACTTTATATCACGCAATTCTGACTTTATATCACACAATTCTGACTTTATATCTCGCAATTTGACTTTATATCACGCATTGACTTTATATCTCGCAATTCTGACTTATATCTCACAATTCTGACTTTATACACGCAATTCTGACTTTATATCTCACAATTCTGACTTTATATCACGCAATTCTGACTTTATATCTCGCAATTCTGACTTTATATCACACAATTCTGATTTATTCTCGCAATTCTGACTTTATATCTCGCAATTCTGACTTTATATCTCGCAATTCTGACTTTATATCTCCAATTCTGACTTTATATCTCCAATTCTGACTTTATATCCACAATTCTGACTTTTATCTCGCAATTCTGACTTTATATCCACAATTTGACTTTATATCTCGCAATTCTGACTTTATATCACCAATTCTGACTTTATATCTCACAATTCTGACTTTATATCTCGCAATTCTGACTTTATATCACACAATTCTGACTTTATATCACCAATTCTGACTTTATATCACCAATTCTGACTTTATATCTCCAATTCTGACTTTATATCACGCATTCTGACTTTATATCACGCAATTCTGACTTTATATCACGCAATTCTGACTTTATATCTCGCAATTCTGACTTTATATCACACAATTCTGACTTTATATCTCGCAATTCTGCTTTATATCCACAATTCTGACTTTATATCCCAATTCTGACTTTATATCTCACAATTCTGACTTTATATCTCCAATTCTGACTTTATATCCGCAATTCTGACTTTATATCTCGCAATTCTGACTTTATATCTCACAATTCTGACTTTATATCCCAATTCTGACTTTATATCTCGCAATTCTGACTTTATATCTCACAATTCTGACTTTATATCTCCAATTCTGACTTTATATCTCCAATTCTGACTTTATATCTCGCAATTCTGACTTTATATCTCAAATTCTGACTTTATATCTCACAATTCTGACTTTATATCTCCAATTCTGACTTTATATCTCACAATTCTGACTTTATATCTCGCAATTCTGACTTTATATCTCGCAATTCTGACTTTATATCACACAATTCTGACTTTATATCCGCAATTCTGACTTTATATCACAATTCTGACTTTATATCACAATTCTGACTTTATATCTCGCAATTCTGACTTTATATCTCGCAATTCTGACTTTATATCACACAATTCTGACTTTATATCTCGCCAATTCTGACTTTATATCTCACAATTCTGACTTTATATCCGCAATTCTGACTTTATATCACACAATTCTGACTTTATATCTCGCAATTCTGACTTTATATCACGCAATTCTGACTTTATATCTCGCAATTCTGACTTTATATCTCACATTCTGACTTTATATCCACAATTCTGACTTTATATCTCACAATTCTGACTTTATATCTCGCAATTCTGACTTTATATCTCACAATTCTGACTTTATATCTCACAATTCTGACTTTATATCACGCAATTCTGACTTTATATCCCATTCTGACTTTATATCACGCAATTCTGACTTTATATCCAATTCTGACTTTATATCCGCAATTTGACTTTATATCCAATTCTGACTTTATATCCACAATTCTGACTTTATATCACACAATTCTGACTTTATACACAATTCTGACTTTATATCACCAATTCTGACTTTATATCACGCAATTCTGACTTTATACCCAATTCTGACTTTATATCCGCAATTCTGACTTTATATCACGCAATTGACTTTATATCTCGCAATTCTGACTTTTATTCACAATTCTGACTTTATATCTCACAATTCTGACTTTATATCCACATTTGATTTATATCACGCAATTCTGACTTTATATCAACAATTCTACTTTATACCAATTTGACTTTATATCACGCAATTCTGCTTTATATCTCACAATTCTGACTTTATATCCCAAATTCTGACTTTAATCCCAATTCTGACTTTATATCTACATTTGACTTTATACACGCAATTCTGACTTTATATCGCATTCTGACTTTATATCTCACAATTCTGACTTTATATCCGCAATTCTGACTTTATATCTCACAATTCTGTCTTTATATCACACAATTCTGACTTTATATCTCGCAATTCTGACTTTATATCTCACAATTCTGACTTTATATCACGCAATTTGACTTTATATCTCGCAATTCTGACTTTATATCTCACAATTCTGACTTTATATCTCGCAATTCTGACTTTATATCACACAATTCTGACTTTATATCTCGCAATTCTGACTTTATAGCACGCAATTCTTACTTTATAACACAATTCTGACTTTATATCACGCAATTCTGTCTTTATATCTCACAATTCTGACTTTTATATCACGCAATTCTGACTTTATATCTCACAATTCTGACTTTATATCTCGCAATTTTGACTTTATATCACGCAATTCTGACTTTATATCACGCAATTCTGACTTTATATCTCACAATTCTGACTTTATATCACGCAATTTGATTTTTTTCTGCAATTCGACTTTAATCCCAAAATTTTGATTTTTTTACACAATTCTATTTTTATCCGAATTTTGATTTATTTCAAAAAATTTTTTGCTTTATATCTCACTTTTTTGACTTTATTCTCACAATTCTGATTTTATATTGAATTTTTACTTTATATCCCAAAAATTTGATTTATATCTCAAAATTCGTTTTTATCTCGCAATTCTGCTTTATATCACACAAATTGACTTTATATTCGCAATTTCCTTTATATCCGAATTTTTACTTTTTATCCACAATTTATTTAATCCGCTTTTTACTTTATATCCAAATTCTGATTTTTAACTCACAATTCTGCTTTATTCCGAATTCTGCTTTTTATAACCCTTTTTTGCTTTATATTCCCCAATTCTGACTTTAATTTTCCCAATTCGCTTTAATCCGAAAATTCTGACTTTTATCCAAATTCGCTTTTATCTACAAATTTTGCTTTAACCGCAATTTGACTTTATTTTCAAATTTGACTTTTATTCAAAATTTTGTTTATACTGGGAAAATTTATTTATTCCCCCAATTCGACTTTTTATTCCAATTTGTTTAAAAATCCGCATTCTGATTTATTCCAATTTGACTTTATACCGCTTTTGACTTTTATCCGCAAATTTTGACTTTTTTTCCACAATTCTACTTTTTATCCCTTTTGGTTTTATCCGAATTCTGACTTTTTTATCTCGCAATTCTGACTTTATTTTTAAACGCAATTTGACTTTATATCTCACAATTATGCTTTTTTATCAGGCTTTTCCCTGACTTTTATCTCGCAATTCGACTTTATAATCACACAATTTTGACTTTATTATCTCGCAATTCTGACTTTATATCTCACAATTCTGACTTTATATCACCAATTTCTGCCTTTATATTCGCATTTTGACTTTATTATCACGCAATTTTTGACTTTATATCTCACAATTATGACTTTATATCACGCATTTCTGAAAATTTATTTCCCGCAATTCTGACTTTATATCTCGAAATTCTGCCTTTATATCTCGCAATTCGACTTTATATCACACAATTCTGACTTTATAACACAATTTGACTTTTATCTCGCAATTCTGACTTTATTTTCTCGAAATTTCTGACTTTATATCACCCCAATTCTGATTTATAACACCCCTTTTCTAACTTTATATCTCGCAATTCTAAACTTTTTATCTCGCAATTCTGCCCTTTATATCCACACATTTCTGAAAATTTTTATCACGCAATTCGACTTTATATCCCCCTTTTCTGACTTTATAACACACAATTCTAACTTTATACCCTCGCAATTCGACTTTATATCTCGCAATTTGACTTTATATCACACATTTGAAATTTATATCACGCAATTTGACTTATATCTCGCAATTTGACTTTTATCTCGCAATTCTGACTTTTTTATCATGCAATTCTGACTTTTTATCTTGCAATTTTTTTAGTGACCAAATATTAAGAATTCGTTTCCTTGTTTTAGTAAATCGTGACCTCTTTGTTTTTCTATTAAAATAAAATAAAAATTTTATTTAAAATTTAAATATTACTTTATTAGTTACTTGAGAAGAAAAATTACGAAGATATTAATTGGTTTTATGTAAAAAAATCATCATTGAGAAAAAATATCTGTCATGGGGCAAGAAAAATAAACTTTCTTTTAATGCATTTTTCAGAAAAACAACTTTTTAATTATCTTAAAGTAATTTTGTTTTCTCCAGTAAATGCATCTTGATTTAAGAGTTGTTTAGATATTTGTGCTGTCCGGAGAAGGCAATAGCAGAAAAAAGCTTTCCAGGGGGTCAAACCGTAGAGCGTTGGCGCTTGCAACGAAAAAAATTTAATGGGTTCGATTCCCCAGGGATAGAAAAAAAACTGATAAAATGAAAATTTGTACCTTAAAAAGCAATGAAAAGTCGCTTTGGATAAAAGCATTCCCAGAATGCATAAATGTAATTACTGAGGAAGAACACCTTTTTTTTGCAGTGTGGTCAGTTATTCTTTTTTGTTTTGTTCTTACTGTATATAATGCTTAAGACTATATTTTTTTTGTTTAGCATCGTATAAAACCTTTGGTGGTTGCATTTTTCAGACAGCTAAATTATTTTTTGGCATTTCCAAATGCGCTCTGTTCACGGGGCAGCGGTCAGGCCGGCCCCCCCACCCCTTCATGCACATCTCTTCTCTCTCTCTCTCTCTCTCTCTCTCTCTCTCTCTCTCCTCTCTTCTCTTCTCTCTCTCTCTCTCTCTCTCTCTCTCTCTCCCCCTCTCTCTCTCTCTCTCTCTCTCTATTTTTGGCATGCTTATCATCCGCTCTTTATTTTCCCTCTCAGTTCTTCCCTGTAGGCCTACAGTCACTGGTGTTCATTTGACTGCAGATCCTCCCAGAATCCTTAAACTGTTCATGACTAAAAAGGGGTCCAGCACTCGACCCAGGGAAGGGGTCATGGGTAAATCGCCACAGGGCCCCCAAACACATGACCATCCCCCACACATATTGATGGAAACATGTGGAAAAATACAAGAAATCATATTGTGCTGCATGAAGAAAAATAAAACCGTTTAGATTTTTTTTTTTTTTTTTTTTTTTGCATTGAAATATTATTCCTGCTTTGTGAAAATTTTTTATTTAAATCAAATAAAGCATGACAACATATGTTTTAAATTGCTTAAACTCATCAAAAAAATTTTTTATATTTTTTTAAAAGTTAACAAGATTCAACACATTCAGGACAGTTTAATGTAAGTTAAGTTTAAATTGACTTAAACATTCAAGTTGATTGTATTTTAAAAATATAAGGGGAACAACCTTTTTTTTTACAGTAATTTGAGCGTTATCAACACGATACGACACAAGTTTTTCAAGTTTAATTTCTATTTCAGTCTTTCTCGCCAGAGAAAAAATTTTAAAATTGAATGTTCCCTTAGTGTTGTTAAAAACCCAAAAAAAAAAAGCATTTAACTCTTTCCCTGCCATTAAAGGTTTTTCTGTGTTTTCAGTGTTATACTGTAGGGGGCGCTATTACACATCTACTGAAAGAGTTCGAATGTGATCAAAACACAGGAGAAGAAGAAGCAGAAAAACAAACGATTTTGACGACATGTAAAAAATAATGCCAAACATTAAGCGCAACGTGGCGGGAAGAGTTCAAAATAAAAATGGACGTTTTGAAAATATGTTAGCAAAATGTTCTTAGACTAAATTTTTTTTATAGTTAGGTGCCTTTCTTTGTAAAAATTTTTCTATTAATTTTAAGTGAAAATTGTTTCTGAGCTTTTTTTTCTTCAATTAAACAGAATTGCACAAATAAAGACTCAGATAGTTTAAATCTATTTTTTATGCAATATATAATTTTTAAAAACTGTTTATTAATGTGGTGTTATTGCGAGATTTCATGTGACTCCATTCAAGCCAAACTAAAAGCGCTGAGTTTTAGATCTTGTTGAGTTTTCTGATGTTTCACACACTCTTTAATCTGTGTGTGAAAAGCCTTGTTTTGGTCGATGAAAGACTTGCAGCCGCTGATGTTAAAGTCACGGGTCTGTGTTTCTTCTTTCCTCCACAGCTCAAGTTATTTTTTTCATCCTCACACGCTTAATGGAGTTTCACGTTATGATTCATTTTATGTATAAAACTGTTTTGGAAGAAAATGAAAATATTACACAAACTAGAATCCTGAGAAAAAAACTCTTCACCCTGAGTCAGGCTGTTGTGCTCGGGTGCTAAAAGTGTCTTTGATACTGTTTCATAAAATGGTGTGAAATGTTTACATTAGGGCAAAGATTAACAAACCTCAACTTAATTTTAGGGGTTTGTTAAATTTTGCAAGAATTATCAATAAAATGAATGTGGAGGCAGCTCAGATCATCTGAGGAGAAATGGTTGGAGTTCATATTGGGGATCTCAGGCTTTGATTGAAGATTTTTGGTTTTTTTTTAGGACAGTGTTGGTTTTAAATTTTTATTAAAAAAATTTTTTAATTGAAAATAACCAATTAACAAGGAACGGAGGGGAGAGAAAAAAATATTTGAGGGGAAAAAAATATTTTTATTAAATAACATTTGAAAAAAACAACTTTAAATGTTTTATAAATATTTTTGTGAGTCTTAATTTTTTTTTGTTTGTTTACTCCAGTTTTTTTTAAAACTAAATAGATATGTTTATTCTGTGAAATCATATTTATTTCGTCCATCAAAAGCGGGGGTTTTCATTTTTAATTGAGTGTGAAAAATAGACTCTGTGCCAAAAACCCAGCATACTTTCAACCCATTTTACAAAGGCATATCATTTATTTTTCCTCTTTTAAATTCTAAGTTAAATAATTTATCTTTTTTGGGGGAAATATCTGTCTACATTTGTAAAATGTTATATTACTGGTTGAATCAAATGTTGTTTGTCTTTTGTATTGCTTACTACACTGAGTGTAATACTAATAAGGTAAAGGTGTACAGGAGAGGAGACTTTGATTTTTTTTTCTCTTCAGTAAATCAAAATGTATTTATATCAGGGGAAAATTTGTGTATAACATCGGTATCGGCCAAAATGTGTTTGAAAATTTTGGCATATCGAAAATCGGCCAAAATCCAAATATATCGTTGCATCCCAGTAAATATGTAATATGTGCTGATTTTTTCTCTCAATAACTAAATAAACACAGAATTGAGAAAGCATCAGATCTTTGTGATGTGTGGTTTACAGCAGATCTGAGTTTCATCATGTCCACAATCCGCTCATTAAAGTACAGTTATTATAGTCTGAAAAAACATTGATATTCAGCCCAGAAGGCTCTTTCAGCATTTTATCCTGAACTTTGTATAAGCTTCGTTGTTTCATGGGTCGTTTAACACAAGGAGTCTCTCGGGCGTAAAGTCAAAAGGCTTTTCATTTTTTCCCGGCAAAAAACGACCTTCACATAAACTCAGACACACGGGTCGGGGAAAAATCTCGATTTTTAAGTACAAGCTGTTCACACATTGACGAAAAAAAAAAGCGATTAATACATGAAAAGTCTTACATATAGACTCTTTAAGCAACAGTTCTTGGTGATTTAATGTCTTTGTGTCTAAGAGAAGCAATTAAGATATTAAAGCGATTCTTTTGGATTTTTCCCCACTTTTTGGGGGGGGGTTTTCTTGCCATATGTGGGAACACCCCACCCCACACACACACACCCAACCCCCCACGCTTGAGGGGCAAAACTGAGCACATAACCCATTGGCCCCCAATTTTCCGCTGCTGGCTTGGGTTTTTCCGTGGACGGGGGGAAATTTGATCGGGGTTTGCAACTCTCTTACACAAACACACACCCACACACCACACAACCACACAAAACACACCACACTAGGGGGTTTACCTGTTAACGCCTTTTTTCTGCGATTGAGAGGGGAAATCCTGCCCCCTTTCCCGCTGTTTGACGGGTGCTGATAGAGTTCCCCGGGAAAACTTTTGTAAAAAAACGGGGAATCTGCACTTGCTCCTGCTTTTAAAAAGGCATTTTTTTATTAAAGCAATAAATTACTGGGAATGCAGGCAATCTTTTTTTCCCCAGTGATGTTTGCATCGTTAAATAAAAATTTTTTTTTTGGTAATCGTAATTTTTTTTATATATTCGTGATGCTCAGAATAAAAAGGCCCCCCTGGTAAAAAATGATCAAAAAGGCCTGTAAAAAAAAAATCTGCATTGTTTTTCCTTTTGTTTTTTTCCCCTTAAAAATTTTTTTTAAAAAAACAAACCTTTTCTTTTAAAATTTAAAAAAATTGAAATTTTTTGGGGTCCCAAAAAATTTTTGGGGCCCCAAAAGTGTTTTTTAAAAAAATTTTTTTATTTAAAAAAGTGCCCCCCCCCCCCCCCCCCCCCCCCCCCCCCCCCCCCCCCCCCCCCCCAAAAAAATTTTTAAAAACCCCCCCCCCCCCCCCCCCCAAAACCCCCCCCCCCCCCCCCCCCCCCCCCCCCCCCCCCAACCCCCCCCCCCCCCCCCCCCCAAAAAAACCCCCCCCCCCCCCCCCCCCCCCCCCCCCCCCCCCCAAATTCCCCCCCCCCCCCCCCCCCCCCAAAAAAACCCCCCCCCCCCCCAAAACCCCCCCAAATTTAAAAAAATTTTTAAAAAATTTTTTTTAAAGAAAAAATTAAAATCTTAATATTTAAAATTAATAAAAAAATTTTAAAGGAAAAAAAAATTTTTAAAATTTTTTTAAAAAAAAGGGTTTTAAAAAAATTAAAAACCCCCGGGAAACCCCCTTTTGGGTCCGGGGAAAAAATTTCCCTAAAAAATTTTTTCCCTTGGGGAAATTTTAGGGGAAACCCAAAGGCCCCCTTCCCCCTTTATTTTTGGACCCCCTTTTCCTTTCCGGGGCAGCCCAATTAAAATTTGGCCTGGTTTTAAACGGGGCCCCCAATTTTTAAAACCATTTAAAAAACCCCACCAATAAAAACCCCCCAAAAGCACCCGAAAATTTTTTTTCCTTTTTTTTATTTTCCCAAGGGTTCCCAAAAATCAATTTTGGGTAAACCTTTTTTTGGGTTTTCCCCGGGTTTTTTTGGGGAAAATTTTTGGGCCCCAAAGGGAAAGAAAAACCGACGGGAAAAAAATTAAAAAAATTCCCCGGAAAAGGGCCCCCCCCAAAACCCCCAAAAGGGGAAATTTTCCCCCTTTTTTTGGTTTTGGCGGGAAAGGGGGGGCCCCTAAAAAGGGGGTTTTTTTAAAGGGAAACCCTTCCCTTTTGGGCCCAAAAACCCGGGGGTTAAAAAAACCCCATTCCCCCCCCCCTTTTTCCCCAATTTTTGGTTTCCCCCCCCCGGGGAAAAATTTTTACGGGGGCCCCGGTAAATTTTAGCGACTTTTTTTTCCACCCCCGGGGCTGCCCCAAACCCCCTTCCCCCAAATTTTCCCCCCCTAAAATTTCCCCCCCTCCGGTCTAAAAAAAGGGGTTTTTTTTTCAAACCCCCCCCAAAACCCCCCCCTGGAAAATCCCCCCCTTTCGCCCCTTTCCACCGAAACCCCCCACCCCCCCTCCCCCGGGCCCGTTTCCAGGATTTTTGGGGAAAAAAATTTCCCGGGGGTTTTTTCCCCCCCCCACCCCCCCCACCGGCTTTGGGAAAAACTGCCCCCCCCAAAATTTTTGGCCCTTTGCGGGGCCCGGGGGGCTTTTTTCAAAACCCCCCGGGGGGAAAATTTTTCCCCCCCGGGTCAAAAAAATTCCCCGGTGCGGGAAGGGGGCCCCAATTTGGGGGCCCGGGGGAAATTTTTCCCCGGAAAAAGGCCCTTTCCCCCCCGGGGGGTTTAAAAATTCCCCCCCCTTTCCCCCTTCCCCCTTTTCCCGGCCCCCCTTCCCCCCCAAGGGTTTCTTCTTCTTGGGAAAGGGGGGGAAAAGGAAAAAAGGCCCCCCTTAAAACCAAAAATTTGCATCGATTTTCGTACTCTCAATCAAGAAAAACCCTCAGCGGGCCCCCTTTTTGGGAAAAACCCCCGGGGGGGAAAAAGTCTACCCCCCAAAATCGATCCCCCGGGGCATACAATCTCCCCCCGGGCCGGGGTGGAGAGAAGGGGAAAACCCCCTTTTATCCCCCCCGGGGGGAAAATAAGAATACCTGGTTTTTCCCCCTTTGGGTTGTCCCCCCACCCTCCATTTTCCCAAAAGGGGCATGAATGAATTTTTTCCGGGGGTCCCCTTTAAACCCGGGTTTTTGTCATTAATAGACGATATCCTCATCTACTCCCTGATCTGCCAAAACCCCCATCCCCATGTACAAAGGGGGCCTTAAAAAGACCCCAAACCCCGGGTTAACTTAAGTTTTTGGGAAAAAAATGAATTCCATCAAAAACCCCTATCCAGTTCCCGGTTACATCTTTTCCCCCCCAAAAGGGGGCACCATGGACCAGGGAAGGTGGAAAAAGTTATCAACTGGCCACCAAAACCCCCAAATCGTAAAGAACTTCAAGTTTCCTAGGATTTGCCAAATTTTAACCCCCGGGGTTTTTTTCCCCAACTTCAGTCCTATCATTCTTTTAATACCGACTTGCTCAAGTTTTTGGGGCCCCAAATTTTTCCCTCCTGGAAAAAAACCCCCGCTACCCCCCCTTTCCACGATTTTTAAGACCGCCTTCATTCCGCTCCCAAAACCCTTTTTTTCCCCCAAAAAAGCTTACCCTTCATCGTGGAAGGGGGGGGCCCCTCCCTCTGGGGGAGGAGGGGGTTTTTTACAGCGGGGGGGGGAAACCACCTCAAAATCCATCCATGCGGCCCCTTTTTCCCCAAGAAAAGTCCCGGGGGGCAAAAAATTTTTACATCGGGAAATTTTTAAGTTAAATAGCCATCAAACTAGCGTTGGGGGAATGGAGAAAAGGTGGAGGGGTAAAAACCCCCCCCACAGTTATCACCGTTTACCGAAACCCCTTTTTTACCTCCAGAGGCCCAAAAGGGTCAATTCCGTCAAGCTCGTTGGGGCCCCCCTTTTTTTTTCCCCTTTAATTTTTTTCCCCCAAACCCACGTCCCAAAAGGGGGAAAAAAAACATAAAAGCAAAAAGCACTATCCCGACAATTTCAGCCGAAGACCTCCGGAAAACCCCCAAACCATTCTCCCTCCACCCCCGGGCCCCCAAAAACCCCAAAAAGTGGGCTTAGATGACCAAAACCCCCACGCAACCCGTGTTTGAAAAACCCCCCCCCCCGGGAGGGGTTTCCCCCGGGACGGGTTTTTGTACCCCAAAAACCCCCCGTCTGCCCTCATGGACTCAGTGCAAACCCCCCCCGGGGGGTGCACCCGGCAGCCAATCTACTTCCTCCCTCCCAAAAACGGATTGGGGGCCCCCGGGTGGCCCAAATATTTCCCGGGGTTTTTTTAAAGGGTGCTCATCTGCGGGATGGCCAAATTCCTCGACAAAACCCCCCCTTTTTGGCAAAACTGGTTTTTCCCCGCCCCCCCCCCTTTGACCCCTTGGGGCCCCCCCCGGGGGGGGGTTTTGGGGGCCGACCTTCCCCTTCCAAAAACCCCCCCTGCATTTTTAGTAGTGGTCGATCGTTTTTCTAAAGCATGTAAATGATCCCACTTTCTGGCTGCCTACAGCCTTTAAAACCGGGAAGCCCTTTTCAACAGGGGTTTTTCCGGAATTTGGTACCCCCGGGGGGTTTTTGTTCCACCGTGGCCCGCAATTCATATCCGGTGTGGGGGCATTCTAACCCTTTGGGGTGACCGTCGCCTTATTTCCCCGGATCCATCCCCGGCCAAAGGGGGAACGGCGGAAAAACCGGGAAAAATAGGGAAAATCTCGATAAACGCCCACCACCAGGTGCTGGAGGGGGTTCCTCCCCCGGGCCCCAGTAGACAAAACCCCTCCGAAAATTTCCACCCCCGGCCCCACCCCCGCCCGTGCATACTCGGTTACCAACCCCATTTTTTCCCCGGGGGGGTGACCAAAATAGGTTTGGGGTTTCCGGTTCCAAAAAGAGCGAGAGAGTCTGGGATCAGCTCATATCCACCCCCCCGCGGGCTGTTTGGAGACATCAAGCCAGGCCGACACTCGCGGGCCGATACACCCCAATACCTTCCCTGGGCAATTTGGTTGGCTATACCCGGGAAAATCCGCTCCGACAGCCCTGTCGGAAGCTAAGTCCCAGATACATGGTCCTTTCGCGATACGGGAGGCAGATTCAACCCGGTAAACTTCGGCTATCACTCCCCGTCATTACCGCATTGCACCGACCTTCCATGTTCCTTGCTCAAAACCATACACAAAACCCTCTCACTCCTTCGCCCCCAGGGTCTGGTGTTACGGAGGCCCCCTCCCCCCAGGGGGATCCGGAGGGACGACAACATTTTCGAGTCCATGAAATCCTGACTCCCGACGACGGGGCGGCCTTTTTGGAATACCCCCGTCGACGGGGGAAAGGGAAAACGCCCGGGGGAAAAAGAAGCTGGGTCCACCGGGAAGAATTTGGATCCTCGTTTCTCCAGGATTTCCTCTTTCACCAGACGTTTCCTGCACCCAGGGGGCCGTGGCGCCCCCGTCGTCGGTCCCGTCCGCCGCTGGAGCTGGCCGTGGGGGAGGGGGTACTGTCACGGATCCACCGACGTCGCCCCCAGACCCATCACTCCACCCACTCGTTCCAGTTCCCCTGAATACTAATCTCATCACCTGTTTTCCATCAATCCCGTGCCAATCACCCTCTCTATAAAAGGGCTCACCTCTCCCCGTCACTCCCCTGTCTGGTCTCGTTAACTACTACGATTACAGGGGTCCCGCTTGAGAGTTCTCTACTCCTTCGCTACTTACCTTTTGTTGTTCCAGTTTCCCTCGACTCGTCTCCAGCTCCAATCTCCGGACTCCTTCCTTCCCCCCCTCCTCAGTGCCCGCGGATCCTTCGACCACTTCTGAAGATAAAGAGACTTTTTCGCTGTTTTTCCTGCTTCCCTTTTTTTTTCATTAAAACTGGTTTACATTCACCCGCCTGTGTCCTCCGATTTGTGACAGTATCGCTTCCGTATCGTATCGTGAAGTACCCAGCGTTTCCCAGCCCTAAAGAAATGTTTTTAAATATTTAAAGAAAATATATAAAATTAAAACTAATTCAAAATAACAATTTCTATTTAAAAGTTATAAATAATAATAAAGTTATAATACTAAAAGCTTTTTAAAAAAGGAATTGGGCTCTACTGTTGACTGAACTTCCCCATTTCAAAATGAAATATGTCAAAAACAGAAACAAAATGAGATTTGTGTTTTTTATTTTGTCTATATAATTGGGTTGTTTAGTCCACATGTCTGGTTTTGCGGCGCGATCTCGCTCCTTTCCCCGACAGGTTTATCAGCCTTGCTCCTTCCACTGTGAAACGTCCCTGGCTTCGTCACCATGAGAGCCGTTTTTTCCTTGGAGAGACCCCCCGTTCTTCTCCTTTTTGTGATATCCTCCTGTTGGAGGAGAAGTGAAAGGGGAAAATCATGTTGAAGAGAACCCGTTCATATATGCAGTGGCTTCCTGAAGAACACGTTTCCCCACCACATTTATTTGTGTGTTTTTTCACTAATCCCTTTTCTGTGTTCATGTATGGCTTGGGTTACATGAGATTCATTTCATTCCTTCTTCATATTTACGTCTCATTAAAACTTTTGATTGTTTGTTTGTATTGGGGATTTTTTTTTTTGGTGGGGTGGCACAAAAATCAGAAAGATAAAATAAAAATATTTTTAAGTCAAGCTTTTGCTGCTGGATGATGATGATTTTTGCTGCTGCTGTTATTATTGATGATTGATGTGATTTTTTGATGCTTTTGCTGCTGTTGATTATTGATGTTGATTTTTTTGCTGTGCTGTTTATTGATATGATTATTTTTGCTGCTGTTGATTATTGATTTTTGATTATTTTTGCTGCTGTGATTATTGATGATGATTTTTTTTTTGCTGCTGGGATTATTGATGATGATTTTTTTTGTGCTGCTGATTATTGATGATGATTATCAACTAAACCCTGTGGAGAGACGACTCGAGGCCTGTGAAGAGACGACTAAACACCGGCGACATGTTTGCTTAAATTTATACATGATTAACTAACTGTATTTTTCTTTGTACTTCTGAAATGCACTTTCTGTAAAGCTGCTTTGAGACAATGTTGTATTGTGAAAAGCGCTTTTTTAAAAAAATAAACTTGAATTGAATTGAATTATTTTTGCTGCTGCTGCTGATTTATTTTTTGTGCTGTTGATTATTGCTGCTGATGTGATTATTGATGCTTTTGCTCCCGTTTATTGTTGCGTTGTTAGTGTTGGGGCTGAAATGATTATATATGGTCTTGCTACTGCTAATAAGTACTACAACACACTGTGTGGCATGTACGATCTGCTGCTGTATAAATAGACATTCATAAATCCCACATCATATATAAGCAGGTGGAGATGGGGAGTGGAGAGGTTTTAGGAGGAACTCTAATAGCTGCTACCGTCTAGCTAAAGGAAACAATGATTCAGACTGTTTACTTCTGAGCAAGCATCTCATTGGCTGCAGGATCGCAGAGGCCAATCGCAGGAGCCATATTTTTAATGATGTGATTTGCTTGTAGATTGAAAGTAGAGGACCAAACCGCCTGGGCCATGAACTAAGATTCATGACATATATTTTCGGTATTTATTAGTAGCAGAACCAATAATCAACAGCAGCAATAATCAGCATGTACAGCATATTCATTTTCATATAATTTGTACCAAGTAAAAAAACACTTGAGTTTTTCTTTTTTTCTTTCTTTTTTTTTCTTTTTTTCTTTCTTTCTTTCTTTCTTTCTTTCTTCTTTTTTTTCTTTTTCTTTCTTTTTTCTTTTTTTCTTTTTCTTTTTTCTTTGTTCTAAACCGGGTGTCCGTGTTCAGTCCACGGGTGCATTGGGGAAAGGATCCAGGTGGGCCCCCGGGCAGGTTTGAATCCGACTCTGGTGTTCACCACAACGGGGGGTTTGGGGTAGGGGGGGGGCCCCTGTCTGGCCTTCGACGCCGACGGCCGGTGAGCAAAATACTCCTGAATACTTTAATAATGACTCCTGGAATACTTGATTCTGATTGGTCGTTGTGGCATTCTCAAATATGTTTGTATAATGAGCTAGGGTGCCGATTAATCGCACGATTTGGCTATCGCAATTTTGAAATCACAAAGGCGTGAATATTTTGTTATGCGATTATTATTGTTAATTTTTTGGGTATGTGGCGTTGTCAGTGAAGCACAGCTCAGTAAACGCGGCCACTCTGAAAGCATCTCTTATAACCCTGCTTTTGAAAAAGCAACATGTCAAAAAAATTTTCCAAACAGAGAACATTTATGAACCTCTTCTCCAACAAAAGAACATTTAATAACATGCTTTTACTCCAAAATCACTTCATAAAACGTTGAGCTCCCCTTCTGTGAGATTTGTTCTTCTTTCATGAAAAAATGCAGTCGTGTGTTTATTAGTATGTTTCATTCAAGCGTTCAATATTTGTTTATTAAGCTACGATAGTATGATGCTAATTTGTATGGATTTCCCAATTCTCCTACTTATTTCCCCTTAAAAAGTACTCTTTTTATTAAAAAAAAGTACATACTTTTGAGTGTGTAGCAAAAAAAAGCAAGCTTTAGGACAAATACTTTGTTATCTTTAACGGACAGATCTGTCGGTTTGTTACGTGATCCCTTTACCCCTAAACTGCCCTGTCAATCATCTTGTCACAGTTAAAGGTTTTGTTCACTTTTAAAAAAACTTCTGCTGATAATTTTTCTCACCCCCATGTCATCCAAGATGCCATGTCTTTCTTTTTCAATCGAAAAAAATGAAGGTTTTTTATGAAAAATTCCAGGATTTTTTCCATATAATGGCTTCAATGGGACCCAAACGTTTCAAGGTCCAAATGACAGTTTCAGTGCAGCTTCAAAGGGGTTTAAACGACACCAGAACGGGTGAAATAAGAGTCTTTTCTAGCCAAAAAAAATCGCTCATTTACAAAATAAATAACACAGTTTAAGTTTTATAGCCAAAAGCTCGCCTTTCTCTGTTCTGTGATGACTCTGTTTCTAATGATGGTCATTCATGAACGATCCCTTCATTGCTCTTTTCCACGTGACCAAATGAACATTTGAAAACGAGTTCGAACAGGAGAGTTTTTCAACGTAATTGTGTATTCGTGACGCACGAACGCGCCAAACACAGAACAAGCAAGGCGAGCATTTGTGCTTATAAAACTTTTTATGTATTTTTGAAATGAGTGTGGTTGGCTAGATAAGGGGCCCTTTTCATCGTCTGGTGTCCCTTTTTAAAGCCCTTTGAAGCTGCACTGAAACTGTCATTTTTGGGCCTTGAAACCCCTTTGGGTCCCATTGAAGTCCATTTATGGAGAAAAATCCTGGAATGTTTTCATCAAAAACCTTATTTTTTTGGGCTGAAGAAAGAAAAACATGGACATCTTGGATGACATGGGGGTGAGTAAATTATCAGAAGAAGTTTTTTTTAAAAGTAAAATAATCCTTTAAAAACTGTGAAATTAGAAATAAATAACATTTACTTCAGATCAGCCGTTCTGCACTGCAAATGCGCATAAAATTAAATTTCACCCGTGCGGTTTCACTCGTTTTTAATCGTTCAGCCCTAAAGAGACTAACATAACATTGACCCCGTTGAATATGAACATGCTTTTTTTTTTTCATATTTAGTAACAGCTTCTAACTGCTTATTTTTCCTGTCATTTGTATTTGAAACAATCAGCGTTTAGCTTCGGTGGGGCTTGATGCCAAAAAAAACGGTGTGCGTGTGGGACTGGAAAAAAGGGGTGTCTTAGCCACCGCCGGGACATTCTGTAGGGTGAGACACAACAGACCGATCTTCAGTGCCGAATCAGCCAGCATTTTATTTTATAATTCCAGAAAGATCTAGTGCCCAACGTTTAAAAAAACGCAAAATAGTCAACAGGGTGGACTTTTTCCATAGCAACATATCCCAACACCTCAGTGAGGGGGAGGAATAACTGTTAAGAGAGTTATGAATAAGTTATTTTTGTTTGGTACAATTCAGAGGAGCATTTCAATGCATGAGCTGACAGATAGAGTATGTTTCCTAATCTGAAACACACACACCCCACACACACAACACACACACACCCACCACCACACGCACACCCACAAAACACACCACCACACACACACACAACACCCACACACACAACACACACCACCACACACACACACACCCCAAAACACACACCACACCAACACACACCACACAGGCTTGAAGGCACAGCTGAGATGAAAGAGCAGCTTAGTGAAGATCCACAGACACCAAAAAAACTCCCTAAGGTGCCATTAAAACCCTGCACTCTGTGTGTGTGTGTGTGTGTGTGTGTGTGTGTTGTGGTGTGTGTGTTGTGTTGTTTTGGGGTTTGTGTGTGTGTGTGTGGTGTGTTTTGTTGTGTGGGGTTGTGTGTGTGTGTGTGTGGGTGTGTGTGTGTGTCTCTTGTTCCAGCTCAACAACTGCACTGGCATGACTGCCAAAATCTAAAGGGAAATTGGAAATATAAAGCAATTTGTAATTTATATCTTTTGCATTTAACATTTATGCATTTGGCTGATGCTTTTTTTCCAAAGCCATTTTCATTGCATTCAAAGTATACGTATATCAGTTCATGCATTCCCTGGGAACAAACACATGAGCAACGGGAATGCTTTAAGGGATGTTTTTTTTTTTGTAAAAAATGAATGCCAATAATTAAAGAAATCAGACTGTTTGAAAGATAAAAACATAGTTTATAGCTTTTTTGGACGCATTGTTCCGTTTGCATTTTTTTAAATTCATCCTTTACATTTAAATGTATGCATTTGACTTGCAACTTACATTGCATTCAATGTGTAAAATTGATAGACCATTTAAAAGATAATTGCATAGTTTTTTATTAAAAAATTTTTAGGAAAGAAGAAAAATCAAGTTGATTAAAAGTTGATTAAAATCCTGTTGTTGTTGTTATTTAATTAAATGGTTAAATTATTGGCTAATTTGCCCAAACTTGGGTATAATTATTGCTCTTATTTATGGTTAGGGATTTTTAAAAACGTAATTTCAATACCTGGGGCTCACTGTTTGTGTATTTTTTTTAAAATTTAACATTGCATTCAAGCTATACAATTTTATCATATAATTTTGAAGGAATTGACTATCTGAAAGAAAAATGCATAGTTTAAAATTAAGGAGCATTACAAAACATCACTGTAATTATTGGATGCTTCTGGGTTAAGATTGTTTTAAAAAAATGCAGTACATGTTTGTTTGGGGCCCTTAATTTAATGATTGTTCTGTGTAAACATTTTGGTGCTTGATTTTTGGAGGTGTTGACGTGTTTATTACCTGTTTGTGCTTTTCGGTTTCAGTCTTTGATTTTCCTGGGACCCGTTTGTGCTGCACAGGCTGGTGAGCCTGCGGACAACACATTAAAGTGAGTCAAACCCCTGAGGACAAGTTCATTCCAACCCAGAGATTCCTGCGCTCTCGGAAAAAAATAAATGAGGATCGCGGAAAAGATACCGTAATTTATTCGTTATTTCCTTTGTTGTTTTGTCTTTAATGCAGATGCTACGTTTTTCATAGACAAAAAAAAATGCACTAACATGCTTAAAAACTTAAAGAATTGTACTCTCAAAAGTGAAAAAATTTTTGGGCAAATTTAGTAATTTGAAATAAATTTTATAGAGGTCTATTGTTCTCTTTTTGGGCTCCACTAAGAGGTTTTCTGCTTGAATGTTGATTATTTTCCTCATATTCTCCATTGTTGCGGCCCCTCTCTTCCCAGTCTGTCAGTAAAGTCTGTTTACTTCCTGTCTCTATGAAGCCCCTCCTTCTGAAAAGCACATTGTGCTCTGATTGGTGGTGGATCAGTGTGTTGTGATTGGCGAAGCGCTTGAGTGTGTTTTGGGAAATGTCCCGCCCCCTTTTCCCTAACCACCAGTTTAACACACCTACAACTAACTCAACCCAGGCCCCCGCCCCTTTATTCTGCGTATGGTTATTATAAGAGGAATATTTTTGCGTGTTCGTTCCCGAAGAAACTCAAGACTACAATGGGGGGCCTTTTTAGGGAGTTCAGAAACACTGACACTGATATAGAGGGAAAAACAAAGAGCTTTTCATGCTCAAAAAAGCAACACTTAAAAACTAAACAAGATTAGAAATGTAACAAATGCATAATAGGTGCTCTTTAAATCTTGGGTATGGTTAATAAAATCAGGAGTTTGTTTTTCAGAGGATCATACTCTTTTGTCTCAAAAGTTTTGGACATTTTTTGTGGGGAATGCATTGACGCCAAAACGAGGGATTTTTTGGAAAGACGGGGGACCTGCAAACTATCCTGTGCTTGGCGACAGCGAAAGATGAAGTGACGTTATTCGGAGCTCTAATGGGGGACATTTATGTGTGGAAAGGGGCTGAACCTGACTCGAACCATACAGGCAAACGCACGGGAGTGAGTGAAGCTCATCACACATCACACACCATTCACCCACCATATACACACCAGATGTCTGCTATATGATCGGTTTTTACTGTGGTCAGAATGGGGCAATGCAATGGTCATTTGATCCTGCACCTGCAAAATTACTGAATTCCCGCAGCATAAACATTGTTAAATCCCCAACATTTGTGAATTCGCAGCATAAAAAATTAGGGAATTCAGCAGCATAAAAAAATTTGTTAAATCAGAAAAAATTAGTGGAATTCAGCGCCTCGCAACATTAGTGTAATAAACAGCATAAAATTTGTGAAATCAGCAGCATCAGCAACATTAGTGTAATCAGCGCATCAGCAAAAATTAGGTGTAATCGCGCATAAACTTTTGTGAAATCAGCAGCATAAACTTTGAAATCAGCAACATTAGTGAATTAGCAGCATTAAATATTAGTTTAAATCACAAAAAATTAGTTGTAATCAGCGCATCAGAAACATTAGTGAAATAAGCAGCAGCAGCAACAAAGTAAATCAGCAGCATAAACAACATTAGTGAAATCAGCAGCATCACAACATTAGTGAAATCAGCAGCATAAAACATTAGTGAAATCACAGAATCAGCCAACAATTAGTGAAATAAGCAGCAAAAACATGTGAAATCAGCAACATTACTGAACACAGCATACACTTGTAAATCAGCACATTAGGAAAATTTAGCAGCCATAAACATTTTGTGTAATAAAAAATTTTTAATAGCATCATTGTGTAAATCAGCAACATTATTTAATCAGCAACATTAGTCAACTAGTTATCAAGAGCAATTAGTGTAAAACAGCAAAATTGTGTAATCACAAATTGTGTAACAGCAACAAATTTTGTCAGCAGCATTAAATGTATTCAGGAAGTGTAAAGCATCATTAGGTAATCACAACATTTTGTGTAATAGGCAACATTGGGTAATTTCAGCACATTAAGGTAATTTAACAACTTTAGTAAATTTAGAGCATTAGAGTTTAGCAGCATTAGTTAGTCAGCAACATTTTAGATGTTCAATCAAGTGTTAATCAAACTTAGTGTAATCAGAGGCATTAGTGTATTCAGGCATAGTACACAACATAAGTGTATTCAGCACATTAATGTTTTAGCAACATAGGTATTCAGCGCATTAGTTAATCGCAACATTAGTGATTCGCAGATTGTAATCAGGGGAGATTATGTAATCAGAATTAGTGTAACAGCAAATTAGGTGGAATCCCCGGGATTAGTTTCAGCAACATTGTTAATCAGCATCATTAGTTAATCACAAATTGTTAATCGAGCATTATTTTAGCAACATTAGTGTAATCAGCATCATAGTGAATAGAAAATTGTGTATTTAGCAATTGTTATTAAACATTAGTGTATTCACAACATTAAGTTTAATCACAAATTAATGTAATTTTAAGATTGTGTAATCAGCAACAAAGTGATTCAAACATGTGTATTCAGAACATTAGTGTATTAGCAGCATTATGTAAACGCAACATTCGTGTTTCAGAGCATAGTGTAATCAGGCAATAAATGTAATCAGCAAATTATGTAATTCAGGCAAATTAGGTAATCCCAAACTTAGTGTATTCGACATTATGTAATCACAGCATTATGTATACAACATTAGTGTATTAGCAGCATTAGTGTATTAGCAAATTAGTTATTGGGAACTTAGTGTAATCAGCAACATTAGTGTTAATAGCAGCTTGTAATCGGAATTTTGTGTAATCGGAACATTAGTTTCGCAAAATTAGTGTATTCCGCAACATAGTGTATCACACATAGTGTAACACACATTAGGAATCACAACATTAGTGTATTAGCAGCATTATGTATTCAGCAGATTAGTGTATTCAGCAGCATTAGTGTAACCAGCAACATTAGTGTAATCAGCAACATTAGTGTATTCAGCAACATTAGTGTATTCAGCAACATTAGTGTATTCAGCAGCATTAGTGTAATCAGCAGCATTAGTGTAATCAGCAACATTAGTGTATTCAGCAACATTAGTGTAATCAGCAACATTAGTGTAATCAGCAGCATTAGTGTAATCAGCAACATTAGTGTAATCAGCAACATTAGTGTAATCAGCAACATTAGTGTATTCAGCAACATTAGTGTATTCAGCAACATTAGTGTATTCAGCAGCATTAGTGTAATCAGCAGCATTAGTGTATTCAGCAGCATTAGTGTAATCAGCAACATTAGTGTAATCAGCAACATTAGTGTATTCAGCAGCATTAGTGTATTCAGCAACATTAGTGTATTCAGCAGCATTAGTGAATTCAGCAACATTACTGAATGCCGCATCATGTGTCGATGGTTCAGACCTGTTTGTAAACTCGTCTTGTTCCTCAGGCTGGGATCTTCAGCATGCACTCGTGTGAAGAAGGCTTCGCCACCGGTGGGCGTGATGGATGTGTGCGGCTGTGGGATGTGGATTTCAAACCCATCACCAAGATTGACCTCAGGGAGGCGGAACAGGGTTATAAAGGTAAAACATCACTGCGAAAGCCAACATATCATGCATTTTCAAGTACTTTAAAGGATTAGTTCACTTCAGAATAAAAAAAAACGTCCTGATAATTTACTCACCCCCACATTATCACAGACACGTCATGTCTTTTTCTTCAGTCGGAAAGAAATTAAGGTTTTTGAGGAAAACACAAAAAACATGATTTTTCTCCATATTGTGACTTTCCATATTGTGAGTTTCAGTGCAGCTTCAAAGTCTCGACACGATCCCAGCCGAGGAATAAGAGTCTTATCTACACAAACCAGCCGACATTTTATAACAAAATAAACATTTATATACTTTTTAACCACAAATGCTCGTCTTGCACGAGCTGTGATGCGACACACATTGCGTACACTGCAAAAAAATGCTTTTCTTACTTTGTATTTTTATCTTATTTCCAGTCCAAATATCAAACATTTCTTAAATCAAGATGCATTAGTAGTAAAATGATTAGATATTAAGTCTTATTTTCTGGGGAAATAAATAAAAATGAAGTGAGTTTTTGCTTAAAATAAGCTAAATTATCTGCCAATGGGGTCAGAAAAATAATCTTGTTTCTGTTTAAATTAAGATTATTTTTCTGACCCCACAGATATTTTTGCTTTTTTTTTTAAGCATCAACTCTCTTCATTTTTATTTATTTCCCCAGAAAACAGGACATAATATCTTCTGTCATTTTACTCTTCTAGTAAATGCATCTTGATTTAAGAATTTTTATATATTTGGACTGGAAACGAGACAAAAATACTAAGTAAGAAAAGCATTTTTTGCAGTGTAATCACGTTGAAAGGTGTTTTTTACTTTCCCGGGATTCTGTTTTTAATGGTTTAATACATTTAAATAATCAAAAAGGATGTTTAATCAAGTACTTTTGAACTACTAATTCAAATTTGGCCACATTAAAATTCTGTTTTTATTACTGGATTCTGTGAATCATGGGGTTTCATGCAACAAACCACAAATGCTTCTTCCATAATTGCCCATTTTTCAAGGAAATTGCATTCAGTGATCTAGATTACAAATACAATATCTGATCAATAAAGCAGACGGTTTTAAACAGGAAGAGATTGATTTGACTCCATATGGGAAAGCCGGTATATAAGGGATCCAGTCACCATGGAAACATCGCCTGCGCTTATACGGCCCGAGTGACAGTGATTTCAGGGAATGTAAGTCTTGTAGTAATGAAGCCGTCACCGGTTTCCCAGCAGAACACTGTCAGATAATTGGGTGGGATAACAAACGATCAGGTCTGGTCAGTCTGAAACCGAAATCTCAGCAGATTTAATAAACCTCCTGCAGGAAAGAACATTTCTTTATATGCTTTTACTAGACAGCAATAAAGTTTAGCTGAGAGTCTGAGAGAAAAACAACCCAGTAATCTCACAGCCTGAGATCTTCATATGAACTTAAACATTCTCATCTCTCCACTTTATTTTTATTTATTTATTTGTTTATTTGTCTCAAACAATTAGCAAAAAAATGCTTTTCTTACTTAGTATTTGTGTCTCGTTTCCAGTCCAAATATATAAAAACTCTTAAATCAAGATGCATTTACTAGAAGAGTAAAATGACATAAGATATTACAGGTATGTCCTGTTTTCTGGGGAAATAAATAAAAATGAAGTGGGTTGATGCTTAAAGAAAGCAAAAATATCTGCCAATGGAGTCAGAAAAATAATCTTAATTTAAACAGAAACAAGATTATTTTTCTGACCCCATTGGCAGATAATTTAGCTTATTTTAAGAAAAAACTCACTTCATTTTTATTTATTTCCCCAGAAAATAAGACTTAATATCTAATCATTTTACTACTTTAGTAAATGCATCTTGATTTAAGAAATGTTTGATATTTGGACTGGAAACAAGACACAAATACTGAGTAAGAAAAGCAGTTTTTGCAGTGTTCGAGAAAGAGTAGGAGGAAGCAAATATCTTATTTAATCCTGCCTCTTATTTCACAAAATAATATTAATACAACTTAAATACATATGCAATTACCGCATATATTCTCTCAGCTTTTACAATAACTTACAACAATACAACAATATACAACAATAATTTTAAATTACAATTCCATTCCTAAATAGGTCTATTTTTTTCTGTATTGGTCCAATAATGATTTCTTTAATCTATTTTTGAATTGAATGATATTATGACTCTGTTTGATGTTATTGTTCAGTCTATCCCATAAGGTGACTCACAACACGAAACACACATGCTTTTAACAGTAGATCGCACAATAGGTTGTTTGAACGCACAATGTCCACTTAAATTAAATCCCCCGTTTCTTTCATGAAACATCTCACGTATATTACAAGGTAAGTTATTAAAAACATTGTTTTTTTCGCTGGTCAATTTTGAGATTTTGGGATATTTGTCTTAACATATTTGTCTTAACACAATAAAAATAACATGTCTCTTTCAGACTTGTGGTGAAAAAAAGTCTGAAATACACATTTAGGTCTTTATTTTACTACACTTCTGTTTGCGTCTGTAGATTTCTCATAAATTCATCAAAAGTCGTCGTTATGATCGCGATCTGCACCGTCATCACACACACCGTTAGAAAGCTCTCTCTCTCCTGCACAACACTGTCACATCCAAATATGGTCATTTCCTTTTTATCAGCAACCAATCATGAAAGTCAAAGGGGGGATTTAACTCTAAATGAGTGATCTCATTGGCTGATGCGAAATCTTTAAAGCCGTTTTATCAAAATGACTTTTCTCTCAAACTCAAGTCTGAAATCTCCACTTCAGTCGCACATATATACACCAAACTCTCCAGTTTTGTACCTAGTTATATTATGAAGACATTTACAGAGGGATTTGTAATTCCTAGCCTGATTTATATAACATTTTATTCCAAAAAACATGGCGAAAATCATTTTTTTAAGGCTATTGGCAGTATTTTCTGATTTACAGGATAACAAAAGTAGATATCCATAAATCCCTCTGTAATTTGTTTCCCATCTAAAATGTGAACACAATGAAAAAATAATTTTGAACCTGGCTTTATCCAATACTCAGATTTCGTTTTTTTAAATATATGCAAATTACACATATTTAATTAGACAATACCTAATTTGCATATTTAAACATTAAATTACAGAAAACTTGTAATACATTTTGTTCTCATTAGTAATCAACTGGGAAAGTTTCATGGTGATATCTGCTAGTTAAAAAAAATTGTAACCTACACCTGCGTCTCGCCTTAACTTTAAACATTTTTATATATAATATATATATATATATATATATATATAATATATATATATATATATATATATATATATATATATATATATATATATATATACTCTCACTAGACCATGACTATTGACTCGTTTGGGTCTGTTTTAATTGAAGATAACATGACGTCCAGTATAGACATACAGTAGTTCTCCAGAAGTGTGAATCGAAGGCAAACGATCCACACTGAGTTTGTTTATTTGATATTTTGCTGGCTTGTCCAATTTAGACTTTCGATATGACATGTTTTTGAGTTATTCAGCCGTATCGCTTGATTTTTGAGAGTTTTACACTCAGTTAATGAGCCAATTAAATTCTGTCTTGCTGAAAACACCAGCAAACCACCTTTGAGTGTGTAACTTGTATTTTCTGCTTCTATTAATTGCACCATGAAAAACAAAATCGTTTGAGTTGTAAGGTGTCTGAACTGTTTGTTTTTCTCAGTGGATAAACTTCTGGTTTACTGTTACACACACACACACACACACACTGTCTTTAGTTATTTTTTCTCCTTAGTAAAGGGTTGATATGATGCAGAAAAGATAAAAACACCTTGAAAATCCAAAAACAGATGAATATTATTTATATAATTGAATATTATTAATATAATTTAAAACAACTTTTAATAAATCCCAAAACAGATGAATATTATTTATATAATTGAATATTATTATTATAATTTAAAACGACTTTTAATAAATCCCAAAACAGATGAATATTACTTACATAATTGAATATTATTAATATAATTTAAAATGACTTTTAATAAATACCTAAACAGATTAATATTATTTACATAATTGAATATTATTAATATAATTTAAAATGACTCTTAAAAAATCCCTAAACAGATTAATATTATTTACATAATTGAATATTGTTAATATAATTCAAGTCATTTATTTATTTTACAAATACCTCTAAAAATCCTAAAACGGATAGATATTTTTACATAACTGAATACTATTAGTATAATTCTAGTCATTTATTTTACCAATGACTCCCAAAAAAATCACAAAACAGATTAATATTGTATATATATTTGAATATCATAAATATATTTTGAGTTGTCCATTTTTTAAAAATTGCGTAAAAATAAATCCTAAAACAGAATATTGTTAATATAATTCAAGTCATTTATTTTACAAATGACTCTAAAATACAACCACAATATCACAAAATTAAAGATTATCCAGATTATTCAAAGAATTATTTCACATCTGCTTGTTTTATCAAACTGAGGGACACTGAGCTGGTGCTGATCCCTGAATGTTCCTGAAAGCTGGATAAGACGCCTGGACACCAGTTTCACATGGACGTATTTAGGGAAGATGCCATAGAAGTTGTTAATGTTCCATAGAAGTTGTTAATGTTCCATAGAAGTTGTTAATATTAAATGTAGCGCCTGCCATGACTAAAGCATATCACAAATCCTAAACCTCATATTTGCTGGTGACCAGATATCTCAGTCTCAGCAGAACGATGGGCTTCTTGGATCATCTCAGTGTTTGTGTGACTAAACAAGAGTGTGTTTCCCGTATAATGAGTGAGTCCGAAATTTAGTATGCGTTTTTTCGTATTCGTGATTCGGTGGCTCTGAACTGTCAAAACACCATTCGAAAAACTGCAAAAAACGATTTTTTTAGTGATGGACGAAATTTTCGGAGGCAGTGTGCAAGCGTGATTGACATAACGTGAGATCGTATTTATTTTTTAACGTGCGAAAATTTCGGATGCGAATTTCGGACTCAGTGTGCAATGGCCTTAACTTGTGCTTCACTACTATTGTTACGGGTGTGGTGCAGGCAGATGAAGAGGCAGCAGTCAAAAGATCCAATTTCAATAATCTTTACTAATATAACTCAAACAAGGAATCCAGGAAACATTCACACCATATACAAACGTACATACGAACGAGAACCGACAAGGAGTGAGGGAGAACACCGGGTTTAAATACACATAGAACAGAATGGGGAAACAAGGCACAGCTGGGGCAAATGAACTGAACTCAGGTGAATGAACTGAACACTAACGAGGAGCGGGAAAACTGAGAACAGGACTGAACCAAATACACAATGACAGGGGGAAAACTCACAGACACAAGACAGACATAACTGTAACATAACGCCCCCTCCAAAAAGGCGCGTCCTCGTGCCGTATAACTTCACTAGGGGTGGGGGGGCGGGCGCCCTGGAGGCTGACGAGGGCGTGGCCTACCCTGAGCGGAGCAGGCTGGTCAGGGGGCCAGGGTGGAGATGCCCCTTCGGGTGGCCAGGGTGGAGACGCCCCTTCGGGTGGCCAGGGCGGAGACGCCCCTTCGGGTGGCCAGGGCAGAGACGCCACTTCGGGTGGCCATGGTGGAGCAAGCTGGTCAGGGGGCCATGGCGGAGACGCACCTTCAGGTGGCCTATATCCCCCCCCCCCAAATTTTCTTGGGGAGAGTGCCAGGTTCAGGGACGTGCATCACGACAGGCTTGGGAGGGCTGGACGAGACCAGCGGAGAAGGCTCTGGAGGGCTGGATGGGACCAGCGGATAAGGCTCGGGAGGGCTGGACGGGACCAGCGGAGAAGGCTCGGGAGGGCTGGACGGGACCAGCGGAGAAGGCTCTGTGGGGCTGGATGGGGCCAGCGGAGAAGGCTCTGTGGGGCTGGATGGGACCAGCGGAGAAGCCTCGGGAGGGCTGGACGGGACCAGCGGAGAAGGCTCTGTGGGGCTGGATGGGACCAGCGGAGAAGCCTCGGGAGGGCTGGACGGGACCAGCGGAGAAGGCTCTGTGGGGCTGGATGCATGCGCCAGAACTGATGTGTGTGTAGCCCACACACAGAATCGCAGCTGACATCACCATCATTGCAGTATCCTCTTGAGTGGACTTGCTTGTGGTGTGCTTAGTCTCTGGCGGGTAAGCGTGCACCAGCAGTGAAGGCGACTCTGGCTGGCAGGCGACGGGCTCAGGTTCTGGCGGGCAGGCGACGGGCTCAGGCTCTGGCGGGCAGGCGGCGGGCTCAGGCTCTGGCGGGCAGGTGGCGGGCTCAGGCTCTGGCGGGCAGGCGGCGGGCTCAGGCTCTGGCGGGCAGGCGGCGGGCTCAGGCTCTGGCGGGCAGGCGGCGGGCTCAGGCTCTGGCGGGCAGGCGGCGGGCTCAGGCTCTGGCGGGCAGGCGGCGGGCTCAGGCTCTGGCGGGCAGGCGACGGGCTCAGGCTCTGGCGGGCTGCAGGGAACCAGCGGTGAAGAGGGCTCAGTGAAAAAGTCCATGAGCCAGTGAGGCTCTGTGCTGGATGGGGCCAACGGCTGGACGGTCTCTGGATGGACGGTCTCTGCTACTGGACCGATGGTGAAGGGAGAGTTACAGTTGGCCAATACCCACTCCACATAGGCCTCAAAGTTCCCCCGAGGCCCATCTCCGTCTTGGCGTTGAGACCTGCCCGGAAGAACACACAGAGGCTGGTGTCATCATAATGGACAAAGGGTACCAAGTCCAAATACCTCTGTGTGTGGGCCTCGAGGGAAAGATCCTCTTGGGAAAGTAACAGGATCTTTACTGCTGCCAAATCCATATTTTTGGTCGGTTCTTCTGTTACGGGTGTGGTGCAGGCAGATGAAGAGGCAACAGTCAAAAGATCCAATTTCAATAATCTTTACTAATATAACTCAAACAAGGAATCCAGGAAACATTCACACCATATACAAACGTACATACGAACGAGAACCGACAAGGAGTGAGGGAGAACACCGGGTTTAAATACACATAGAACAGAATGGGGAAACAAGGCACAGCTGGGGCAAATGAACTGAACTCAGGTGAATGAACTGAACACTAACGAGGAGCGGGAAAACTGAGAACAGGACTGAACCAAATACACAATGACAGGGGGAAAACTCAGGAATACAGACACAAGACAGACATAACTGTAACAACTATAGTACGATGCATCGTTGAAGAAATCAACTAGCTAATCACGACTGTTTCCCGAAACCATATTGTCACAAATTGGTCGTTCATTACAGATTTGCGCAAAACTTTTGTGATTTTTTTTTTCTTCTTCTAAATGTCATCAAAAAACTATTGCGAAATGACGGCGTTTCCATTAACCGATGTTATAATAATAATAATAATAATTCATTACATTTATATAGCGCTTTTCTGGACACCCAAAGCGCTTTACATAGAAGGGGGAATCTCCTCAACCACCACCAATGTGCAGCATCCACCTGGATGATGCGACGGCAGCCATATTGCGCCAGAACGCCCACCACACACCAGCTTACTGGTGGAGAGGAGACAGTGATGAAGCCTATCAGTATATGGGGATTATTAGGAGGCCATGATGGACAGAGGCCAAGGGGCAAATTTGGCCAGGATGCCGGGGTTACACCCCTACTCTTCATCGAAGGACATCCTGGGATTTTTTGTGACCACAGAGAGTCAGGGCCTCGGTTTAACGTCTCATCCGAAGGACGGTGCTCTTTTGACATTATAGTGTCCCCATCACTACACTGGGGTGTTAGGACCCACACAGACCACAGGGACAGCACCCCCTGCTGGCCTCTCTAACACCTCTTCCATGTTATGTGACTAAAACGTAATTTTTAGTCTTGCGATAAGTCAAAAATCATGGCGACGGATGTTGGTTTATGTAAATCCCAGCCACTGCACTGGTCATTATTATTAATGGAAGGAGACGTGTGTGTGTGTGTGTGTGTGTGTGTGTGTGTGTGTGTGTGTGTGTGTGTGTGTGTGTGTGTGTGTGTGTGTGTGTGTGTGTGTGTGTGTGTGTGTGTGTGTGTGTTGTCTTATACTGTGAGCGGCTCATATGAGGAGTTTCTGGGTGTTTCTCCTCATTTCTGCTTTAAGGTCTTCATGATTGTGGCATTTCTTTGAGGTTTAGAATCCAGTATTCCTGTAATTCTTTAGTCTTTTATGTATTTAATAAAGAACTCAGTCTCATATTCTGTCCAAACACACCGCGTCATCTACATCAGGCGACTGTAAATGCCCAAAAACTGTTTCCAGTGCAGTTTCGCGAAATATTTATTTTCGATTTGCCTGAAAAACCTCCTCATGCGAGCGTAAAAACTTTTATGCGATAAATGGTAAATTTACGTGTTTACATTGGTCGTATTTACAATTCGCAATTTCAATTTGCGTAATTTGAAGGGTAATGGAAACGCGGCTCATGTTGCGCGTGTGTTTGGAGTAATAACTTATTTTAATGAATCTGTTTGAGATCAAATTAATGCGAGATGTTTGCTATAAATTACAATCATGTCATCTGAGGAATATTTCTAATTTTTCTTTTCCTTTATTTCCAGATTCGATCACAGGCTCGTTCTTACACACTAGAGCTCGTTCACACATGCGCACTCTTCGAAAACGACACTTTAAATCTCTCGACAAACTAAAAGACGTAAACGACATTTGTATGTATTGTAAATAAAAGACACAGATCGCACTGAATGTTAGTTTGCTTATTTTGCTCTAGATCAGGATTTATTGAGTCCACATGTCATAAAAACAAGAAACTCTTCTTCTAACCGCAGAGATCTGTCGTTCAGACACACAAGTCTGCGATGCTGTTTGCGAATGTTCATACGAACGATGTTTTTGGGAAACACGACTCGTTGAACTGCTGATAACGACAGATCTTGCGACTGTAGTTGGCTAACCATGGTTTTAGGAAACACACTCCTGAATGAGTGTTTCTCTTCCAGGTCTGTCCATCCGCAGTGTGTGTTGGAGAGCTGACCGGATCCTAGCAGGGACTCAAGACAGCGAGATCTTCGAGGTGATGGTGCGAGAGCGAGATAAACCGCTGTTGATCATGCAGGGTCACTCAGAAGGGGAACTCTGGGCGCTCGACCTGCATCCCAAACAACCACTGGCCGTCACAGGCAGCGACGATCGATCTGTGCGGTTAGTCCAGTCCGTATCTCACTGTATCCCCCATCAGTCCAGCCCGTATCTCACTGTATCCCACATCAGTCCAGTCCGTATCTCACTGTATCCCACATCAGCCCAGTCCGTATCTCACTGTATCCCACATCAGTCCAGTCCGTATCTCACTGTATCCCACATCAGTCCAGTCCGTATCTCACTGTATCCCACATCAGTCCAGTCCGTATCTCACTGTATCCCACATCAGTCCAGCCCGTATCTCACTGTATCCCACATCAGTCCAGTCCGTATCTCACTGTATCTCACATCAGCCCAGTCCGTATCTCACTGTATCCCACATCAGTCCAGTCCGTATCTCACTGTATCCCACATCAGTCCAGTCCGTATCTCACTGTATCCCCCATCAGTCCAGTCCGTATCTCACTGTATCCCACATCAGTCCAGTCCGTATCTCACTGTATCCCACATCAGTCCAGCACGTATCTCACTGTATCCCACATCAGTCCAGTCCGTATCTCACTGTATCCCACATCAGTCCAGCCCGTATCTCACTGTATCCCACATCAGTCCAGTCCGTATCTCACTGTATCCCACATCAGTCCAGTCCGTATCTCACTGTATCCCACATCAGTCCAGTCCGTATCTCACTGTATCCCACATCAGTCCAGTCCGTATCTCACTGTATCCCACATCAGTCCAGTCCGTATCTCACTGTATCCCACATCAGTCCAGTCCGTATCTCACTGTATCCCACATCAGTCCAGCACGTATCTCACTGTATCCACACATCAGTCCGATCCGTATCCTCACTCCGTCGTATCCCACCACATCAGACCAGTCCGTATCTCACTGTATCCCACATCAGTACCAGTCCGTATCTCACTGTATCCCCACATCAGTCCAGCCGTATCTCACTGTATCCCACATCAGTCCAGCCGTATCTCACTGTATCCCACATCAGTCCAGCCGTATCTCACTGTATCCCACATCAGTCCAGTCCGTATCTCACTGTATCCCACATCAGTCCAGTCCGTATCTCACTGTATCCCACATCAGTCCAGTCCGTATCTCACTGTATCCCACATCAGTCCAGTCCGTATCTCACTGTATCCCACATCAGTCCAGGTATCCGTATCCCACAGTAGTCCCCACATCAGTCCAGTCCGTATCTCACTGTATCCCACATCAGTCCAGTCCGTATCTCACTGTATCCCACATCAGTCCAGTCCGTATCTCACTGTATCCCACAATAGTCCTGTCCGTATCTCACTGTATCCCTCATCAGTCCAGTCCGTATCTCACTGTATCCCCCATCAGTCCACTGTATCCCACATCAGTCCAGTCCGTATCTCACTGTATCCCACATCAGTCCAGTCCGTATCTCACTGTATCCCACATCAGTCCAGTCCGTATCTCAATGTATCCCACATCAGCCCAGTCCGTATCTCACTGTATCCCACATCAGTCCAGTCCGTATCTCACTGTATCCCACATCAGTCCAGTCCGTATCTCACTGTATCCCACATCAGTCCAGTCCGTATCTCACTGTATCCCACATCAGTCCAGTCCGTATCTCACTGTATCCCACATCAGTCCAGTCCGTATCTCACTGTATCCCACATCAGTCCACTGTATCCCACATCAGTCCAGTCCGTATCTCACTGTATCCCACATCAGTCCAGTCCGTATCTCACTGTATCCCACATCAGCCCAGTCCGTATCTCACTGTATCCCACATCAGTCCAGTCCGTATCTCACTGTATCCCACATCAGTCCAGTCCGTATCTCACTGTATCCCACATCAGTCCAGTCCGTATCTCACTGTATGCCACATCAGCCCAGTCCGTATCTCACTGTATCATCGCCACATCTATGTACCCAGTCCGGTATCTCACTGTATCCCACATCAGTCCATGTCCGTATCTCACTGTATCCCACATCAGTCCTGTCCGTATCTCACTGTATCCCACATCAGTCCAGTCCGTATCTCACTGTATCCCACATCAGTCCAGTCCGTATCTCACTGTACTCCCACATCAGTTCCCATGTCACCGTATCTCACCTGTATCTCCCACATCAGTCCACTGTATCCCACATCAGTCCAGCCCGTATCTCACTGTATCCCACATCAGTCCAGTCCGTATCTCACTGTATCCCACATCAGTCCAGCCGTATCTCACTGTATCCCACATCAGTCCAGCCCGTATCTCACTGTATCCCACATCAGTCCAGCCCGTATCTCACTGTATCCCACATCAGTCCAGCTGTATCTCACTGTATCCCAATCAGTCCAGCCTGTATCTCACTGTATCCCACATCAGTCCAGCCCGTATCTCACTGTATCCCACATCAGTCCTGTCCGTATCTCACTGTATCCCACATCAGTCCAGCCCGTATCTCACTGTATCCCACATCAGTCCAGCCCGTATCTCACTGTATCCCACATCAGTCAGCCTCTCACTGTATCCCACATCAGTCCAGCCGTATCTCACTGTATCCACATCAGTCCAGTCCGTATCTCACTGTATCCCACATCGTCCACGTACCCACATCAGTCCAGTCCTATCTACTGTATCCCACATCAGTCCAGCCGTATCTCACTGTATCCCATAGCCAGTCCGTATCTCACTGTATCCCCATCAGTCCAGCCCGTATCTCACTGTATCCAACATCAGTCCAGCCGTATCTCACTGTATCCACATAGTCCAGTCCGTATCTCATGTATCCACATCATCCAGTCCGTATCTCACTGTATCCACATCAGTCCAGCCCGTATCTCACTGTATCCCACATCAGTCCAGTCCGTATCTCACTGTATCCCACATCAGTCCAGCCGTATCTCACTGTATCCCACATCAGTCCGTCCGTATCTCACTGTATCCCACATCAGTCCTGTCCGTATCTCACTGTATCCCCATCAGTCCAGCCCGTATCTCACTGTATCCCACATCAGTCCAGCGTTCCACTGTATCCCACATCAGTCCAGCCCGTATCTCACTGTATCCCACATCATCCTGTCCGTATCTCACTGTATCCCACATCAGTCCAGCCCGTATCTCACTGTATCCCCATCAGTCCAGCCCGTATCTCACTGTATCCCACATCAGTCCAGCCCGTATCTCACTGTATCCCACATCAGTCCAGCCGTATCTCACTGTATCCCACATCAGTCCAGCCTGTATCTCACTGTATCCCACATCAGTCCAGCCCGTATCTCACTGTATCCCACATCAGTCCAGTCCGTATCTCACTGTATCCCATCAGTCCAGTCCCTATCACTGTATCCCACATCAGTCCAGTCCTATCTACTGTATCCCACATCAGTCCAGTCCGTATCTCACTGTATCCCCATTAGTCCAGCCGTATCTCACTGTATCCCCATCAGTCCAGCCCGTATCTCACTGTATCCACATCAGTCCAGCCGTATCTCACTGTATCCCACATAGTCCAGCCCCCCCCCCCCCCCCCCCCCCCCCCCCCCCCCCCCCCCCCCCCCCCCCCCCCCCCCCCCCCCCCCCCCCCCCCCCCCCCCCCCCCCCCCCCCCCCCCCCCCCCCCCCCCCCCCCCCCCCCCCCCCCCCCCCCCCCCCCCCCCCCCCCCCCCCCCCCCCTATCTCACTGTATCCCACATCAGTCCAGTCCGTATCTCACTGTATCCCCACATCAGTCCAGTCCGTATCTCACTGTATCCCACATCAGTCCACTGTATCCCACATCAGTCCAGTCCGTATCTCACTGTATCCCACAATCAGTCCAGTCCGTATCTCACTGTATCCCACATCAGCCCAGTCCGTATCTCACTGTATCCCACATCAGTCCAGTCCGTATCTCACTGTATCCCACATCAGTCCAGTCCGTATCTCACTGTATCCCACATCAGTCCAGTCCGTATCTCACTGTATGCCACATCAGCCCAGTCCGTATCTCACTGTATGCCACATCAGCCCAGTCCGTATCTCACTGTATCCCACATCAGTCCAGTCCGTATCTCACTGTATCCCACATCAGTCCTGTCCGTATCTCACTGTATCCCACATCAGTCCAGTCCGTATCTCACTGTATCCCACATCAGTCCAGTCCGTATCTCACTGTATCCCACATCAGTCCAGTCCGTATCTCACTGTATCCCCCATCAGTCCACTGTATCCCACATCAGTCCAGCCCGTATCTCACTGTATCCACATCAGTCCTGTCCGTATCTCACTGTATCCCACATCAGTCCAGCCCGTATCTCACTGTATCCCCCATCAGTCCAGCCCGTATCTCACTGTATCCCACATCAGTCCAGCCCGTATCTCACTGTATCCACATCAGTCCGCCTGTATCTCACTGTATCCACATCAGTCCAGCCTGTATCTCACTGTATCCCACATCAGTCCAGCCCGTATCTCACTGTATCCCATCAGTCCTGTCCGTATCTCACTGTATCCCACATCAGTCCAGCCCGTATCTCACTGTATCCCACATCAGTCCAGCCGTATCTCACTGTATCCCACATCAGTCCAGGGGGGGGGGGGGGGGGGGGGGGGGGGGGGCCCCCCCCCCCCCCCCCCCCCCCCCCCCCCCCCCCCCCCCCCCCCCCCCCCCCCCCCCCCCCCCCCCCCCCCCCCCCCCCCCCCGTCGTATCTCACTGTATCCCACATCAGTCCAGCACGTATCTCACTGTATCCACATCAGTCCAGTCCGTATCTCACTGTATCCCACATCAGTCCAGCCGTATCTCACTGTATCCCACATCAGTCCAGTCCGTATCTCACTGTATCCCACATCAGTCCAGTCCGTATCTCACTGTATCCACATCAGCCCATGTCCGTATCTCACTGTATCCCACATCAGTCCAGTCCGTATCTCACTGTATCCCACATCAGTCCAGTCCGTATCTCACTGTATCCCACATCAGTCCAGTCCGTATCTCACTGTATCCCACATCAGTCCAGTCCGTATCATCACTGTATCCCACAATAGTCCGTCCGTATCTCACTGTATCCCCATCAGTCCAGTCCGTATCTCACTGTATCCCACCATCGAGTTTCCCCTGTATCCCACATCAGTCCAGTCCGTATCTCACTGTATCCCACATCAGTCCAGTCCGTATCTCACTGTATCCCACATCAGTCCAGCCGTTTCTCAATGTATCCCACATCAGCCAGCTCCGTATCTCACTGTATCCCACATCAGTCCAGTCCGTATCTCACTGTATCCCACATCAGTCCAGTCCGTATCTCACTGTATCCCACATCAGTCCAGTCCGTATCTCACTGTATCCCACATCAGTCCAGTCCGTATCTCACTGTATCCCACATCAGTCCAGTCCGTATCTCACTGTATCCAAATCAGGTCCAGCCGTATCTCACTGTATTCCTCATCAGTCCAGCCCGTATCTCACTGTATCCCACATCAGTCCAGCCGTATCTCACTGTATCCAACAAACAGTCCGTTCGTTTTCTCACTGTATCCCACATCAGTCTTACAACGGCTTTAAAGCGAATAAACACCTGTGTGTAATGACGTCACATGCTGTTTTGTGATCAAACTGGTATATCGAATTGATTTGAGACATTTTAAGGTGTTTCCATTCATTTGCTCACAACATTCAAGCAAACAATTGCGAACAAAGTTTTGCTAGACAAAATGGATCGCGCCGTAATAACGTTTCCATCAGCGTTTATCGCATAAGCCGTATATCCATCAAGATAAAATCCCATGAGACCGAACGCATTTCATTTGAGTCGATATTCATGAAATTCAATCCAATTTTACTGTTTCCATAAGGCATTTTTCATTCAATATCACTTAATGCGGATAAAAACGTGTGGAAGGAAACATAGCTAGTGTATCCCACATCAGCTTACACTGTAGATTACAGCAAGACGGCTAGAAATCTGATGTGTTGGGTTTTCCCTTTTAATTTTCATCTTTCACCATTTCTCTGACCATTTACTTTTCTTCCTTTTTTTTTTACCTTTTTTTAATTATTAAAGCAGAATACAGTTAGATGAGACCATCAATACAAAACAAATAAAAAAGAAAGGGTGTACGTGTAATTATGTGAAGTGTGTGTGTAAAAATGTGTTGAGAATGTGTAAATCTCTGTTATAAAATTCCTAATATATACAGTATGTAGAACAATTCTCATCATAGTAATAATAATAATCAAATCAATATACACACTGCTGTTTGGGGTCGGTAAGATTTGTAATGTTTTTAAAAGAAGTCTCTTCTGCTCACCAAGGCTGCTTTTATTTGATTAAAAATACTAAACAAACCCAGTAATGTGAAATATTATTGTAATGTAAATCAGCTGTTTTCTATGTGAATATATAGTAAAGTGTAATTTATTCCTGTGATCAAAGCTGAATTTATCATCATTACTCCAGTCTTCAGTGTCACATGATCCTTCAGAAATCACTATAATATGATGATCTGATGCTCAAGAAACATTTATGATTATTATCACAGTTGAAAACAGTTTTGCTGCTTCATATTTTTGTGCAAACTGCGATTATTTTTTTTCAGGATTCTTTGAAAGTTCAAGAGAAAAGCATTTAATTAAAAAAGAAATATTTTGCATTATTATAAATGTCTTAACTGTCACTTTTGATCAATTTAATGCGTCCTTTCTGAAGAAAAGTATTAATTTCTTTAAAAAAAAAACAAATCTTTTTGACCCCAAACTTTTGAACGGTAGTGTGTGTGTGTATATATATATATATATATATATATATATAAATAGCAATATTAATACGGTAATCAAAGATGTGATAAAAAAAGGAATAAAAATAAATTATCAGAGAAATTGTGAGGTTGATGAGAGAAAATAAAAGAAGAATATATATATATATTTTTTTTTAATGTTATATATATATATATATATATATATATATAATATATATATATATATATATATATATATATATATATATATATAATACACACACACATACATACATACAGGTACAAAAATATATAAATATAAATGAAAGGACGAGGTGGTTTTCAGTTAATTTGAATCTAACAAGCCCGTTGTTTGTGCCGTCAGACTGTGGAGTTTATCCGAACACACATTAATCGCTCGCTGCAACATGGAAGAGGCCGTCCGCAGCGTTTCCTTCAACAACGACGGCTCCCAGCTCGCTCTCGGCATGAAGGACGGCTCCTTCACTGTTCTCCGGGTCAGGTAACTGAAGTTAGATCACTACACCTCATTATTCAGATGCTCATGCAGAAGCTGAGAGTGTGTGTGCTGTCTAAGGGACATGACGGAGGTGGTCCACATCAAGGACAGAAAGGAGGTCATTCACGAGCTCAAGTTCTCTCCCGATGGGTCTTACTTGGCCGTGGGCTCCAACGACGGTTCGTGGACATCTACGCTGTGGCCCAGCGCTATAAAAAAGTGGGGGAGTGCAGCAAGTCCACGTGCTTCATAACACACCTGGATTGGTCCGTGGACAGCCGATTCCTGCAGTCCAATGACGGAGCTGGAGAACGTTTCTTCTATAGGATGCCAAGTAAGAGTCTTTACGTATGGGTTAAAGGGATAGTTCACCCTAAAACATAAACTCTGTCAGTAATTACTCTCCCTCATATTTGTAATTAAATCTGAGAGCTGGGTCACTCCTCCATAGGCTTCTAAGGGACTGAAACTTGCCGGCCCAGAAAAGTTATTAAAGACATTGTTAAAATAGTCCAAGTGACTACAGTGACTCAATCTTAAAGTAACATTAAGTATTTTTTCCTCTTCGGTCGCCCTACTGGTTGGAAACGAAATTGTCCATTGCCGCTGTCGTAAATAATCTAGCCTACCGTCGCACGCACGCTCGCTGTTTACCCAGCACCGGCTTTAGAATGAACGATGTCCACAGACAAGGTAGAGTATATTACATGATTTCATGAAAGGATGATGTATTGCGACATCAGAAACGAAGAAAAACGAAATAATGACTATTGTAGCGCTTGACGTAAAGCAGTCGAGTTTGTAGTTCTTTTTTGTGCACGGGTTCCTACCCGAAACCCGAAGTTACATAGTGCCAGTAAAAGCGATACAGACCCCGTCAGGCGATGCCAGACGAGTCGTTTAACTTATTTTATGTCGATGTACCATCACAAGGGTCTTGGAAATATATTATGAAGGTTGAAAAACTACTTAGTGTTACTTTAAGTTTATCAAGCGACGAGAATACTTTTAGAGTGCAAAAAAACAAACAAAAATAACGACTTTATTCAAGTATTCATTTTCTTCTCTGTCGGCCTCGAGATATTCACGTAGTATAATTGCGTAATGCTTCTGGTTGAACGTCACACGCATCACACACATGACCATCGTCGGCCAATAGTGAGCCTACGTGTGACGTAGAACACAGAAGCTCTATGCAATAACACTACGTTAAAATCTCGAGGTATTACGTGTGTGTGTGTGTGTGTTTGAGCCTCCAGTGAGTTCAACGCCTTGGCGACTTTGCTCTCTTTTGACAGCAACATTTCTCAAATTAATAATATTTAATCTTTCTGAGGAGATCTGCTAGCGTGTTTACACAGAGCGCTACAAGTCTGACAGGAGGATGGCTGGACCAATCGCGTGCCGGTCAGTCGAAACGGGGCTTCCCATTGACAAATGATCAGCGTTTGTGTACATTTCTAAGCTTTTTGATTGGTTCTATACAACATGTAACACCATTTGGAGAGCAGAGATAGTGACGTTTCAGGGGATACCTGGGAAATGCGAGAGGAGTTGAGAAAAGTAATGTTCATTTCCAGCGAATTTAGTAAAACTTTGTAAACTTTAATGGTCATTTAAATACCTTTACTCAATTATCTGGACTACGAAACTTTATTTTTGAATGTCTGTTCTTTGAAATTAGCAACAAAAAAAACTTCATTGTTTTTCCACATAATCGGCCCATATCTTAAAATGGAACGTTGCGACTTCCAACTCATTTTGCCAGAGCGGGTCACATTTATTAATTTCGAACGGTAAACAGTCAGTTTCACCAGAACCCCTTTACTAGGTGTCCTCTATCACTTTTTAATGGACACCCTGCAGCCAATCAGAATCGAGTATTCACCCAGACCATGGTATAAACGCCATTTATGACATAAGGCTGCATGTTTTTATTGTTATACAAAGGGTTTGAAATTAACAGACACATTAGAGACACTGTCACATGATCCTTCAGAAATCATTCTAATATGATGATTTGCTGCTCAATAAACATCTTTGTAACTGAAGTGAATCCATTTTAAACTAACTTTATCTGGACAATAACTTTATTCTAGATCTGCTTTAAAGCCTAAACAATCTCTGTTACTTTAATCTCCCATTATCACTGTAAAGCTGCTGTGAAACTCTATATTGTTAAAAGCGCTGTATAAATAAAGATGACTTGACTACAGTTCTATCTTTGTGTTTTTAGCCGGTAAATTCCTGCCGAAGGAGGAAGCCAAAGGGATCCACTGGATGACGTGGACTTGTGTTCTCGGGCCGGAGGTGAACGGCATCTGGCCTAAATATTCCAACGTTAATGACATCAATTCTGTGGACGCCAATTACAGCAGTGCCGTTCTGGTGACGGGCGACGACTTCGGCCTCGTCAAACTCTTCAGATTCCCGTGTCTTAAGAAAGGTCAGCTTGAGCCGGGCGCACACTGCGATTTATAAAAGTCCTTTACGACTGTTGCTTGTCAGACTGTACAAACATGATCACCACTGTAAGTTATGTGTTCATAACATCTTACAGTGTCGTCACACTGTAAGATCTCAGTTGTTATTAATGTTAGACTGTACGACAGTCAAGACGCGTTAAAAACGGACGTACGCAAGAAAACTTGTCCGGTGTTTACATCAATCAATGACACGTTCAGTGACGGTAATCTGCATTACACGCGGGACTGAAATTATGGCTACAAAGAAATCTCTAACGTTAATGTTAGTCATGGCTTATCTTGAAAAACCAAGAAAATGTGACGGTCATTGTAGAAGTCACAAAATCAACACTGCAAAAAATGCTTTTCTTACTTTGTATTTTTGTCTTGTTTCCAGTCCAAATATCAAACATTTCTTAAATCAAGATGCATTTACTAAAGTAGTAAAATGATTAGATATTAAGTCTTATTTTCTGGGTAAATAAATAAAAATGAAGTGAGTTTTTGCTTAAAATAAGCTAAATTATCTGCCAATGGGGTCAGAAAAATAATCTTGTTTCTGTTTAAATTAAGATTATTTTTCTGACCCCATTGGCAGATATTTTTGCTTTTTTTAAGCATCAACTCACTTCATTTTTATTTATTTCCCCAGAAAACAGGACATAATATCTTATGTCATTTTACTCTTCTAGTAAATGCATCATGATTTAAGAATTTTTATATATTTGGACTGGAAACGAGACAAAAATACTAAGTAAGAAAAGCATTTTTTTGCAGTGAAAATTTGATCACGACTGTCGGTGAACATGTCAAACTAATGATCAAAGACTTCAGATTTTAAGGATTCTTTTAGGATTTGCTAAATTTGATCAAATCGTGTCCAGAATCTCACAGTGCTTTACTGTAGTCATCCAGACTTATCCTGCTGTGATCCAAGCACAAATAAACCAGTGTGTGCGCTAACAATTCTGATTCTTTCAGCTGCCAAATTCAAGAAATACATCGGCCACTCGGCCCATGTGACCAATGTGCGCTGGTCACATGACCTGCAGTGGGTTCTGAGCACGGGCGGAGCGGATCACTCCGTGTTTCAGTGGAGGTTTCTGCCGGAGGGAGTCATGAATGGGGTTTTAGAGCCACTGTTGCAAGGTGATTTAACCCTTAAACTGAATAGAAATGAGGGTAACACTTTATTTGGTAACACTTTACAATAAGGTTAATTAGTTAACTGCATTCGTTAGCTTGAACTAATAATGAACTGCATGTATAAAGCATTTATTAATATTTGTTAATGTTAATTTCAATATCTACTAATACTTTATTAAAATCTTGTTAACATTAGTTAATGCACTGTGAACTAACATGAACAAACAATGAACAGCTGTATTTTTACTAACTAACATTAACAAAGATTAATAAATACTGTAAAAATGTTTTGCACGTTGTTAGTTCATGTTAGTTAATATATTACTAATGTTAACTAATGAACCTTATTGTAAAGTGTTACCCTTTATTTTAAAGTGTCCTTTTTACACATTTTACATGTAGTTACTGTAGTAATAACTATAAATTATGCATAATTACATGCAACTAACCTTAAACGCACCTTAACCTTGTAGTAAGTACATGTAGTTAATTATTATACTTAAAGTCCCACTGTAGTCAATAATTTTATCCTTTAAAACTCATCTTTGATCACCAAAATGACATATTTAGGTGTTTTTTCCTTGAAAAAAATGTCTTCTTGCCTTAAAATATCTTGAATGTAACTCGACACCCTTGCCTCATTTAGTATGCACGGTACTATGAATATGCAAACGAGCCCCGCTCATTGTTAAGATTGATCTAAAGACAAAGTTTTAATTCCTGAAATGAATGTTCTTAAAAATCATCATAAATAAACTCCACAAGTTAGAATAAGTTATATGTATAAAATAGTGTGAATGCTTATTTTATTGTCATGTTTTTAAAAAATATTTTTTGTTTAGTAATTGTGAACATAGATACTGTGATGCAAGAAAAAAAAATTTCAGACAATTAAGTATTATCGTATCATATTAGATATAAAATCTGCAGGCAGCGAAAAACAATTGATCAGTTGATCAGTGAGTTTGTCAAAATCCATTAGCAATAATTAGCTAACACCAAAACCTGTTATTTTCTTCTCAATAAAAAATAAGACTTCTTGAACAAAATATGTGTGAACTTTCTCAAGTATGTTTCAAAAATTGCACTTTAGGAACATTATCACGATTTCTTCTTATCATTTTTTATTGATCAATTGATCAGTCAAAAACCACTGGCATCAATTAGATTACACCAAAACCAACATCTTCTCCTTAATAAAAAAATTATATTTTTATTAACTTTCTCAAGTATGTTTCAAAAATTGCACTTTCTACACTGCAAAAAAATGCTTTTCTTACTTTGTATTTTTGTCTTGTTTCCAGTCCAAATATCAAACATTTCTTAAATCAAGATGCATTTACTAAAGTAGTAAAATGATTAGATATTAAGTCTTATTTTCTGGGGAAATAAAATAAAATGAAGTTAGTTTTTGCTTAAAATAAGCTAAATTATCTGCCAATGGGGTCAGAAAAATAATCTTGTTTCTGTTTAAATTAAGATTATTTTTCTGACCCCATTGGCAGATATTTTTGCTTTTTTATTTATTTCCCCAGAAAACAGGACATAATATCTTATGTCATTTTACTTTTCTAGTAAATACATCTTGATTTGAAGATTTTTATATATTTGAACTGGAAACAAGACAAAAATACTAAGTAAGAAAAGCAGTTTTTTGCAGTGTAACGATTTCTTCATATATTTAAGAGTTAAGAGTAAACAGTGTTTTGCGTTCACAGAGGGTTACGCTGACTCTAACAGCGGCGAATCCGACTCCGACCTCTCCGACGTTCCCGAACTGGACTCCGACATCGAACAAGAAGCCCAGATGAACTACGAGCGCCAGGCAAGAACGAGCGTGTTTTATGTAACACACACACACACACACGCTCCGCTGCTTTAATCCCGCTCCTCATTATTTTCACAGCTGATTGGCTGGATGCTTCTCTACTGTTGCCCTTTATGCTTTTCCTGAATCTGAACATGTTGCGAGTGTGTTTGCCCTGTAACTCTCGCCCTGATCTCCCTCAGGTGTATAAGGAAGATCTTCCTCAGCTGAAGAAGAAGCTGGCCGGGTCTCTGAAGAGGCAGAAAGCTCCAGACGAGGGCTTACGCCTGCAGTTCGTCCACGGGTACTTTACTGCAAACCTTATCATGCGTTTCATATCAACACAGTGTGTGTGTCCACGTCTTTGACACACTCACCCTATCTAAATCTCTTTATATCATTTATATTTTTATACATTGATTTGATTTCTTATACTGTACAATATAATATATAATTATAATGTACAATATAATATATACTCATATTATTGATATATTAGAATATTTCATATAATTCATAATATAATTATATACGTATGTTTTATATATATATATATATATATATATATATATATATATATATATATGTTAAAATCTGAAATAAAATTATATGTTTAAATCCTAATTTAGAAAAATAATTACTTTTAAAAATACAAATAATACAAAACATTTAAACATATACAGTGTATGTATATATATATTTATATACACACATTAAAGATTAATATTTTTATCCATTGATTATATTATACATATATCATACATATATCATAAATTTATATATATATATATATAATATATATATATATATATATATATATATATATAATTGTAATATAAAATGTCATGTATAAATCATAATTTAGAAATACACATATATACTTTTTTATATATATAATCTATATATTAAATATAATATATTTATATTAATTATAAATAAATATATATATATATATAATTATATAATTTTTATTTAAAGAATTAATCCGTTATAATGTCAAATTAGATAAATGTTAGCAAAAGTTTTTAAAAAATTAACGTAGTTAAACATATTATTGTTCAAACTGTTTATTCACATGTGTATATTTCATAATTTATTGTTTAATTGATATATAATTTTGTATTTACTTAATGAATCCATAAATTATGAATTATGCATATTAAGAAAATTATAATATATACTCATATTATCTATATAATATTTATATATTTACATTATAATAAAATATTTTTCTTATATATAATCGAATTATTATATTTTATATGGTTTGTATTGTTACATTTTATATTATATTTATATTTTATATTATATAACATTTTATATTTACATAATTTATCAATTTTAATGACAAATTAGATAAATGTTAGCTTGTTAATTCTAAATGTTAAACTGAAATTAATTGAATGTATATGTAATAATGTGTTAACTTTCAGATTAATATATATATATATATGTGTGTGTGTGTGTGTGTGTGTGTGTGTGTGTGTGTGTGTGTGTGTGTGTGTGTGTGTGTGTGTGTGTGTGTGTGTGTGTGTGTGTGTGTGTGTTTTCTGTTTATCAGCATGTATATAGTTTCTCAGGTCATGTGACGCGTGTCTCTGTGTGTCTCAGGTACAGGGGCTGCGACTGCAGGAATAATCTGTTCTACACTCAGGCCGGAGATGTGGCGTATCATGTGGCGGCTGTAGCTGTGGTGTATAACAGACAGCAACACACACAGCGCTTTTACCTCGGGCACGACGACGATATCCTGAGCCTCACGGTGCACCCGCTGAAAGATTACGCCGCCACCGGACAGGTGACACACCGAAAACTACAGAGATTTAAAAAACAGATGCTTTGTGCTATTGGATTGTATCAGGTGCACACACTGCAAAAAATGCTTTTCTTACTTAGTATTTTTGTCTCGTTTCCAGTCCAAATATATAGAAATTCTTAAATCAAGATGCATTTACTAGAAGAGTAAAATGTCATAAGATATTATGTCCTGTTTTCATGAGGAAATAAATAAAAATGAAGTGATTTGATGCTTAAAAAAAGCAAAAATATCTGCCAATGGAGTCAGAAAAATAATCTTAATTTAAACAGAAACAAGATTATTTTTCTGACCCCATTAGCAGATAATTTAGTTTATTTTAAGCAAAAACTCACTTCAATTTTATTTATTTCCCCAGAAAATAAGACTTAAAGGTTGTGTAGGTAAGACATTTATAAAAAACTTTTTTCCAAATTTGTTTAAACTTTTTTATATATATCAATGCATAATTAAAATCTAAGTACTCTGAAAAAAAGAGTATAAAAATCGATTGACTCTAGACCGTTTAATCTGCATTAAACACAGCTCATTATTTCGAACCGGGACGAAACAACGGATTGGCCTAGGCGACTGTCACTCTCTCGCAACCATGGCAACCACCCCTTCGCCACACAGGACCTGCCCTTTTGCGCGCACTCGTTTGGTTTGTGTAATTCAAGAGCCACGGAACCTAGGATTACCAAAACAATGGCAGAGAAAGACCAATCTAAGTCCACATTTGCAGTTCACGAAGGCAACCCAGTCAAAAAAAGGAAGTCATTTACATTACAAGAAAAGGTAATGAACAAAAAGTTGTTGGATAAACAAAGAAATAAAACTCGGGTGAATATCGGCGAATACCCTAGTAGCACGACCTCCTCTGCTTCGCCCTCGACCACGGTTCTGTCCTCGAGCTGACGATGTGGTACTTGTCTCGGGAGTGTAGTCCTCATCAGAATCAACTATGCTTTCATCAAGCAAACTCTTACATGCAGAACATCATATATATGTTATAAATCTTACACGAAATTCATCTACATCACAGTGTAAATGATGGCAATGGAACAACGTGTATCACGCAACCTGTGTTTAGCTTTGCCTTATAGATAACTAGCTCGTTAGCGAATCAATAAATATATATTGTAAAGTTTACCAATATCAATATGCTAGTTTAATAGTGAGTAATAAAATACAACTTATTTGTTTAACTTCATAATGCTAAAGTTAGATTTTTTTATTTACATGTGTGTCTGACATGATGTCACTACATGCACTCGTTCCTCTACTCTTCGCTCGTCTCAGGATAATAATGCGTCTTCAGCTCAGCTGTCAGAGTTGCGCGTTCATGTGTTTTGGGGGTGTGGCTTTGGAAGGAGACCAGAAGGGAGGGGGTGAAGTGAATGGAAATAATGAGCTGTCTTTAAAACAGTCGTGAGAGGTCTACAGACACTCGATTTTTATACTTCTTTTTCAGAGTACTTAGATTTTAATTATGCATTGATATATATAGAAAGTCTAAACAAATTTTGATTTTTTTTTTTATAAATGTCTTACCTACACAACCTTTACTATCTAATCATTTTACTACTTTAGTAAATGCATCTTGATTTAAGAAATGTTTGATATTTGGACTGGAAACAAGACAAAAATACTAAGTAAGAAAAGCAGTTTTTGCAGTGCAGGTTTAATTCATATTGCATTCAGTCGGTGATTTATTTTTGGTGAGACATATCTAAAACAACAGTGATTTCCAAAAATCTGATTTTGATCGTATACCGTAAATATGATTTGCATTATTGAATTTGATCAGGATAACAGCTTTAATTCATATTGCATTCAGTTGGTGATTTTATCCCTGTGTGTGTGTGTGTGTGTGTGTGTGTGTGTGTGTGTGTGTGTGTGTGTGTGTGTGTGTGTGTGTGTGTGTGTGTGTGTGTGTGTGTGTGTGTGTGTGTGTGTGTGTGTGTGTGTGTGTGTGTGTGTGTGTCAGGTGGGGCGAGATCCGGCCATCCATGTGTGGGACATCCAGACGCTGAAGTGTTTATCTCTACTGAAGGGTCAACATCAGCGAGGCGTTTGTGCTCTAGAGTTCACAGGTCAGACCACATACATCATACAATAACATCTGATAGGAAGCTTTTTTTTGGAGTTCAAATTTATGTTAAATTGGCAGATATTTCAGAACTTAAGTTTTTATTATTATTATTGCCATTGAAGCATTGACAAAATGTTCTTATTTTAATAAAAGTAATCCAATGCATCTTCATTAATGTTTCCAGAATTTTTTATATTTTTATGCAAATCTTAAACAAAGCTGAATTTTCAGCATCATTACTCCAGTCTTCAGTGTCACATGATCCTTCAGAAATCACTATAATATGAGAATTTTGTGCTCAATTATTTGTAGTAGTTCTTATTATTATCAATGTTGAAAATAGTTTATGCTGCTTGATATTTTATATATTTTGTGGAAACCATGATACATTTTTCATGATTCTTTGATAAACAGAAAGCATTTATTTGAAATGGAATTAAAAATGTCTTTACTGATGATTTAATGTGTTTTTAATGTGCATTTAATAAGTCACGTTCTCTTATTTCTCTTTATAAAATCTTTCCACATGTTAGCGGATGGAAAGAGTTTAGTGTCTGTGGGAATTGATGAAGACCACTCCATAGTCATCTGGGACTGGAAAAAAGGTGAAAAACTGGCCAAATCCAGGTAAAATAAACACATTTAATGATAATAAAGTATGTGTAACAACAAGCTGAGTGTGTCAGAAAG
>CM070839.1:2287690-2440190 GCA_036326025.1 Chrosomus eos | reverse complement strand
ACCATCGAATGGTGGCCGTACGGAAACTTAAGAAAGGTAGATGATCACTCACAATACAGTAACAGCTAACCTTCGGCTCTATGATTTATGCGGAAAAAAACAGACAGAATCAGTGGTGTAACTTGAATGGGACGCAACTTGAAGGGGGCGTAACTTGAAGGTGGCGTAACTTGAAGGGGCGTAACTTGAAGGGGGCGTAACTTGAAGGGGGCGTAACTTGAAGGGGGTGTAACTTGAAGGGGGCGTAACTTGAAGGGGCGTAACTTGAAGGGGGTTTTAACTTGAAGGGGGGCGTAGCTTGAAGGGGGCGTAACTTGAAGGGGGCGTAACTTGAAGGGGGTGTAACTTGAAGGGGCGTAACTTGAAGGGGGCGTAACTTGAAGGGGGCGTAACTTGAAGGGGCGTAACTTGAAGGGGGCGTAACTTGAAGGGGGTGTAACTTGAAGGGGGTGTAACTTGAAGGGGGCGTAACTTGAAGGGGCGTAACTTGAAGGGGCGTAACTTGAAGGGGCGTAACTTGAAGGGGGGCGTAGCTTGAAGGGGGCGTAACTTGAAGGGGGCGTAACTTGAAGGGGGCGTAACTTGAAGGGGGTGTAACTTGAAGGGGGTGTAACTTGAAGGGGGCGTAACTTGAAGGGGCGTAACTTGAAGGGGCGTAACTTGAAGGGGCGTAACTTGAAGGGGGGCGTAGCTTGAAGGGGGCGTAACTTGAAGGGGGCGTAACTTGAAGGGGGCGTAACTTGAAGGGGGTGTAACTTGAAGGGGGCGTAACTTGAATGGGATGCAACTTGAAGGGGGCGTAACTTGAAGGGGCGTAACTTGAAGGGGCGTAACTTGAAGGGGGCGTAACTTGAAGGGGGCGTAACTTGAATGGGACGCAACTTGAATGGGACGCAACTTGAAGGGGGCGTAACTTGAAGGGGCGTAACTTGAAGGGGGCGTAACTTGAAGGGGTTGAGGGTAACTTGAAGGGGGTGTAACTTGAAGGGGGCGTAACTTGAAGGGGGCGTAACTTGAAGGGGGCGTAACTTGAAGGGGGCGTAACTTGAAGGGGGCGTAACTTGAAGGGGGGTAACTTGAAGGGGGCGTAACTTGAAGGGGGCGTAACTTGAAGGGGCGTAACTTGAAGGGGCGTAACTTGAAGGGGCGTAACTTGAAGGGGCGTAACTTGAAGGGGGTAACTTGAAGGGGGTGTAACTTGAAGGGGGTGTAACTTGAAGGGGGTGTAACTTGAAGGGGCGGTAACTTGAAGGGGGCTGTAACTTGAAGGGGGCGTAACTTGAAGGGGGCGTAACTTGAAGGGGTAATTGAGGGGTTAACTTGAAGGGGGTTTAACTTGAAGGGGGTTTAACTTAAGGGTAACTTGAAGGGGGTGTAACTTGAAGGGGGTGTAACTTGAAGGGGGCGTAACTTGAAGGGGGCGTAACTTGAAGGGGGCGTAACTTGAAGGGGCGTAACTTGAAGGGGCGTAACTTGAAGGGGCGTAACTTGAAGGGGGCGTAACTTGAAGGGGCGTTACTTGAAGGGGGCGTCACTTGAAGGGGCGTAACTTGAAGGGGGCGTAACTTGAAGGGGGTGTAACTTGAAGGGGGTGTAACTTGAAGGGGGTGTAACTTTAAGGTGGTGTAACTTGAAGGTGGTGTAACTTGAAGGGGGTGTAACTTGGAAGGGGCGTAACTTGAAGGGGGTGTAACTTGAAGGGGCGTAACTTGAAGTGGCGTAACTTGAAGTCTTGTAGACTGCAGACAGATTCTATTGGTGTTTTTGCTCATACACAAAAAGGGGTAAATTTGACAAGCCATAATAAATGGGGTATTTTGAGCTGAAATTTCACAGACATTCTGGGGACACCATAGATTTATATTACATCTTGTGAAAAAGGGGCATAATAGGTCACCTTTAATCAAATACTGCAGGTCAAATTCAACATCACGATTTAATTTAGCTGATGTGTGTGTTTGTAGGTGGCCGATGCTGTGCCTTCTCCCCTGACGGAAAAGCCTTAGCGGTGGGTCTGAATGACGGCAGCTTTCTGGTGGTGAATGCAGACACGCTGGAGGACATGGTGACCTTTCACCACAGGAAGGAGATCATCTCTGACATCAGGTTCTCTCAAGGTAACATCTACTCTCAAGAGCTGAAATTCATAAACCCTTCTTCCACTTTAGATGTAAATACCCTTCAAATTCACTTTCAGTCCATATCCATTATATAACTATAGCTTGAATATGTTTTGGTAAATACCTGATCAAAATCAAAAATTGTGCCTGTGTCCAAATATATATGGACCTAACTATATATATGATTGATAATAAAATAATAGAAATTACTATTCATTAAGATAATTAATTCATTTTAATTAATATTATCATATTAAGTGATAATAAAAGTAAATAATGTATATATATATATATACTATTTAATAATACTATTATTTATTAAAACAATAATCATATTATATTTATTATTACATTATTTTGTCTTATTACATAATAGCTGCATAAAAAATAATTGATGTAATATTTTCCTGCTTTTATCTCGCAGATGCTGGAAAATACCTCGCCGTGGCCTCGCACGACTCATTCGTGGACATTTATAACGTTCTGACCAGTAAGAGAGTGGGCATCTGTAAAGGAGCGTCCAGCTGCATCACACATGTGGACTGGGACGTGCGCGGTAATCCTCGCATACCCAACACACTCATATTTATTCAAGCAATGATATGCAACTTCATGTAATGACTTAATCCTTGAGTGAGATACAGGAAGAATTAATCTACACATACATTTTGATTGAAAGCCAATGTTTTGAACTGTGAGAAATTGCTGGCCATGAAACTGTAGTTTGCATTTTATATCAGGAAATAGCATATTTTATACCAATAGTTAAGGGATTATTTTGTGCTTATTAGTGACAAACAACGAAGGTCACCATGTACTTTATAAGTCATGCAATTTAAAGCAGTTCCAATACCTGATAATTGTCTCGCCAAAGCCAGTTTTTACTAACTTTTGACATTTGGCGAGTGTTCAATTTGCACCCTGTATGTAAGCATGTGCATTTAGATGGGTAAATTTTGCATTAGTAGCAAAAAGCTGCAGAAATCCATCAATGAAAGAAATAAAAGTATAGGGAGCTAAACATGTTTGTGTGCATTAATGCAGGAAAACTGCTTCAAGTCAACACTGGTGCCAAAGAGCAGCTTTTCTTCGAAGCTCCACGTGGAAGACGACAAACTATCAGCAGTTTAGAGGTAGAGAAACGAGACACACATCCAGTTGCATGGCTAAGTCCAGCGTTGTGACCGTGTGTGTGTGTGTGTGTTCAGTCTGAGAAGATGGACTGGGCCACATGGACGTCGGTGCTGGGCTCCACCTGTGAGGGCGTCTGGCCGACGCTCAGTTTCGTCAACGCCTCTTCACTTACCAAAGACAAGAAGCTCCTGGCCACCGGAGACGACTTCGGCTTCGTCAAGCTCTTCAGCTTCCCCTGCAAGGTCACATGATCACATCATAAATTCTTATTAGGGCTGTCAAAATAACGTGTTAAAATTAATCTGAGAAAAAATAAAGCGTTAGAAAAAAAAATGGCGAATAATCCATTCCATATTGACCTTTGACTCGGAGCCGTTCTAGACATCATTCGACTGTAACACATTGGGGAGACGACGAGAACGTGCTGCCTGGATCTTGATGGAACATTTACGTTACTTAAAAAAATGGCCTGATGGAAGCGTTGATAAAAATAAAGTCGTCTGCAGCAAGGAATTTGCATATCACCGGAGTTCGTCAACTCTAAAGTACCACAGCATCCAGGAGTTAACGTTGATCCGGAGGTACGACCCAGCAACATAGAACTAGCGAAACACCATTATGTTAAAAATCCAGCAGCTGTACGACTCTGAAGAAAAAAAAAGGAGATGTTTTGGTGGGAGCGAAATATATCGCGCTGACAGGGGATCACTGGACTTCAGTTAGCAATCACATTTACCTTGGAGTTACGGCAAATAATAATAAAAGAGTTTTTGAACTTTAATGTCACTAATGCTGATTATTCATTTGAATTTAAATATTTAAAATACCTTTACAGCAAAAATCATGTATGCGATTAATTTAGATTAATTAATCACAGAGTATGTAATTAATTAGATTAATTTTTTGAATCGATTGACAGCCCTAATTCTTATACACGACTTCTTTAGTGTTTATGAAAGAAGTCGCTTCTGCTCAGCAAGGCTGCGTTTATTTGATCAGAAATACAGTACAAATTGTGAAATTAAAGCTCTGAGTCTCTGGAAATCACAGTGTCAGACACTTCATCATCTAAAAATATTTTAAATAATTCACAAATCTAATAAATAAAATAAACAGCAAATGAGAAAGTGTGTAAAATACACTTCCCTCGTACACTATTATTTAAAAGTTTGGGGTTTTTAAAGGGTACCTATTATGGCATTTAAAATGTTCCTAATAATGTTCTGGGAGTCCCCAACAACAGTTTTACATGCATGCAATGACAAGAAACACTTTTGTTGTCTTATAATATGCATTTATTTTTACCTGATTTGCTCACCAATTCCCTAATGATCCATTCGACGACTCATTTTTCCAACCCCGCCTTTGCGTGACGCTAATCTGCGGTGATTGGTCAGACGACCCAGTCAGTTATTTTTCGCGTTAACTCAAAGCTTAAAGGGGGGGTGAAATGCTGTTTCATGCATAGTGAGTTTTTTACACTGTTAAAGAGTTGGATTCCCATGGTAAACATGGACAAAGTTTCAAAAATGAAGTTGTAAGTTTGATGGAGTATTTCTGTTCCAAAAATACTCCTTCCGGTTTGTCACAAGTTTCGGAAAGTTTTTTTCGAATACGGACCTACGTGACGTCAGAGTGGGCGGAATTTCCTTATACGGGTCTTAAGGCACTTCTCCCGGAAGGGCGCGCGCAGCTGTAGCCTAGAGCGTACGAGAGTACACCTATGCCCATCAGAGCGCTGGATTCGGCTGCGCTGCAATCAAAAAGATGGCACCAAAAAGTGTGTTTTTGGTTGCCAGGGCAAGACAACACTGCACAAATTTCCAAAGAACCCAGAGTTAAGGGACCTGTGGATGGATTTTGTTTTTCCAGAGCAGCAACGGAGTTGCGCAAGTGTTATTGTTTGTTCCCTTCATTTCGACGGTAATAGTTTTATAAACAAGGCACAGTGCGACGATTTGCAGATCGCCTAATACTTAAAGATGGAGCAGTCCCAACGATAAAGGGTCACGGAACCGCAGGCGGTGAGTAAAACTGCTTCAAATGTCTGTGTGTTGTTAACTATCGGCGTGTAAGTTAAGCACAGCAAGTAAACAACATGATAACGTACAGTTAAAGTATCGATGGAGCATGCGATGTGTGTGTGTGTGTGTGTGTGTTTCAAAAAAAGTTGTTTAGCTGGCCACTGTAGGTGTCAGTTTGTTTATTGTAAAAATAAATCATGTCCTCATAAACCACCAGTCTGTCTGTTTACAACACACGCAAAAGCTTCGCGCGCTCCCGCCCACACGGCACGCCTCCACCCGCTCGGGTTTTTCCGGAAAGACTCGGTACAGCCTATCTTTCTTTTATAAATATAATAAAACTAAAGACTTTTTGGAGATATGAAGGATGCAATACTACTCTATAGGTACTCAAGATTAACATGAGATTGACTGAAACTGAGTGTTTCACCGCCCCTTTAAATGGGAAATGAAGCAGTCAATCAAGTTCACCTGATTTACAAGATCGATTTCCATTTTAATCAACAATTATATAAGAAACATGACAAATGTAAACATATAAAAGAAAAAAGATAAACCGTTATATCTTTTGCGGCATGGGCGCCGCCATTGTGCAGTATTCTAACCTGTGACGTCATGGGGTTGGTTGGCTTTAAAGTCTCTGGGCTGAGTTCAGTAAAACCCAGTGAAAGACATAAACCTTAACATTAAACTACGCATAAAAAGCGTTCATCTGCTATCATATTATCATTTCAAACCTCTCATACATGTTTGCATCACACTGGCTCGTTAACAAATGCATGTTATTATTTTTGATAGTGTTATATTTCTTACAGATAATCACGATGATCATTGCGTTTGTCTTACCGAATGTGGTATCTTCCTGTCAGCAATTACATTTCTTCTATAAGCTTTTTTTTAATGCCGACAGTAAAATGTTGCCAGATATTGCTACGAAAAACAAGCAAAAATTAAAGCTGCAAGCAGCGATGGGCGGGCCCTCGCACATGTAGCGCGTCGGGGGTGAATGTGGGCATGTACATGAGTTCAGGGCGGGACTCTTATCCTACATGTAAAGTTTGGTGCAGCTGTGAGCATGTACACTGAAGTTACAACCACTTCCTGTGTCATGGCGATGAGTTGATCTTTGATGCCATGCCACGGACACACCGATTGACGAAAACTCGCAGATAGCACAACTTTTCATCGTCAATGCCTTTAGAAGGCACAGCAGAAATTTCAAGTCGATCGGACTAAATCCCTAGGAGGAGTTCGTTAAAGTACGGAGTGTGTAAATCAGCCAAAATTTAATGAAAAATTCAAAATGGCCGACTTCCTGTTGGGTTTAGGGCATCGCTCCAAGAGGCTTTTTTGTGCGTCTGGACATGGTTGATGTGCCACAGAAATTTCGTACATGTAGGTCAAACGTGCGGCGGGGGCTGCTTCGTTAAAGGTCACTTCCTGTTGCCAGCAGGTGGCGCTATGACTCCGGGTGAATGTCGGCATGTACATGTGTTCAGGGCGGGACTCTTGTCAATCGTGCAAAATTTGGTGCAGATCTGAGCATGTACAGCAAAGTTACTCCAACTTCCTGTTTCATGGCGAATCATCGATGCCACGGACACGCCCATTGACGAAAACGCGCAGATAGCACAACTTTTCATCGTTAATGCCTTTAGAAGGCACAGCAGAAATTTGAAGTCGATCCGACTAAATCCCTAGGAGGAGTTCGTCAAAGTACAGAGTGTGTAAATCGTCCCAAAATGGCCACCAAATTCAAAATGGCAGACTTCCTGTCGAGTTTAGGGTATGGGTTCTTGAGGCTTTTTTGTGTGTCTTGGTATGATACACGTCCCCACCAAATTTCGTGCATGTAGGTCGAACATGGATGAGGGGCTAATTTTTTTCAATTTTCTAGGTGGCGCTAGCGAGCCATTTTGCCACGCCCATCCGCGAAACCCACAAAATACAAAAATTTTCACCAGTCCTGACATGTGTGAAAAATTTGGTGACTTTTTGAGCATGTTGCGGCCTCGAAAATGGGGCTTACTTTGCAGAAAAAAGAAAAAAAAATAAAGAAAAAAATAATAATAATCCTAACAGTTTCAAGAGGGTCCTCGCACGGGTGCTCGGGCCCTAATTAAATATTAAAAAAATAAAATAATCCGAAATAAGTTGAAAGCTTGTGTTTTGGAAATAAGTCTAATATATCACGAACCCTAACATGCAACTTTCCACTTTAATAACTTCCTAAAGTGTGACATTAAATCAGAAAAACGAGTCCAGAAGACTACTGCCACCTTTCCATTAGGTGGATCTGGCAACACACCCGCGCGCTCACTCACAACGCGCTCTTCACTCTTCACTCAAGCTCCGTTCACTCATTGCGCTAGCTTCTCGCAGCAAAATGAATTGCAAACACTTGTATGGGGTGGTTTAAACGGCTAATTGATCATTCAGAGAGCTTGAAATTTTGTTTTTGAATGTAAAAAAATGACCGAGGTCCGGACCTCTGTGGCCTCATAGCTGGCTACGGCCATGTCCACCACCAGCTGTCCGACGTACCACTGCTCGGTTCCCACGCCGTATCGGCTCAAATGCATAAGCAATGGGACGCACGGACTCAACAAGTCTTTCAACTTCGTCTTCCACCATTTCAAATCAGGTGCGCATTGAGTCCGATCCAGGAACGCTTTACTCTCTTCACTCACCAACGGAACCAACCAACCCCGTTACGTAGGCTGTGACGTCACTCCAAAATGGCGACTCGCAAGCTAGATAGCTAGCTAGAAATAACGAAATTAATTTGGTCATATCTGTGGTTTTAACAACTTTTTTAAAAATAAAATTTTAGTCAAAGTGATTTTTCTAATATATGTAGCTACTACCAGTGCCAAAACATGGACGTTTCATTTCCCCTTTAAACATATTGATAAAGCACTGCAGTACTACAAGACGCTATATTCTTTATGACAACTCCAATAACAACGACAAACATTTTACATATTTCAAAAAAAAAAAAGAAATGACATTGGAGACCTAGAAGGTGCGCTGAGCGTAACTGACACACACACACACACACACACTTATTGAGCACGCTACAAAACCCATAAAAGCAACAATTATTAACAGTACTTACAGGTTGTGATTCGGAGGAGGAAGCTGATCCAAATAAACTTGGTACTGAACCTTCCTTCAGTATCAGGCGACTCGCGAATCCACACTTGAAAGCATTTGTGTTTGTGAAGCGATCGTCGTTAAAATGACGCGAACACAGCTCAAGGTTGGGTTATACTTGTGTGGTATAGTTGTAAATATAAACTCTAGCCACTGAGTCTTCACATGCTTGTCCCTGGGCAGTGAAAAAAACATGACATGATGTTTTCAAGTTTCACTGGTGTCTGACGCGCGCAATGAGTGGGCGTATCTTATTTAAATAACTTGTACAAGTGACTTACGAAAGCTAGAGAAAAAGCATCGTTCGTCTATCGATTCATATCAGCGACTCAGAGTCGACTCTTACTTTTGAGAGACAATAACTTTGTATACGGTGAACTTTAATGTTTAAAACTTTGCAGGATGTTTTCGTTCACTTAGATCTATGTTACACACTACATGAAAGGTAATTTTCAAAAATCCCTAATAGGTACCCTTTTAATGTCTCCTCTCAGCAAGGCTGCATTTATTTGATCAAAATGTGTTATTTGTCACGTGATCCTTCAGAAATCACTATAATATGTAGAGTTGCACCGATTACAATTTTCTAGGCCGATTCCGATTTGTCAGAGTTTGACCTGCCGATTCCAATTTAATTTTTTCTAACCACTTTACAGCACACAAAATTTTTTATTTTCTCTTTTTTCTTTAGTAGAACATTTTACATAGAACATTTTTTAACAGTAATCGCTATAAAATAGGACAATATAAATGACTCCTGGAGTGGGAAATTCACACACACATCTATAGTGCAGTGTTATGAAGAACCATTTCCTTTTCACATCCAATATCCAACTAAACAAATGTGTTCGTTTCATAAGGAAAATTCATTTTCTTTTCTGACATAGCCTACTCCAGTTCTTCTTAAAACACACCAGACATACAAATTCTGTGCATTTTGGGCACTTTTTGTGTGAAATCATATTTATTTTGTCCATCAAAAGTGTGCTCAGCATTTATCTGAAATAGAATCTTTTGTAACATTATAAATGCCTTTACTGTCACTCTTGATAAATGTAATGCATCCTTGTTATTAGTTTCTTTAAATAATAATAATAAATAAAAAGTCTTGAGGTTTATGCATAAATCAAGTTTTGATGCCTTTTGTCTTATACAGGGTCAGTTTGCCAAGTTTAAAAAGTACGTGGCTCACAGTGCCAATGTGACAAGTGTGCGCTGGTCGAATGATGATGCGATGCTGCTGTCGGTGGGCGGGGCCGACACGGCCCTCATGATCTGGGCGAGAGAGGGGATTGGTCCACGCGAGAGCAAAGCCGTGGACAGTGAGGAATCCGATGATGACGCTGAAGAGGATGGAGGTAATGTTTTAGTTTTAGTTTGTGAGAATAAACTGAATTTGAAGATGTTTATGTGCCGGATGTCTGTGTTTAGGGTACGACAGTGACGTCGCTCGGGAGAAGAGCATGGATTACACGACCAAGATCTACGCCGTCAGTATAAGACAAATGACGGGCGTAAAGCCACACCAACAACAGAAGGAGATCCTGGTGGATGAGCGGTGAGAAGAGACACACAACTCAATCATGACATGAAGAAAAAAGATTTTCTTATGGACTAGTTTTGTCTTGTTTTCCAGTACAAATTCTTAAATCAAGGCTCATTTACTAATTTATTCATTTTTTTTATGCATTTGTTTACGCATTTAGTGTATTTATTTTTTGCATTTATTTATGCATTTAGTGCATTTATTTTTTGCATTTATTTATGCATTTAGTGCATTTATTTTTTGCATTTATTTATGCATTTAGTGCATTTACTTTTTGCATTTATTTTTTGCATTTATTGCATTTATTTTTTGCATTTATTTATGCAATTAGTGCATTTAAACCTTGCCTTGTGCATTTATTGATGCATTTAATACATTTGTTTTTGCATTTATTTATACATTAAGTTGATTTATTTTTGCATTTATTTTTGCATTGTGCATTTATTAATTAATTTAGTACATTTATTTTTGCATTTTTTGATGCATTTAGTACATTTATTTTTGCATTTATTTAGAAATACTCTTGTCTAGTCTAGTCTTGTTTTCTGGATAATGTCAGAATTAAGTGAATTTACGCTTAAAACACGATCAAATATCTGTCAATGGTGTGCAAGAAAAATCATCTTCTTTTCCCTTTGACTTAAGTACATTTTTTCTGACTTCACTGATAGACATTATATATTTTTCCCTCAAGCAGCCTGACTTGTGTGTACTGGTACTGGTGCTACTGGTGTAGCGTGATTCATATTTAATTAAATGCTGCTTTTCATCAGTGTTTTCAACTAATTTATTAGTTTTTTATGCATTTGTTTACGCATTTAGTGCATTTATTTATGCAATTAGTGCATTTAATTTTTGCATTGTGCATTTATTGATGCATTTAGTACATTTGTTTTTACATTTATTTATACATTAAGTTTATTCATTTTTGCATTTATTTTTGCATTGTGCATTTATTGATGCATTTAGTACATTTTTGCTTGTTTTTGTGCCAGAAAAATACAGCTCTGGTTGTTATATCATATCTACATACATACATATATATATACATTTTTCTGACCCAGTTGGGAGATATTATTTCTTGTTTTAAGGGCACAAACTTTTATTAAGACGTAATATTTTAAGTAATTTTGGTTCTCAAATAAATGTATCTTGGTTACATTTTTTTTGTTGATATTTGTACTGGAAAACAAGACAAAAATACTGAGGAAGAGCATAATTTTTTTGCAGTGACTGTGTTTATTCATCATTTGTGTCCTGCAGTCCTCCAGTGAGTCGCGCGGCACCATTACCTGAAAAACTGGTGAAGAACAACATCACGAAGAAGAAGAAAACCGTCGAGGTCAGGCGGGTCATGAGCTCATGAAGATATATCGTTATTCTGGATGTGTACGACTATCTCTGTGTTTATAGGAGCTGTCTCTGGACCATGTGTTCGGCTACAGAGGCTTTGATTGTCGAAACAACCTTCACTACCTCAACGATGGAGCCGACATCATCTTTCACACGGCCGCCGCTGCTGTCATACAGAACCTCTCTGCTGGTACACACATGACCTCTGACCTCGGGCTTGCTGGCCCATTCCTGTCGCAACGTCTGGCAAATCGGCTAGATGTTTTTTGGAAGATTTAGAAATAATGCCTTTTGGTTTTATGTGTTTGTGGGCGTGTCTTCTGAGACTAATCTGACTCCAGATCAGCCATGAGGCGCTGATGACCTCTAGAGGCGCCCGGTGGAACTGCACATCTGTTTAAATAAAGCTTAATTAACTAAATCACTTATAGTTACAACATATTTGAAAATTATTATTAAAATTACTGCTTTGTTATTATATTTTCAAATTAGTTTTTTTGTCACCAGTAGTATTTTTTATAGGTTAAAGAATATATAACGTTCGGTGTCAGAAAGATTTAGTTTTTTAAAAGAAATTAATACTTTTTATGTAGCACAGTAAATATCCTTAAGTGACAAAAGAATCCTTAAAAATAAAATGTATCAAGGTTTCCACAAAAATATGATATGATAATAATCATAAATGTTTCTTGATCATCAGATCATCATATTATAGTGATTTCTGAAGGATCATGTGACACTGAAGACTGGAGTAATGATGATAAATTCAGCTTTGATCACAGGAATAAATTACACTTTACTATATATTCACATAGAAAACAGCTGATTTACATTACAATAATATTTTATTGTTTTTACTGTATTTTTGATTAAATAAGTGCAGTCTTGCTGAGAAGAGACTTTTAAAAAACCCAAACTTTTAAATGATAGTGTACGAGGGAAGTGTATTTTACACACTTTCTCATTTGCATTTAACTAAAATAATATTGCATTAAAAAGTACACCGTCTTTCTATTAATAGGATGCATGCATAATGTTGGATTTGTGAATTATTTCACATGTTTTTAGATGAACACTGCAAAAAATGCTTTTCTTACTTAGTATTTTTGTCTTGTTTCCAGTCCAAATATATAAAAACTCTTAAATCAAGATGCGTTTACTAGAAGAGTAAAATGACATAAGATATTATGTCCTGTTTTCTGGGGAAATAAATAAAAATGAAGTGAGTTTTTGCTTAAAAAAAGCAAAAATATCTGCCAATGGGGTCAGAAAAATAATCTTAATTTAAACAGAAACAAGATTATTTTTCTGACCCCATTGGCAGATAATTTAGCTTATTTTAAGCAAAAACTCACTTCATTTTTATTTATTTCCCCAGAAAATAAGACTTAATATCTGATCATTTTACTACTTTAGTAAATGCATCTTGATTTAAGAAATGTTTGATATTTGGACTGGAAACAAGACAAAAATACTAAGAAGAAAAGCAGTTTTTGCAGTGTGACTCTGTGATTTGCAGGTACTCAGAGCTTTTATCTGGAGCACACGGATGATATTCTCTGCCTGACTGTCAATCAACATCCCAAATATCAAAATGTCATCGCCACCGGTCAGATCGGTACGTGTGCACGTGTACAGCCTCACACACACATCTCTGAACACTAATAGATGTCATTTTCACCGTCTGAATGCTTTCATTGGCTTACGTTGGCTTCTTCAGCGTGCACTGCTTGGTTTGTGTTGGGTTGATAATAAGCCTGCCTGTGATTTTGCAAATGCTTTGAATCTCTCACGTAATTCTGCTTCGGCACTAAGAGCAGCTTCTCTCATTTTTTGTTGATCACTGTCTCATCGTCTCATCAACACACAGGCGACATCACCGATCTGCCAGGTAGGACACACACACCTCCTGCGATCTGACTGCATTTCATCTCTTTCTGCTTCACTCCACAAATACAGGACCTCAATACTAGAACACATGCATTTCTACTTTTAAAGCAATGATCAGGGTTTAATATGAAGTCAAAAAAATTCATATCGATGTCAAAATGTTAAATCACTTTTAATATTTCTGGGACACTTCACTAGTGTTACCAGTTCAATGCATGTAAAACTATTTAATACGGTAACCACCCACAATAATTAATCAAATAATCAAATTCACTGCAAATACTACTTTTCTTACTTTGTATTTTTGTCTTGTTTCCAGTCCAAATATCAAACATTTCTTAAATCAAGATGCATTTACTAAAGTAGTAAAATGATTAGATATTAAGTCTTATTTTCTGGGGAAATAAATAAAAATGAAGTGAGTTTTTGCTTAAAATAAGCTAAATTATCTGCCAATGGGGTCAGAAAAATAATCTTGTTTCTGTTTAAACTAAGATTATTTTTCTGACCCCATTGGCAGATATTTTTGCTTTTTTTTAAGCATCAACTCACTTCATTTTTATTTATTTCCCCAGAAAATAAGACTTAATATCTAATCATTTTACTCTTCTAGTAAATGCATCTTGATTTAAGAATTTTTATATATTTGGACTGGAAACGAGACGTAAGAAAAGCATTTTTTGCTGTGTAAAATCTGTCTGTGGCTCATCTTGAAGTTTAATGACTTAAAATAATCAGATTAAAATAATCAATCCTCTCATTTCTCTTGTGTTTGATGTCCTGGTTTCATTAAAGAACACATGTTTGCATGAAGCATCAATGCTGCAAGACTAGCTTGACTTTCTATCATCTCAGAAATCATTTCATATAGAGTTATGATGCCGTCTCCCTCAGCGCTGGAACACACATCTAACGCTGACGTGTGTTTGTCCTGTCATGTTAAAAACCCTGAGATTTTCATTTTCACCTGTAATGTTCATCCCTAACTCATTCTACTGCTTCTTTAACAGTGCTGGGGAGTCACTAACTAAAAAAAGCTGCACTAATAACTACATTTTTTATATATTTTTTTAAGGTCAGTACATTTTTTAAGGACAATAGTTGTTTTCAAATTACAGTTGCTTTTCCAGTAACAGCCTATTTTTTTCCAAGCTATACTGGTGTAGTGTGATGAATATTTAATTACATGCTGCTTTTCATCAGTGTTTTCCACTAATTTATTTATTTTGTAAGCATTTGTTTATGCATTTATTTATCCATTTAGTGCATTTATTATTGCATTTATTTATCCATTTAGTGCATGTATTGATGCATTTATTATTTTTGCATTTATTTATCCATTTAGTGCATTTATTTTTGCATTTATTGATGCATTTAGTGCATTTATTTTTGCATTTATTATTTTTGCATTTATTTATGCATTTAATGCATTTATTATTGCATTTATTGATGCATTTAGTGCATTTATTTTTGCATGTATTATTTTTGCATTTATTTATTCATTTAGTGCATTTATTATTGCATTTATTGATGCATTTAGTGCATTTATTATTTTTGCATTTATTTTTGCATTTATTGATGCATTTAGTGCATTTATTTTTGCATGTATTATTTTTGCATTTATTTATTCATTTAGTGCATTTATTATTGCATTTATTGATGCATTTAGTGCATTTATTATTTTTGCATTTATTGATGCATTTAGTGCATTTATTGATGCATTTAGTGCATTTATTTTTGCATTTATTTATGGATTTAGTGCGTTTATTATTTTTGCATTTATTGATGCATTTAGTGCATTTATTTTTGCATTTATTTATGGATTTAGTGCATTTATTTTTGCATTTTTTTATTTTTGCATTTATTTATGCATTTAGTAAATTTTTTTGCATTTTTTTATTTTTGCATTTATTTATGCATTTACTGCATTTATTTTTGCATTTTTTTATTTTTGCATTTATTTATGCATAGGTGTAGCGTGATGAATATTTAATTAAATGCTGCTTTTCACCAGAGTTTTCAACTAATTTAATTTATTTATTTATTGTGCAATTTATTTATTTTATTTCTGCATTTATTTCTGCATTTAATTTTATTTTTGCAATGTGCATTTATTTTTGTATTTAGTGCACAGATTTGTCTGTTAAAAATAATTAAAAAATAGTTTTTCTGCCAGAAAAATCCAGCTCTGATTGAATAATAAAATTATATAATATAAAATATATATATTATAAAAATTAATATACTCAATGCTTCTTGTTAGTAGCTTATAGTCTAGTTTTATTTACTTATACACTACTACTACTTTTAAGCCAGTTTCTTAGTAGCTTCCCATCACTGTTTATATATATTTTGCATAATCAATGTCTGGTAATAAACCTAATGTATTTTATTTGTCATATGTTCTTGTATTAAAGAAAGAGTTTGGAAGCACCATTTCCCCTTGAGCTCTGAGTATTGATGATGATTGTGTGTGTGTGTGTGTGTGTGTGTGTGTGTGTGTGTGTGTGTGTGTGTGTGTGTGTGTGTGTGTGTGTGTGTGTGTGTGTGTGTGTGTGTGTGTGTGTGTGTGTGTGTGTGTGTGTGTGTGGTGTGTGTGTGGTGTGTTCCTGTAGGCCTGGCGCCGTGCATTCACGTGTGGGATGCGATGAGTAAACAGACTCTGTCTGTGCTGCGCTGCTCTCACGCTAAAGGAATCGGATACGTCAACTTCAGCGCCACGGGGAAACTCCTGCTGTCTGTGGGAGTGGATCCCGAACACACAATCACTGTGTGGAGATGGCAGGAAGGTGTGTGTGTGTGTGTGTAGTTAGGTCACTTTTTCAAAACGCTTATCACAGTTTTATCTAAACAGTTTTCTTGGCATAGCTGTAATTTCACATTCATAACTACTAAAGTATGTGTTTGAGGGGGCGGGGCAAAGGAGACGTTGTTCAGCCAATGAAGACAACTATGTAAATATGTTACAAACTGATGTAGGAACGCAGGAAGCAAGACTTGTTTCAGGCTGTTCAGTGTCACTTCTTTGGTGGACGATAACTTTATTTATCTGCACTTTGATATTTTAAACTTTTACTTTTTTTTTTTTAATTGTTTTCCCTATCAGAATTTCCTTGTACGAAACTTGGTAAAGGTTTTGGCACTTGCTATGTGAACACAAAAAAAATCATGGACATGATTCGAACAGGTTAAATGACCTAAAATAGTCACACTTGTGTTCCTCTCATTGAAATGAATGAGACGAGTTTCCTCTAGTGGAAGCGTTTGGTACAGCGGTCACACAACATCTCACTGAAACATCATTTACTGAGATATCAGGCTCAAATCTTTAACACAACTTGTTTAGATTTATGGCTTTGATTTTCTCACAGTTTTAGAGTGAAACATGTTTTTGAAAATATATTTTTTTTAAATCATAACAATAAATGTAAAATTCTGTAACTTTTTTTAAATTCACTTTTTTTCATTTCAGCAATAATCTGCCAAGTGTCGTCTTTGAAAAGAGATTCAACTTAAATTTCTTACTCTAAAGCATTCAAGATTTACAACAGTTTAAGTTGGAAATTTAATTTTCAGTACAATGCTCAAAAAGTGAATAAATGGATTATAAATACAGCGTAAATATAATTTAGTACCATAAAAAAAACCTAAAAATACAAAATATTAAATAAAAATTTAAATTTAAAGGTCCCATTATTGTACAACTTTCTGTAGTTTTATTTTAGGTTTTGATGTCCTTAAGAATATATATTTGCGGTATAAGTACTAAAAAAAATCTCAATATATTTTCACCGCTCCTTTCTCAGGAGCTCTGCCAAGAACAGCTGGAGTTTGGCCTGTCTACTTAATATTCATGAGCCTCTCTTCTGATCGGCCTGTCTACTTAATATTCATGAGCATCTCTTCTGATTGGCCTGTCTACTTAATATTCATGAGCCTCTCTTCTGATTGGCCTGTCTACTTAATATTCATGAGCCTCTCTTCTGATTGGCCTGTCTACTTAATATTCATGAGCATCTCTTCTGATTGGCCTGTCTACTTAATATTCATGAGCCTCTCTTCTCATTGGCCTGTCTACTTAATATTCATGAGCCTCTCTTCTGATTGGCCTGTCTACTTAATATTCAAGAGCCTCTCTTCTAATTGGCCTGTTGTTTTCTGAGTGACCCGCCATTGGTGATTGAGTAGTTGTGACATCACAAATATAAGGATGTCACAACGCCTCGTGAAAAGACACAGATACTTTACTCAGGCTGTGTGTGTGTGTGTGTGTGTGTGTGGATCCACTGTTCTGAAACTTATATGGTAGTTTCATAGACCCTAGATGCCTGTTATCATGAACAAAGCCAGGAAATTTCAGTTTTGACAATATGGGACCTTTACATAAAAACATTATCGAACTAAAATATATACATTAATTTAGTTGAAAAAATTAATTTTGGTCATATTTGACTGACACACGTTTAATAATTCAGAGTTTTGCTAAAGTGGCCTAAGTGTTGAGAAAGTCTGTTCTGGCGATTGTAAACGCTGTAACGCTGTTTACTGGTCCTCAGGCTCGAGGGTTTGCAGTAAAGGCGGTCACACGGACCGGATCTTCGTGGTGGAGTTCAGGCCCGACTCGGACACTCAGTTTGTGTCTGTGGGGATCAAACACATCAAGTTCTGGACGCTGGTGGGAGGATCTCTGCTGTATAAGAAAGGAGTGATCGGAGCGGTGGAGGACGGCCGTATGCAGACCATGCTCTCGGTGGCGTTCGGGGCCGTGAGTCTCTCGCCCTCATGGACACGCTTTCAAATTCACTTTTTCTCACCCGAAAATTTGGCTACACTGCAAAAAAATGCTTTTCTTACTTAGTATTTTTGTCTCGTTTCCAGTCCAAATATATAAAAACTCTTAAATCAAGATGCATTTACTAGAAGCGTAAAATGACATAAGATATTATGTCCTGTTTTCTGGGGAAATAAATAAAAATGAAGTGAGTTGATGCTTAAAAAAAAAAGCAAAAATATCTGCCAATGGGGTCAGAAAAATAATCTTAATTTAAACAGAAACAAGATTATTTTTCTGACCCCATTGGCAGATAATTTAGTTTATTTTAAGCAAAAACTCACTTCATTTTTATTTATTTCCCCAGAAAATAAGACTTAATATCTAATCATTTTACTACTAATGCATCTTGATTTAAGAAATGTTTGATATTTGGACTGGAAACAAGACAAACATACAAAGTAAGAAAAGCATTTTTTGCAGTGTGCTTCATTTTTAAGTTACCGGCCATTCAGAACTTATACTAATCAAAAATAAAAAGAGAATTTAATTATATTTAATTTCAGCTTAAATTAGTCTCTTCTGCTCACCATTTATTTGATAATTATACAGCTTATATATAAGAATGTATGAAATTCAATTTTTATTATATATATTTATTTATTTATTTCCCCAGAAAATAAGACAAAAATTCTAAGTAAGAAAAGCAGTGATTTTTGCAGTGATGTGATTTGACAGCATTAGTTGATTTTTACCTGCGTTTGTCGAGTGTTAATTGCAAACCCTGTTCATGGATATTATCAAAAAAATATGAAGAGTTTTCAACATAATCATAAATGTTCTTAAGCAGCAAATCAATGATTTCTGAAGGATCATGTGACTAAGCTGTTTCTGTTGTGTGACAGAATAACCTGACGTTCACCGGGGCGATCAACGGTGACGTGTACGTGTGGCGGGAGCATTTTCTGGTGCGTGTGGTGGCTAAAGCTCACACTGGGCCGGTGTTCACCATGTACACCACTCTCCGAGACGGCCTCATCGTCACCGGAGGAAAAGAGAGACCGTGAGTCAGCTGATGTGCTCAAACTCAACCCTACACTGCTAAGAAAAGCATTTTTTGCAGTGCAGCAGCGGAAGATCCACGGATAGCTCTGCATGTAATGCATGACGTGAAGCTGAGTTTAGTTTAATTAAAAGGCATCAGAATACATGAAATGGCATTTACTCCTGAAACATGTTTCTGGAGGAGGACACACACACTTTCTTTTTGCTCCCGACGCCCATGTTTTGACTGTATGTGTGTGCAGGACTAAAGAGGGCGGCGCTGTGAAACTGTGGGATCAGGAGATGAAGAGATGCCGAGCGTTTCAGCTGGAGACGGGACTCCCAGTCGAGACCGTCAGATCCGTGTGCAGAGGAAAGGTCAGTCGTGCTTGTGCTTTATGAAAGTGTTTTTGAGTTATTAGTGTTCATTTAAAGTCTTATGCTGTGTTTGAAATCGCCCTCTTTACAGTCCCTCCAGAAAAACACGATTATGTGATCGCATAATTCAATGCATAATAATAAAGTGCGCATATTTTCAGATACGCCACACGTTCGCCCCATAAATTGCCGCTTTCCGCACAAAATATGCGCTGCTTGCATGATTTCATAATCCCTGCATTTTTGTTGCACAAAAGTCTCATATATCTCAGCAGAAAGTTGAGAAATGTTGCGCTGCCATGGGAACGTTATGAAGTGACATCATCAAAAAGCTGTAAAACAGGAAGCACACATTTTATATTTTATTTCTTAATTTTTCCAGAAGTTGTATCATATTCCTTTTGTAAAGCTCCAGAACTTGTTTGACTCATCAATGTTTTGTAAGTTTGATGTGTTTATTAAGATCTGAAATAAAACAAGATGAACTGAAATATTCCAGCACTTTCTGTGATGTAGTGTGCTTGCTCATCATAGGAAGTAGTAAGAACACTGCAAAAAAATCGACATACAAAAATAAGAAAAAAAAACTTAAATTAAGAAAAGAAAACTAAAATCAAGCAAAATTATCTGCCAATGGGGTGAGAAAATTTTACTTGATAAGACATCTTGAAACAAGACAAATAAACTTGTGATAAAAAAGTTCTTAAAATCTTAAAACAAGAAAAAAATGAAGTAAATTTAGATATTTTAACTTGATTCAAGCAGTACAAATATCTTGAAACCAATGCAAAAATAGTAAAATCTAGTATTTTTTTCTTGTTTTATTTGTGGTTAGTTTTAAATACTCTTGGAAAAAATATCTTGATTTAAGAATATTTATACACATTTTAAGAGTGTCAGGCTTATTTTGAGGGAAAGGTTTGGTTTAAAATATCTTGATATAAGAATATTTATACACATTTTAAGAGTGTCAGGCTTATTTTGAGGGAAAGGTTTGGTTTAAAATATCTTGATTTAAGAATATTTATACACATTTTAAGAGTGTCAGGCTTATTTTGAGGGAAAGGTTTGGTTTAAAATATCTTGATATAAGAATATTTATACACATTTTAAGAGTGTCAGGCTTATTTTGAGGGAAAGGTTTGGTTTAAAATATCTTGATATAAGAATATTTATACACATTTTAAGAGTTTCAGGCTTATTTTGAGGGAAAGGTTTGGTTTAAAATATCTTGATATAAGAATATTTATACACATTTTAAGAGTTCAGGCTTATTTTGAGGGAAAGGTTTGGTTTAAAATATCTTGATATAAGAATATATTTACACATTTTAAGAGTTTCAGGCTTATTTTGAGGGAAAAGTTTGGTTTAAAAATATCTTGATTAAGAAATATATACACATTTTTAAGAGTGTCAGGCTTATTTGAGGAAAGGTTTGGTTTAAAATAAGTATTTAAAGTATTAAAATAAGTAAATATAATATGGATGTCCCCTCTCAATCTAGACTATTTCTAAAAATAAGCTCTGAAACGGAGATACATTTAATAAATCTGGTACAACAAACATGCTCTTAATATTGCTTTATTAACTCTAACTGCAACAGGAAAGTAAACGATTGTTAAAAAATTACAGCAATGCATCATATCACAGCAATTGGTAAGGCTATTAAAACAAAGCTGTACAATCCAATTAGTAAACCTTACTTGAAAAAAGCATGTAAACCAATTGCCTTAAAAAACGAGTAAAGTGAAATAGGAATAGTATGTAGTCCTAACAAGTGCATGTCTAGTCTCAAGTCTCGTTTATTTATATAGCCCTTTCAACTACAACGTAGACCAAAGGACTGTAAATCTAAAAGCAAGAAGAAAAAAAAACATACAAGGAGAAAAATAGAAAGCACAATATGCAATGACAGAATCAAGAATTAAAACAAACAGAATACAAATACGTTTTCACACGAATTTTAAAAACATCAACTGACGGTGCAGTTCTAATATCAGGGGGAAGAGCATTCCACAGTCTAGGGCCAACGACTGAAAAACCTCGGTCTCCTTTAGTTTTAAGACGAGTTCTTGGAACAAAGAGCAGTAAACAATTAAAAGACCTTTGAGATCTACTAGAGTTCATAAGCACCAAATCCTTGACAAGAGAGTTCCAGTAACTTAAAACTAATTTGTATAGTATTCTTGATCATTTAGTCTGCATACAACTTGGAATTACTGAGTTTACTTCAAAAGCAATCCAGTTTACTTTATTAAAACCATGCAAACCGATTGCCTTAAAAAGAGCAAGTAAGCTTTACTCCAATAAATTAAGTACTGTCAATCATCTATTATAAATCATTGTGAAAAAAAAAAATATATATCAGCCTTTGAAGACACCTGGTCCCCATTTTTTACATTTCTTAATACCTCACAAACATAACCATAAGCTGTGTACATTACCAGAAGGGTTGAATTGTTACGCACTGTATATAAATCTACTATCTGTATTGTAAAACACTGGTGTGTGTGTGTGTGTGTGTGTATGTATATATATATATATATATATATATATATATATATATATATATATATATATATATACACATATATATATATATATATATATATATATATATATACACACACATACATATACACACACACTTTTCTTTTTTTTTGCTTTATGAAAAAAAAAAAAATAAATCATTGTGAATAGTTTCACAATTTTACAAAGGTAACGTACATCTGGACAAATAAATGTAAGTCAATGATACAGTTCAAAGGTTAATTTATTGTATTTGTTTTATTGTATTAGTTAACAACACAGGGGTGGTCCACAAGTTTGCATTGGGGTATACAATTTATGTAAATAGTCACTTTAGGTAAATAAAAAACGTAAACATGTTATAATAAGGTTCATTAGTTAGTGTATTAACTAACAATGAGCAACACATCCACTATTGTATTAATTAATCTGTTAATGTTAGTTAATAATAATCCAGCTGTTCATGTTAGTTCACAGTGCATTAACTAATGTTATACAAATACAATCATTGATTTTAATGTTATAGTAAATGTAGAAATTAATATTAACTAAGATTAATAAATGCTGTAGAAGTATTGTTAATTCTTAGTTCATGTTAACTAATTAACCTTATTGTAAGTGTTACCCAAAAACCTTTTAAAGTACAACAAATTTTTTTTATATATAAAATCTGAATAAAAATAAATATATTTGACATAAAAAAAGTATTCTCGTCGCTTCATAATATTAAGGCTGACCTACTGTAGTCACATGGACTATTTTAACGATGTTTTACTAAGTTGCAATGACGTTGTGGTCAATGGAGGGACAGAAAGCTCTCAGATTTCATCAAAATTCAGAGATTGCAGTTTTGGTACGAGTTTGTTCTGTCCCAAACCAAGCATCAATTTCTGAATGAAGTTAAAAGTGTTTATTTCTTTTGCGAAATCTAAATTTAAAGCATAAGACAGACCAAAATAGATGCAAATTGCATGAGGCAGGATCTGCAGATTATCCATTACAATACCTCTCAACAATGATGGCAGTAGACAATAGGCAAAGGTAGTTTAGTTAGAGAGAGAGGTTCTTCTTCGTCAATGACAGTCCACAAACAGATACTTGTGCCCAGGCTTCATTAACATCATCACATACCTGAATGAAACCAAACAATAAAAGTATTACAACAGGGAAAAGTGAAAAGGCATGATTAATTGTCAGTTATCTGCCCTGCATACACTGCCTTTAATCCATGTATAAGTTTATATAATTTATCTTTTTATTCCGACTCTTAAAGGGATAGTTTACCCAAAAATGAAAATTAGCCCATGATTTACTCACCATCAAGTAGGGCTGGGCAATAAAACGATAATTATCGCAATATTTTTCTTGATAAAACCATATCAAGAGTTCAATAAATGTTTGTGCGCCAAAAGCGGAAGGAAACTCATTTGAAGCGCGCGCGCCTCACGGACTGTTTATCCGCTCGGCTCAAAGTCCAAACGGCAGCGCGAGCTCACCAGAGCAGACGCGTTCACTCTGAACGGCCTCGGTCACGAGATCCAGTGAGAAGCGCTTGAGTTCAGCCAAGAACAATAATGTCTCAGTGATTTAAACCAGTTTAATGAAACAGCGCTGACAAACAGGAGAAACACTGTGCGCAACTATACAGTCAGAATCTGAATTGATACTGAATCCATTTACCACGGATTTACTGTAACGTTAGCTTAGTAATATTAACTGCACCATGAAATGTGGGATATACATATTGAATTGTATTATATTATTCATGTAGATAATATGGCATATAATGACAGTATTTAATAATGTATTTAGACTACTGTTTTTCATACAAATAGCCTACCATAGAAACCATAAAGTTAAATTTTTTGAGTAAGTGAGGTGCTGTAGGCTATGCCTGGGTTTATCTGTGGTTATCATGATCTAAATGCATGATACTGGATGACCAATGGTTCAGCCTAGGCATCTAGCACTTTAAAGCCCCAGAAAAGAAAGAAAGACAAAGTATTCCATGCAAGTCTAATGGTATAATCTTAATTTTATGACGCAATCCGAGTACTTTGTTCGTGCAATAAAAATATATTATATTCCACTTCATTTACAAAATAACTGACCTGCAATGCGTGTTTACGAGGACATCACAAAGTATGTGTGTTTTTCTCATGCACGAGCAGCCAGTTGTTGTTCTTTGAACAAATTGATAAGATATAGTAAATACTGTTTTGTTTTGTTTGTTACCATTTTTAAGTGGAAAAGTGACTATTAAGATTACAGTCCACAGTTAAAGGGTTTATCAACAAAACCCCAAAACACTTTAGTCAACAGCTAGATTGATTGTAAGCAAAACCATGACCAACTCAGAATAATAATAAAAAAAATAAGGCTGCAGTGAACTTACCTCTGTATTAATTTGCAGCGGTAAGCTCATCCAATTTCTCTCCAATGCTTCTTGAAGATTGTGACAAAGTGTGTTGTGTAGAGATCCACAGCACCATAAAAGTTACTCTGCAGTCTGCAGATCTGTGGTGACTATCCTGTCAAACTCTGCAAACACCTACAACACAGGCACGCACACACACACACACACAAAAAGCATGGGACAGTGTGGACATTTTTCAATGCATGGTCAGATCCTACAAGCCAATTCTAAAGCCAAACCTAAACAGAATATGGTTTCTCATGGTGGAAAAATGGATATGCATAAGAACTTAACTAACTTGCCTCTCTGTAAAAAGAGCTGGCCACTGCTCCATCTGCATCTACAATCTCACGTCTTCGATTGAGAAGGTCTGGCCCATCTTTGATTCAATGAGAGGTTCCACTTGGATAACATCAGAAGGGATACCATCACTTAACATTACTAAGTTTTTCATCTTGTTAAAAGATGGCTAATTCTATCAGCAGTGATAAAGCAGTTGAGTTTGAGTAAAGAAAATCAATTTTACATTGTCTGCATTACATTCTGAATTTACTCAATTTAAAAAATATAAGTAGCCTCTAATGCTGTTGTAAAATCACAAATACTGTCAAAACACATCACAAACCTAATCTGCATAAACTGCCGGTTAAAGTTACCTTTAACTGTAAATGTCCGCCATTTCACCAGATTTGTCAAGTTAGCCTTAATAATTTCTAAACCAATGCCAACAGAGGAGAATGCATCAGTGAAAATGGTAAATAGAAAACCATAATTCTTACATTCGGGACAAAAAATCGTTTTTTAGGCATTCAGAAACTGTTATGGTAACGTTACCTGATAGCAGCTAGCAGTTTTATGTGCAAAAAACAGGCCACACCATATTCTTCAAGCTCCGAATATCACAATTAGTTGGTACACATTAAGGAGATCAGTAAAAAAATATCGACGACATACAGTAAAAAAGAATCATTCACACAATAGTCACATGCTTGATTACTCACCTTATTATTCCAAAACCGTAGCGTGGCTCCAGATAAAATGTAGTCAGTGGCCCAGTCCCAAATGGCGCACTTCATGCGGACTTTCGGTCTCGTGGACTTAAATTGCGCGTGCTCGCCGAGTCTACGAGTCCGTAGGCCGTCCCAATAGCATTTTAACGCTCTGAAGTGTGCTCAGCAGCGCCCCCTTTGTACCCTTGAAGCGGTCTTCCGCGAAGCCCGCATAGATGCAGGCTCCACGCACTTTAACTACCCAGGAATCCTTGCGAAAGGCCAATCAGACAACAGATGGGAGGATATTTCACTCACGGACAATTGTTAACATGGCTCTGAGAAGAAAATATTTAAGTGCAATTATCATTACGGTTTTTATGACAAGACACAAGTTTATACAAACATTATGATCATCAACCAGTGGTTGATGTCTATAACATAGGCTAATAATAGCGAGCTGAATAATATAATAATATAATATTATGATTCATAAAATAAATAGAACAGAATGTCAGGGCTTTACTGAGTCATAAACACAACAACAATAGTCAGCATATTTCCCCGAACCTGCAGCTCCTGTCCATAACAACAACCAGACTGTCTTCCGATTTTTTAAAAAACTTTACAGACTCAAAATACATGTTAAAGGCTGCTTTGAAATGAGCAAAGTTGGGTTTTGAGTTACTCCACTTAGTTTGATGAATATGAAATTTTCCTAATAATAGAAACAAATCAATAACATACATTTTTTTTATACAAAAGTCAAATTCATTTGTATGAAGTAAGACAGATGACAAATTTAAGACAAGGGATCTGTATCTCTGCTAAAGGAATTTAATATATGTCCGTGATGCCCTTTATCCTTTTTTTTTCCCCTTTTTTTCTGTTCTGTTTGTTCTTTTTTTTTTTTTTCTTTCTTCAAATTATTGTTGTCTCATGTTTTACTTGTCAAAGGTGATACTTATCAGAAAATATGTAAAAGAAATGTCAACTTGATATCAAACTCTGTGATTTTGAAAATTCAATAAAAATAAAATAAATAAAATAAAAAAAAACAGACTGTCTTCCTGTTTCCGGCGTGATGATCGAGTCTGTCCCAAAAATACCGCTCAATGCGCCCTCGCGGACTCGCGCTAAGGGCCCTATAGGTCTGCACTCATGACGTCACTGAAGTGTGGACTCTGAGGAAGTCCACAAAGTCCGGAGTGTGCCATTTGGGACAGGGCCAGTCTGTCAACGTCTTTCCACAGCTGTAAAATTGGCGCCTAAATACGAACAAAATCTATCGCGCATGCTCTCACCACAAGTGCCGCTTCTTCTTTGTTTTTTCTGCAGATTAGGCACGCTTTACTGCACTGCTGCCTCTCACTGGTTTAGTAACGTCATTGCGTCCTTTGTTGCTACTTGCTTGTAAAACCTAGTAAGAAGTATGAATTTTATATTACTGACTACTGAGTAAAGTTAACTAGGTATATGTGAGTCAGGAAAGCTCTTGGAATTTACAGTGAGCTTGGTCAAGGTTACACATACATCACTGAGAAAGTGATATATATAAAGAGACCAAAAAAACTGAATTTTTATTTTAATTTAAGCAACTGCTGTCTATAAGAACCTGATGAAAACAACTGCTGTCAACAATTAGTGATCAAAAGACCTTCGCTGACTTTTTCACTACTCCCCAATTAACTTTTTCCAAAACAATTAAAATTTCCTGATAATTTACTCACCCAAATGCCATCCAAGATTTTTGTCTTTTCAGTGGAAAAGAAATTAAGTTTTTTGAGGAAAACATTTTAGGATTTTTCTCCATATGGACTTGAATTGCAACCAAAATGTTGAAGTCCAAATCAATGCAGTTTCAAAGGGCTTTAAAGTGCTTCAAATGGCTCTCCTCAATCACAGCTGAGGATAGGGTCTTATTTAGCGAGTCATTTAAAAAAAAAAAAGACTAAAAAAAAGTATACTGAATAATTGTTCATCTTGTGCTGGTCTGTGACACGCCGGGCATTACATCATCACGTTGGAAAGTATATTATTATTATTATCATTATTATTATTATTATATTTTTTTTTAGAAAATGACTATTCGATTCGCTAGATAAGACCCATTGATTTGATTTGGACTTCAACATTTTGGTTGCAATTGAAGTCCATTGTGTGGAGAAAAATCCTAAAACGTTTTAATTTCTTAATTCCTAAAACTTCATTTATTTTCCACTGAAGAAAGAAAGACATGAACATCTTGAATGGCATTGGGGTGAGTAAATTATCAGGAAATGTTCATTTTGGGGTGAATAATCTTTTAAAATGAAGTTACTGGGTTGGTGTACAAGATATTGACAGATGTCAGCACCGAATAAAATGTTATGGTTCAAACTAAATAATGTTTAGTTCACTGAATTGGCTTTATCACTCTCTCTCTCCTCTCCACTATAGCTGGTGTGTGGTGAGCACAGTGGTACTGTGGCTGCCGTTGCATCATCCCAGTGGATGCTCACACTGGTGGTGGAGGAGAGATCCCCTGATCTAATTGTAAAGCGCTTTGGGTGGACACCAGTACATATGAAAGCGCTAAATGCCTCCTGCATTAATTCAATGTAAAGTAGGAAACAATTAAAAAAAAAATCTTTGTGTCTGAATGTGCTAACATTGTTTTCTAAAAATAAGAAATGTTGTGCTCTTAAAATAAGAAAATATGGCTTGAAATTGGATAGACTGTGTCAAAATATACCATACACTTTAAAAAGATACTTAATTAATTTAAAGAAATCACCAGAATTGGCATTTTTTTCTAAGTAAGAAAATTCAAGTTATATTTTCTCAAAACAAGCAAAATAATCTTTTGCTTTTAGTTCTAGGCTAGTTAATTTATCTTAGAAGAAAAAAAATAAGAATTCTTGCCTTATTTTAAGATTTTTTAACTCGGCAAGATTTCATTTTTTGCAGTGAAATGACTCTTTACAGTAAAGTAGTACCTAGTGGGAACAGGGAACAGGGGAATCACTTTCTCTTTCATCAAACCGCAGTTTTTGCATGTTCATCGTATAAAATTGCAAAAATATCCCACATATTCCATCTCATTTTTTAAGAAAACGTGCTGCATAATCAAGGATTTTTGCCCGCAACAATCACACAAAAACTCAGTTTTCTGGAAGGACTGGTTTAAGGATACAGAGAGCGATTACGGACACAGCTTTAGTTTAGTAGACGGACAGTCACATGATTTTGTTTGCTGGATGAAAGGGAAAGATCCTGGTGGGAACGAAGGATGGCGAGATCATCGAGGTGGGAGAGAAGAACGCCGCCTCCAACACCATGATAAACGGACACACACAGGGACGCATCTGGGGTCTGGCCACACACCCCTCCAAAGACGTCTTCATCTCCGCCAGCGATGACGGGACCATACGCATCTGGGACCTGGCAGATAAGGTGAGGGATTGTGGGTAATGGGAGTGTTTACACCACCATTTAAGGGGTTAAATTAACCATCACGGACACATTAAAGGACAATTCCGGCGCAAACTGAACCTTAGGTGTAATATCACATTGCTAAGGAGTCGACCGTTCTCTGGGATTTGTTTTCACGAACGCCATGCTAAGTTAGCTGGTCGATTTCACAAACGTAGCTAATTCCTATCGACCAGCTCACTTAGCACGGCGTTCGTGGTTCAACTGGTCGAGACTGTTTTCCAAAGATGGCTCCTGGCGAAGTGTACTGTCTTTGTAAGTGTACAGACAGTTTAATAAGAAGATAAATGGTAAATGGACTGCATTTATATAGCGCTTTCATAGACCCAATGGCCACCAAAGCGCTTTACAATTTTGCCTCTCATTCACCCATTCACTCACACATTCATACACCGACGGCGGTGTCAGCCGTACAAGGCGCCAGCCAGCTCGTCGGGAGCAGCCGGGGTTAGGTGTCTTGCTCATGGACACCTCGACACTTGGTCAAGTGGAACCGGGGACTGAACCACCAACCTTCCGGTTTGTAGACAATCTACATGAACCACTTAGCCACTGCCGCCTTACTTACTTATAAAGATACTTTATAAAGTTCTCAATGCTTGGGTTAGCAGGTACCCTCCTTATGCTAGCTTGTTAGTGTGAGGTGATTTTGAGCCTTGTTAGTGGTATTAACTAGCGATTTATTTTTACTTACTCGATGCCCCACACACTAGCCAAGTTTCCATCCACTTGTCAATCGAATTATCTGTTCGGTAAAAAGTTCGAAGTAAAAAAAAGTTTGGTAAAAAAAACCTCATGTGAATAAAGCTGGTGATAGTGTGTTTCCATCCAACGGCTTTAAAGCGGATAAAAACCTGTGTGTAATGACGTCACATGCTGTTTTGCGATCAAATTGGTATATCGAATTGATTTGAGACATTTTAAGGTGTTTCCATTCATTTTCGCACAACATTCAAGCACACATTTGCGAACAAAGTTTTGCTAGACAAAATGGATCGCGCCGTAATAACGTTTCCAGCAGCGTTTATCGCATAAGCCGTATATCCATCAAGATAAAATCCCATGAGACCGAACGCATTTCATTTGAGTCCATATTCATGAAATTCAATCGAATTTTACTGTTTCCATAAGACATTTTTCATTCCATATCACTTAAAAGTGAACTAAGTAACTTTTTTACCTTAACCGAACAGCTTTGGAGTCATTGTAATGTTTATATTACTGATTTTGTGTTGAATGGTGTTCGTCTCGCCCCTCCCTGTTGGATGTGAGCGGAAAAAACACACTTGCAACTTTGAGCCGGCGGCCGCAGCATCAGGAAGTGTCGCGTGATATCAGGTCTCGCGATGTAACGAATTGCTTTATGGCAAGAAAGATCTGCTAAAATGAGCATCAAACAGAAATAACCCGGCGCCGTGTTCGAGGCGCACATACAATACAGACTGCCGACAGTTCATCAGGGCGCGCACAGCTCTTAAAGGGGCCACACCTTATTTCCACTCCTTACAGCTTTCATCCTACTGAACCGGTACCGGTGTACAGGGGGATCAGGCCGTGAGTGCAGAGACATCTCTGTGTGCGTGATATTTACGACAGTACAAGTATCCCACAGCGACTCTAGGGGTCACTGTTTGACAAAAACAGAAATCCTGCATAGTGCTGCTTTAATGCGGATAAAAACGTGATGGAAACAGAGCTAGTGTTAAGGCGAGACACGGCAGGCAAAAACATCGTTTTTTTTTCACTGGTCAATTTTGAGATTTTGGGCTATTTGTCTTCAATAACATGTCTTCTTTCAGACTTGAGGTGAAAAAAATTCCAAAATACACATTTAGGTGTTTATTTTACTACACTTTGTCCATTTGCGTCTGTAGATTTCTCCTAAATTCAACAAAAAGTTGTCGTTATATATCAACATGCTGCTCTGCGATCGCTATCTGCACCCTGTCATCACACACACACCGTTGGAAAGCTCTCTTTCTCCTGTTCAACGCTGTCGGATCCAAATATGGTCATTTCCTTTTTATCAGCAACCAATCGTGAAAGTAAAATGGGCATTTAACTCTAAAACCGAAATCTCATTGGCTGGTGTCAATTTCTGACAACGTGATTGGTTCAGATGCATCACGTGACGCGCTCTGACATTTAGATGTGTGTTTTTGACTCTTTTTCTGTTCATTTGAAGGCATTAAATGCTGTGTTATAAGTTGTAATGTGATTTAGTTGGTTTGTATTGTTGGTGCTGATGATTTGATAAGATATTGTGTCTGTAAATAGTTGTTTCCACTAAAAAAAGTATTCATTTTTACATTACAAATCTTTAAATGCTGTTTTCTCAAAATGAGTATTTTGTCATTCTCCAGTAGAAACTTCTCAGCCTGTGTAGCACCTATGTACACCAAACTTTCCAGTTATACACTTAGCAGTATTCTGCAGATATTTTCAGAGGGATTTGTTTATAAATCATTTCTGGCCTGATTTATGTGACTTTTTAATAAAAAAAATATGGCGAGAATTGATTTTTTAAGGCTATGGACAGTATATTTTGATTTCCTAGGTAATGAAAGCATATATCCTGAAATCACTCTGAAATTCTTTTTTCATCTTGTGTGTGAACAAAATGAAAAAATTATTTTGCACCTGGCTTTATCATATGGTCAGATCTATCTACCGAAAATATATGCAAAATTGTGCATATTTAACGAGATAATGCCTAATTTGCATAATTAAACATACAAATTTCAAAAACTTGTAATACATTTTTTTAATATACTTGCATAAGTAATCAACTGAGAAAGTTTCATGATGATATCTATTATTTAAAAAAAATACCCTATTCACCTGTAGTGTCTCACCTTAAGAGATAAAACTCTTTACATTCAATTATCATGAAAACAAATCCCAGAGAACGGTCGACTCGTTTCGACACAGTTTCCAGAAAAATATAAACTGTTTCAACACTGATAATAATCATAAATGTTTCTTGAGCATCAGATCATCATATTATAGTGATTTCTGAAGGATCATGTGACACTGAAGACTGGAGTAATGATGATAAATTCAGCTTTGATCACAGGAATAAATTACACTATACTATATATTCACAAAGAAAACAGCTGATTTACATTGTAAAAATATTTCACAATTTTTATTCTATTTTTGATCACATAAATGTAGACCACGTCTTTCAAAAACATTAAAAATCTTACCAACCCCAAACATTTGAATGGCAGTATGTCTATTAATACTCTGTAATTTATTTATTTTCTTCTCTCCAAGAAACTCCTGAACAAGGTCAGCCTGGGTCATCCGGCGAAGTGCACGGCGTACAGTGCGAACGGAGAAATGGTGGCGATCGGGATGGAGAACGGAGAGTTCATCGTTCTGCTGGTGAATTCACTGACTGTGTGGGGCAAAAAGAGAGACCGAAGCGTGGCCATCCAGGACATACGGTCAGAAGACACACACCACATGACAAATCACACAAAACATTACATTAGGGATGTGTAAAAACAGCCGATGCACTGCAAAAAATGCTTTTCTCACTTAGTATTTTTGTCTTGTTTCCAGTCCCAATATCAAACATTTCTTAAATCAAGATGCATTTACTAAAGTAGTAAAATGATTAGATATTAAGTCTTATTTTCTGGGGAAATAAATAAAAATGAAGTGAGTTTTTGCTTAAAATAAGCTAAATTATCTGCCAATGGGTTCAGAAAAATAATCTTGTTTCTGTTTAAATTATGATTATTTTTCTGACCCCATTGGCAGATATTTTTGCTTTTTTTAAGCATCATCTCACTTCATTTTTATTTATTTCCCCAGAAAACAGGATATAATATCTTATGTCATTTTACTCTTCTAGTAAATGCATCTTGATTTAAGAATTTTTATATATTTGGACTGGAAATGAGACAAAAATACAAAGTAAGAAAAATTTAATTCATGCCAAAAAACATGAATTAACATCAAAATTTATGTTTAAAGAAACAGTACTGAAATGAATCGTTTCAAGTGTTCAAAATTCCCCCTGTAGTCAATGGGCTCTATGCACGGCGGTATTTCCGGTGAAGGGTTAAGGATGCTCTATAACTTCCGCCGATCGTAGAGTCCAATGCAATACCAAGCATTTATATTGAATTTTATACTCCATGGTTATACTAAAGAAACGTTAGTCCCCAAAAACAGACAAAACAGACACCCCTCGTTGTGTTTATGCTTCTTTTTAAAATTATATGAAATAAACATAACTATATATAAAATTACATCTAAACATATGAACAGTTTCGTTTCAAAGACGGGAGGACAGTACATTTTGAAGACTCTGCCATAATCCCGTTTTCCTCGGTTCTCCTCCGCTTTAATCTCCCAACCGGAAACGGAAGAGCATCCTTGCGTCAAATGCGAACTTATGCGTGCATATAGCCTATTATTTTATTTCTTAAAACTCATCTTTGATCACCATAATGACATACCTAAACGTTTTTTTCCTTGAAAAAAAATTCTTCATGTCTTAAATATCTTGAATGTAAATCGACACCCTTGCCTCATTTAGTAAATTAGTATGCGTGGTTCTATGAATATGCAAATGAGCATGATTGCATACAGACTTACTATCTGAAGTAATTTTGCTTGTGTAAGTGTGTCTTGATTTAGGAATGTTTACATATTTGAGAGATGTTTGCAGTGCATTAATCAGATATGATTTATGGTTCAGGTTCAGCTGTGATAACCGGCTGCTGGCCGTCGGCTCGGTCGAGTGCGCTGTGGACTTCTATGATCTGACTCTGGGTCCGGCTCTCAATCGCATCGGATATTGCAAAGATATTCCTGGGTTTGTGATCCAGCTGGACTTCTCTGCGGACAGCAAATACATCGAGGTACAAGCCACTAATAATCAGAGGAACTATTGTTTCCACAAAATTCCATATATAGCTGAAATGTGTTTATGTTATTATATTATTTTTATGATATTACAATCTATATACTATATATACACTGCCATTCAAAAGAGAAAAGTATGATTTTTAATGTTTTTAAACAATAAACAGAATCCTGGAAAAAAAATGTACATAACTTTTTTCAACGTTGATAATCATAAATGTTTCTTGATCATCAGATCATCATATTATAGTGATTTCTGAAGGATCATGTGACACTGAAGACTGGAGTAATGATGCTGAAAATTCAGATTTGATCACAGGAATAAATTACACTTAAAAATGCATCAAAATAAAAAACAATTATTTAAAATGTTAATAATATTTCACAATATTACTGTTTTTTTTTTAATTAAATAAATGCAGGCTTGGTGAGCATAAAAACATTAAAAATCTTACGGACCCCAAACGTTTTAATGGCATTGTATATGTACACAGACACTCACTCACACACACACACACACAACACACACACACACACACACACACCACACACACACACACACACACACACACACACACACACAAACACAGCAACACACACAATAATAGACAAACGATCAAACACACTGACTTCAAATCAAGTCAGATTTGTTTCAAAACAGAACATTTTTTGAATGAAATGAAATTTTTTCCATTAATAAACAAAAATAATTGATAATGTTGTAAAATTCATCAGTTGTCAAACAGGTTCAATGTCAAGCAGCTCTACAGAAGACAATCGTAAATTGCTACAACTGATTTAACATGAATGTACTGTAGTCTGTGTAAATATTCAATTCAATTCAGTTTATTTGTATAGCGCTTTTCACGAAACACATTTCATTTCAAAGCAGCTTTACAGAAAATGCATGAGTCCATATTATAATTTACAGTGATCTGTTATCAGAGATAAATTATGCATTTCAGAAATGTACATATACAAAAATCACAGTTAACTTAAACATGTATTTATTTAAACAATGTAATAATATAATGCAGAAACAATGAGCTCCTTGAAGTAATGAATACTTGTTTTTTAACAAATGATTATGACATTTAGAAAAATGAAGCATTGGTGCATGTTGATTCAGATATCACTGTTTATAGTTTATATATAAAGTGTATTAGTGAATGGTGGTGTAACATGTGTGCAAGTCTGAAGAATGTGCTTCTAAATGACCATTTATTTATTATTTATTGATTAAATCTAGGAATTTTAAGGTAAATTAATTGCATATTGCATTAAAAAATTGAAGAAAAAATATATCAAAATGAAAGAAAAAAAAGCTTTCTGGACAAAAATAAAAAAATAAAATTTAGAAAACGATGGAATGTTGTAACTGTGTGTTGTTCAGGTCTCACAGCTGATAACGGATGTGATGTGTGTAACGTGTGGTGTGTGTTCAGGTCTCCACAGGCTCGTATAAGCGGATGTGAGTGTGTGTACGTGTGTAACGTTGGTGTGGTGGTGTGTGTTCAGGTCTCCACAGGCTCGTATAAGCGGATGTGAGTGTGTGTAACGTGTGTAACGTGTGGTGTGTGTTCAGGTCTCCACAGGCTCGTATAAGCGGATGTGAGTGTGTGTAACGTGTGGTGTGTGTGTGTGGTGTGTGTGTTCAGGTCTCCACAGACTCGTATAAGCGGATGTGTGTGTGTGTAACGTGTGGTGTGTGTGTGGTGTGTGTTCAGGTCTCCACAGGCTCGTATAAGCGGATGTGAGTGTGTGTAACGTGTGTAACGTGTGGTGTGTGTGTGGTGTGTGTTCAGGTCTCCACAGGCTCGTATAAGCGGATGTGAGTGTGTGTAACGTGTGGGGTGTGGTGTGTGTTCAGGTCTCCACAGGCTCGTATAAGCGGACGTGAGGTGGTATGTAACGTGTGGTGTGTGTGTGGTGTGTGTTCAGGTCTCCACAGGCTCGTATAAGCGGACGTGAGTGTGTGTAACGTGTAGTGTGTGTGTGTGTGGGTGTGTTCAGGTCTCCACAGGCTCGTATAAGCGGATGTGAGGGGTGTGTAACTGGTGGTGTGTGTGTGGGTGTGTGTGTGGTGTGTGTTCAGGTCTCCACAGGCTCGTATAACGGATGTGGAGTGTGTAACGTGTGGTGTGTGTTCAGGTCTCCACAGGCTCGTATAAGCGGATGTGAGTGTGTGTAACGTGTGGTGTGTGTGTTCAGGTCTCCACAGGCTCGTATAAGCGGATGTGAGTGTGTGTAACGTGTGGTGTGTGTTCAGGTCTCCACAGGCTCGTATAAGCGGATGTGAGTGTGTGTCGTGTGTGTGTGGTGTGTGTTCAGGTCTCCACAGGCTCGTATAAGCGGATGTGAGTGTGTGTAACGTGTGTGTGTGGTGTGTTCAGGTCTCCACAGGCTCGTATAAGCGGAGTGTTGAGTGTGGTGAGTGTGAACGGTGTGGTGTGTGTTCAGGTCTCCACAGGCTCAGTGATAAGTCTGTGTGTGCAGGTTCATGAGGTGGTCCCAGTGGGAGATGGTCACAGAACGGCTCTGACGGACAGGATCACATGGGCTACATGGACCAGGTGACACTCAGATCTGTGTGTGATGATGATGATGATGTGTCAGTGTACCGTGGTAAACTCTGTCTCCTCTACAGTGTTCTGGGTGACGAGGTTGTGGGCGTCTGGCCTCGTAACGCAGAGAAAGCAGACGTGAACTGCGCTTGTGTGTCTCACGCGGGGCTGAACGTGGTCACCGGGGATGATTTCGGCCTCGTGAAGCTCTTCGACTTCCCCTGCGTGGAGAAATTCGTAAGTCAACTCGTAACTCAAGTCAGATTCATTTACAGCAGTGGTCTCAAACCCGCAGGTGATATTTTGTGGCCCCCTACCTGACATTAAAGTTTAATGTTAGTGCGGCCCGCCGTTGCGTGTGCCGCGTTTTTTTGTTTGTTTTTTTATCCCTTATGGGCTACCATAAATAGTGACAGCTTACGGTGGGTTTGTTGTCAATAGTTGTCAAAGACAACCGCGAAGTAAACACATACAGCGCCTGGAAAAAATGAGCCCGTCGCTTAATTATGAGCGCTTGCCGCGCGCCTACATTTGAAATATCGAACTTGAGCGCGCAAAACATGTGAGCGTGATATGTGTACCACCAATCAGGCCATGAGCGACGTGTTGGAGAGAGACCCTGCTCTAAAACAATGTGAGAATAATCACTTTGAGCTTGTAATATGTGTCTAACAGGTAATAAGAAGGTTTGCTTTGATTTGTGCAGTCAGTAATTTGCCTGAGACTCTATAATACATGTGTAGAAAGAATTCAATAAGACGGGCAGACATGACTGCAAATATTTAAAAGCAATAATTGTTTTTCTAATTATAATAAAAGGAAATGTGCCGTCAAAAATTCAATATCATTAATGTGTTGTATAAAGAAAATAAAAAGGACATGAGCAAATAAAAGTATCACAAAGATGTTGTGTATAAGGAAAAGACAAAGAAAGTTTGTAAAATGAACTTTAGCTGTCAGAAGGACGGCTCATGAAGAACCAATCATGTACAGAAAGAAATGTTCAAATTCAGAGGAACAGTTCAGAAGAAACATTAATAATACAGATCGAGAAGATTGGATCAGTTGTGCTCCTTTTTTGGAATACTTGAATACTATTTTTTGTGGAATACTTGATGCGGCCCAGCCTGACCCAGCCTGACCCAGCCTCTCCCTCCAGCGGCCCCCAGTTAAGTTGAGTTGGAGACCCCTGCTCTACAGGCTTTAAGTGCTACTTCAGGACTCTCAAGTGTGACGCATTGAGCGTGACAGTCACTCATTTCGGTCTTTTGTCACGCACTCCCGACACACATTGTATTTCTCACACGGAAAAAATATTTATAATATATTTAATATTCAGCAGCGCCCAAAATATCTCTGTCTGCGCCGCTCTCACTATAAACCCGACAGGAATCAAGCACTAGGGTCGGACGACATATCAATAAATAAAAATATCAATATTACAGTTTTTTTTACCAGTGATTTTATTTATTTCACAAGAAATCGAATGCGTACAATATGCATTGAATTGGATGAATAACCTGTTAGTGAATATCTGTGTAGTAGAACCACTTCCCTGCTTATCTGAACTGAACACACAAGTCAGAACCAATCAATCACAGAGAGCGTTCACACACTGCCAACAATGCATTCAATAATATTGTGAAATATTATTGTAATGTAAATCAGCTGTTTTCTATGTGAATATATAGTAAAGTGTAATTTATTCCTGTGATCAAAGCTGAATTTATCATCATTACTCCAGTCTTCAGTGTCACATGATCCTTCAGAAATCACTATAATATGATGATCTGATGCTCAAGAAACATTTATGATTATTATCACAGTTGAAAACAGTTTTGCTGCTTCATATTTTTGTGCAAACCGTAATTAAGTTTTTTCATGATTCTTTGAAAGTTCAAGAGAAAAGCATTTAATTAAAAAATAAATATTTAGCATTATTATAAATGTCTTAACTGTCACTTTTGATCAATTTAATGCGTCCTTTCTGAAGAAAAGTATTAATTTCTTTAAAAAAAAAAACAAATCTTTTTGACCCCAAACTTTTGAACGGTAGTGTATATATTATCATTACCCCATTAATGGTTTATTTTAGAGAATTTGATGTTTACTAATGGATTGCATTTCTTCACAGGCCAAACACAAGCGTTACTTCGGTCACTCTGCCCATGTGACCAACATCCGTTTCTCTTATGACGACAAATATGTGATAAGTGTAGGAGGCAACGACTGTAGGTGAGCTGGTGTGTGTGTGTGTGTGTGTGTGTGTGTGTGTGTGTGTGTGTGTGTGTGTGTGTGTGTGTGTGTGTGTGTGTGTGTGTGTGTGTGTGTGTGTGTGTGTGTGTGTGTGTGTGTGTGTACTCTTATTAACGCCCGTGTTCTGTCTCTCAGTGTGTTCGTGTGGAGATGCGTCTGATGCTGACCTGATGGACACAACCATTCTGTGAAGTGATATGTTTACGCTCACATGTACTTAAAAAAAAATATACACTCATAAATCATGCCAATCTTTCAGAAATAAATGTATTTTTTGTTTATTCTGAAGTGCCTTGGAGACACAGTTTGCTGATCTTTGCCCCGAAATGTTCACATGATGCATATATGGTGCTAAATGGAATATGTCCACTTAGAGCTTTTAACATTGTTTTAAAAAATCATGCATTATGCAATTTTTATTTTTTTCCCTCCTTCTTTTTACATTTTTTACATAAATGTCAAATATATATATTATATATATAATATATATATACTATATATATATATCCTCTCATTAAATGCTCTTCCTGTTAAAAATATCCAAATACATGGGACTCAGGAGAAATTAAGTACTGTAATGTGTAGATGTTATATTTGACCTGTGCTATTTTTGTTAAAATATTTATTTTTTATGTACGTATATATGTATGAAGTATGCAAATTAGTCGGTTGGTCTTCGAACTGTTGGCGTATGTGAAAATTGCAAAAAAATAAAACTCACTGGCTGTCCAAATATAAAAGTTATATGAAATGTATGTAGTAGCGTTGTGTGTAGATTGCGATGCACTGTTTGTAGCCAATCACGTGACAGCAGCTGTTTATCGTGTGCAGATATACAGTCATATCTGTCATTTGTATGTTCATGTTTTTGTAATTTGTCTGATCAGAGGTCAGTTTAATTGAAAGATATATACTAATGCATGAATCTGTGTGATCGTTGGTCATGAATGAACTGTTGTTTTATAATTAAAAAGAACAAGATGCTGAAATTGAGTGTTTTTCCATCTTTCACCAGCTGATGGCAGCGTCATAAAAATCAAAAGAAATCATTTTTAATTCAATATTGCATTAAATATTAGCCAGCCGGATTAAATAATGAGACGAACGAGACAAAACTGTGGAAGAGATATAAATATTAATACCATAAGCATAACTACACAGAAAACAAGTTTAGCATGGGAAAAGATTCAAAGAAACCAGATAGGATCCTTTGACTTCCATAGTATGGGAGAAAAATACTATGGAAGTCAATGGGGACCAACGGAAGCGTATTGCATTCACTTGAGGGACAAAAAATCGACTCTGTTTTTCTGAATTAACGAGTTAATTATCTCAAAATTATGAGTAACTCATAAATTCATAAAAACAGAGTGAAAAAAATGTTTTAGATAATTCAGAAAAATGGAGCAAAAACTTTTCCATGAAAAATTCTCTCGTAATTCACTGAATAATTGAATACTCGTTAATTCAGAAAAACAGTAGATTTTTTTTTCCTCAAGTGAATGCAATACGCTTCCGTAGGGACCAAAAGCTTTCTGGTTACAAACATTTTTCAAAACATCGTTTGTATTAATTTCTTACATTTATTTATGTATTTATTTATTTAACAGGGACAATGCACAATACTCCAGCCAATCATTTCCAAGACCACCTAGTATCATTGGACAGTAAGTCCGTCAATCAAACGGTCGTACCATACGCCCCTCCCCCAGCGCGCGTGACCCCCGTCGTGCACACTCAAAGCTCGTGACGCATGCGCATCTCGTCAGTAAAGCCGCTTCCATGATTAGTAGTAAATCGTCATTACAATCTCTCGCGCATCTGAGTTTTCGCTCGCGTTATATATAATAGTATACAATAGTACATTGTGTTTAATTTGTCGTTTAATGAGATCTTAATTTTTTAGTGGCGAGAATTTTCACGTGAATATATTCATAGATCCGACAGTTGTTCCCATGTACTTTAATAGGTCCAGTGGCAGAACTTTTGCCAAGCGTGTCAGAGGTTCTGGGTTCTAATCCGCACTAGGTAATATCAGTATAGGTTTTTTTTTTTTTCCCTCATCAAAACCGATTAGTTATTAGTGGTTGTATATCAAGCAGGGACACTTTTTTGTGCATTGTTTTGTGATTTCACCGTAACAATAGGAGTCTCTCCGCAACGGATTGAAGCGCGCGTCGTGTGAAGACTGTGCGCGAGTCACACCAGAACACTGTATCCACGCCACTGATCGCAGCGGACACGAGCACTTTGGTCACTTGATTTAAAAAACAACACATTTCAGATCGCCTCTCATTTAACAAACAACGAAATTAATGCTCTACTAAAGTTATCTGGAGATGTTTTATTTATTTGTATTGGTACATCCGTGCCACGAGATGTTTCAAAGATGGAGGGGACACAATCGACCCTGGCAAAAAGTGGTGGGGACATCACCCGTAACGCCTATGGGTAGGACCATTTGAATTGTGTATTTTTAAAATCTGCCGGTCGTTTTCCCCACCTCACATAGGAAGCTCTTGTTAACCTTGAGCCTGGTCTGCTTATTGTTACTGTTTGGGAGATTGAACTCATGAATGATCTTATATACTAACCCAACATTAGACATAAACAGGACGTTTTCAAAAGTCAACAGGTTATGCTTTTTAAAGGTGCTATATGTAGCTTTTCTTCTAAAATGAATCCTTTTTTTATTGCCTGTGTGAGAAGGGGTTGTAATCACACATTACAATGATCCACTTGTCGGGTTTTCCTATTAACTCTGAAGGCCAATATTCATATTTATATGTGAAGTCTCCGGGTCGGATTTACCGCGAAATCCATCGGATGTGACGTGCATGTCGCGCTCCGAGTCTCTCTCCTTTTTATATACAGTCTATGTGACGGCACTGCAGCGAACTACATGAGTCTGATAACACCAAACGACTCCTCCACAACACAAACTCTAAAAAAAAACGAAAAAAAGTTTTATCTGATGAAGCTCGTCAGGCCAAACGTGAATCGGATCAACTTCGGACGAAAACACGGATCAACATTGGCAGAGCGTTTGAATTATGGAGAGACCTCCGCTTTGTTTTAGGTATAGGTGTATATTATATTTAGGTATAAAAACAGACCCGGAGTGGCTTTCATCCCTGTTGTGATGCTTTCTCCGGTGTGTTGAAAGTCTCGTGTGGCCGGTACTCTTGAGTTCGAGCGCTCTTGTAAAAATTGGTTGCAATCTGAAACATCGCCACTAGAGGCCGCTAAAAACTACACATAGCCCCTTTATATTACAATAATGATGATAATTAGTTTTTTTTTTTATCCATGACTTTCAATGCTTGTTTATACAGACTCTGAAGTGGTTGCATTAATCTACCACCTGTTTGAGACCAGGTTGTACTACAATATGAAAAATGTGACAATACCATTGCATACAGCTTTGCTGCATCTGTACTCATTTGATTTCTTATAAATCTGAAATGAGACAGATTACACTGTTTTTTACTGTTTTTTTTACAAATTACTGTTTTTGAAATGTTTGTATGTTTAAAGGTTAGACCGCTATCAATAATCACACCTACACATTTAACCTGCTGAACATCCTGTACCTTTTGTCCTTTAATACTAATCTTAGGAGGAGTGTAATTACTTCCGCTAATGGAGAAAAACATACTAACCGTCTCGGATAAATTTAGTGTCAAACAGAAATATGACATCAAATCTGCAATTTTCTCCATAGAAATGCAGCATGCTGTTTAGATTTAGCATGGACATAGATAACTGTATCGTCTGCATACATTTGAATATTAACTTCTGGGGCCGTTGCATAAACTGCTTAGACTAGTCCTTAAAAGTTAGTCATCACATTATTTTCTTCAAGACTGGTGCTAACTTTTTAAGTCAGTTACATAAAAAGGTAGATCAGTCTAATTTGAATCAGAAAAGTAAGATTTGATTACCTCTTGACTAATTTCTAGTTGCTAAATTAGTTATTAAGACACAGTCTTAACATAGTGGCTAAGTTTATGCAACTGGCCCTGGACAGATAGATGGTCATTTATATAGAATATAGAGGACTCAAAACTGAACCTTGTGGAACACCAGTAGGACAATCTAAGAATGAAGAGGTTGTTCATTTAATTCTTGTACAATATTGCCTATTACACAAATATGAAGCCATGTTGATAACAGCACATTATGATTGACTGTATTGAATGCCTTTTTTAAATCTATAAAGATAAATTCTATAAAGAATCTATAAAGATATTCAGCAGAACAAAGAAATGTATACAGGTTTGAAACTATTTGAGAGAGTAAATGACAGGATTTTCATTTTTGCGTAACCATCGCTTTAAGGCAATTGTTTTGTATTACAAGTATTTCAGAAATGTTTAAATAAGCCAATGAGGCATTATCTATTAATAATTTGTTTGCATTTCCACAACAAATTCTGAACAATAAATAGGCCTAAATTAAATAAAGGGTTCAAAATTATTTTTAACACTCCATAAATTTCTGTCAACAGACAGAAAACAAAACGTCACTGTGTTTTAGGAATACAATGTTGTATAAAATCAGACGAATGATATATGAACAAACCTTCAGAATATGTGAATGTGAGCGAGCGAGATCTGTCACGCAAACATAACACACACACACACACACACACCCCAACATGTAATTCTATTTTTGTGGATGGTTTTATGTACATTACCATGGTGACGCTATTGTAAAATCACTTCTAATGCCACGATTGGACTATAGTAAATACTAGGATTAATTCAAGGTTTGTAAAAGTGCCAAAATATTCCAGTCATGTTTTCTTGCCACACATTCAGTTTCACTTCATTATTCAGACAAAAGTGAGTGTCAGATCTGTGAGAAAACACTGCCTTAACCCTTAAACTTCTACATGTGCACACGGAAACGTATTACTGTTCATTTCTTACTTTTTTTTACTTTTCAAGAACAGAAATCTAACTTACACAATAACATGAAATCAAGAATTTGCATTGTCCTCAAAAGCTGTCTGGACACAGAATTAATTAAAAAATTAAAGGCAAAATAAATAAATGAATACACTGTGGTGAAAAAAAATGTTGCAGCCTTAAATTTTGAAGTACAATCATCTCTGCATGTTTCAGTCATTTCAACTTAAATTACATTAAACCGACTTTTTAAAAAAAAGTTGAATCTTGTATAACTTTGTAAAAAATGATGGTCAGCAATTTTCAACAGGAGGATTTTGTTAGTGTGTACCCCCAACATAAGATAAATGTACTGAATAAATAAATAAAATACATTTTAAAAATCCCCCAAAATATGCTTCTCCCAACTAAAATATAAAAAATGAATCCTTAATAATCCCCTCAATAAAATGAATTTACTAAATAAATGTATAAATAGGGGGATATTTATACATTTATTTAGTAAATTCATTTGATTGAGGGCATTTTTAGGGATTCATTTATTTATTCTAGTATAAAGAAATAAGTACCCCGTGATCACGTGTGTTTCTAGTTTATCAGTGGCCTTGTTTATCAAACATGCCAACGCATAGATTTGATCCTAGGGTTCGTTTAAACGACAGCGATAAAAAAAAAAAAAAACGGAAAAGTTTTTCCTGTGTGTTTTTGTGTACAGACGACAACATTGTCAAAACGATCAAAACGACTAAACGCGCTGTAGCTATTCTGCTGTCAGGCCAGTAGATGGCGATGTCACTTTGTAAAGAAACACACGCGCCTGTGAACACACAACACGCATGACGTGCCTGTTTTTATAGTTTACACAGAGTCGATCACGGTATTATTTTTAAAAACTTGTGCTTTGAAACCGGTTTGCGTTTTCAGGCCCCTAAAATGCCGTTGTCGTGTAAATTAACGGCTAAAATGCATAAAGTTGAAAAAAAAAAAAAAGTTAAACAGTGTTTGAGTGTGTGTGTGTGTGTGTTCGCTAAAATACACACCAACGTTCATATTTTTAAAAACAGTCTTTGAAATGGAAAACGTTTTTCCTTGTGGCGAGTCGGTGAACTGCATGTATTTGAAAATCGAAACTGCTTTTAAGTACACTGTAAAAAATAATTGTTGGTTTAACCTAAAAAAGTAAGTTACTTGGTTGCCTTAAAATGTTGAGATTAAAAAAAAATTAATACAAAGAAGGAGATTGATTTAATCAACAGAATCTCAAAATATTACCTGAACCACATAAATTATCTAAGTTGATTTGACACGAAAAAAAGTGATAATTCATTCAAGAATTTTAACATGGTTAATTAGAGATCTGGTTCAGCTTTGCACGTCAATATCATTTGCGATTCATGGATTTCACATTTGGAAGAGGCGTAGACACGTTTTTTGTGCGTATACATTTGTTTTTCTCTAAATCACACATAGGCTATGCACTTTTGAGATCTTACAGTTTTTCACAATTGCTAAGACACATTTCTTGAAACCTTCACCCATATTCTCAAAGCTTTAAACACAAAACCCAGTCTTTAAACTACATTCACAAAACCCCTGACTCTTCTGGCAAAATCAAACACTTGTCTCAAAACCTTTTGATATGTGCTCAAAAATGCTTTCAAAACATAAACACAGCCAGTCAATATATAAACACTCATCAGCATTCATTAGACACTACATCAAAAAATTCAGAACACAGCGTCCAGGGCATGTAGTTGAAAAAAAAATGTTTATTGCACATAAAAAAATAAATAATTTTGCCATAAATAAAAGTAAATAATTCACAACTCAATACAGCAAATATATTGCATACTGTAAGTACTGCAAGTAATACAGTATTGAATGTCTGTATTTTGAGCATAAAAATAAAGTAAGCCCAAAGAACAGACAACTCTAATGAAAAGTGTATTACACAAAATATTGTGCAATTGCAAAATCAAAGTCAATGAGAGCCTCTTGCTGTTGGGAGAAAACCCTCTTGCAATTCTACAAAATGGAAAATGCTCTTACAAATGTATACATACATTAACAATAGTAATGGACATCACATTCATATGTAAAATGTATTGTAAATCTTTTTTTCCCCAATCACATCATTAGAAACAAGTGTGAACAATTTTGAGTTGTTGTGTGTAAACGATGACAGCAGTGTTGTAGTTGTGTTTAAATCACTGTGTGATTTTTACCCCATCTAGCGGTGAAAAGGTAAATGACCATCCAGTGAATATTAGTTTCTGTTCCTCTCAATTCCGATTTCGTTTTAACTCCTACGGTGGCCAATGTAGTCCAAGATTAACATGGCTTCCAGTTTGACCTCGTCCACATTCGACACGGTGCGATCGAGTGTTAAAACGCGAAAGGCAAAGCTTGAATTAACGGGTATGTCCCTCTTTGGCTAATGTACTTTCAAGATGGAGGGGCAACATGGCGACCGACATTAGAACCCCTTACCCGTATGTATTTTCAATGGAATATTATACACTCACGAGAATACTTTATTACTTGAACAAAGTAAAATACTACATTAAGAGCACATATATTTTTGCAAGAACTAAGTGTTTTTAGCTAAGAATAAACTAAAAAAGTTACACAGTGTAGCTTTAACTTTTGCCACATGTATTTTCCATTTTGAAACAGTGCAAAATGTGTTTTAGTGAGTGAGAATGTGTTTAGAGTTTTGCAAAAAGAGTGGATGAGATTTGCAAACAGTGTCTTAACTACCTGAACTTGTTTAAGGTTTTGCCTACAGTGACTGATTCGACAAATGGGTTTAGGCCACTGAGCATTGGGTTCAGAGAATGGGCTTTAGTGTTTTAGCAACTGTGAAATACTGTAGTATTAGTAAAATATTTGATAAATGAAGGCCTGCAGGTCACTGGGGTTTTAATGTCGCACTGTGTGTGTTTGAGAGACGGCTTATGCGTTTAGTGCTGCTACATTAATGTTTCACAGACTTAAATAACACAAATCCAGCTCAGTCTACTGCTAATGCAGCTCACGCTGTATAATGTGTGAAATTAAAGGCTCATTTAACAGAGCGAGCGAGAGAGAGAGAGAGAGAGAAGAAGAGAGAGAGAGAGAGAGAGAGGACGAGAGAGGAGGAGGAGGGAGAGAAGAGGATGTTTGTTTCTTGTGTTTAAATGTTTTTACTTGGTATTTCTACAGAAGATCCTTTGTAACTATACTTGTATATAGATACAAGGAAATAAAACTTACATTTTAACAAATATGCTTTAAAAAAAAAAATCCAATCCCACCCAAAAACTCAACCCAAATGTGCTATCCAGTGGTAAAAGCAGGTGATGAAGGCATAGTAAACATTAATCACTAGCTTGCAGAAAAGAAATAAAAGGTGACCAAATTTTTATAACAAGATCTTGTTTTTTAGAGCACATCTAATTCTTTCTAAATGTACCAGTCAACTCTGTCAGACATTTAATCGTTGGAACTTCCTTTTTCTTCCAAAGCATGTTTGTTTCTTTAAAGGGGTCATATAATGCCATTTTTGTACAAGTTAATATGAATCTTTAGGGTCTAAATGAAAACTTTGTAATATACTTTTATTAAAAATTCTCATTAGTATTGTAAGAAAACACTCATTTTACCTGCTCAAAAACAGCTCTGTTTTCAGCACGCCGTTTTATGCCTTTAAATGATAATGAGCTTCGCTGACTCCGCCCCTCTGTTCTGTGGGCGCATTGACACAACGCACGTGGAGTGTTGACTTGACAACATTGAGGGTTATTTATGCAGCGGGATTCGCTCTGAGGAGACACATCTGTGCAACCGTATCAGTTTGAACCGGAGTCGGACCCGAAACAAGATGACAGCCCCGAAGAAGTTCGACAATTAAGGCTCGAACAGGACGTTTCTGAATGGTTGGTTTCTATTTTTGTATGTACTGGCAGGGTAACGTTATAGTTGTGAGATACAAACGCTATGTGTTTAACGTAACTTACTAATGTAAGTTATAGGTTAGTTCGTTGACAGATTTATGTTGAAAAACTTTTCTCTTTTTTTTGTAAATGTAGGCTTGTCAGTGATGCGTGACGTTCTCAGTGTTAGGTACAACTATCGTGACTGAAAATGACATGAGGTCATGTCAGTAATGATTCTAGCAGTAGTTGAAGGATACCTAAGAATTTGTTGTATGTTCATGTTTAGTGCAGTACGAAAATGTTTTATGTTTTAAGAAAACTTTTAAGTACATCTATAGTATTGTAACTGCATTGATATTCATGTTAATATTCCTGTTACGTTAACTGTAACACCTGCGTATTAACACATAACTATAACGCATTTTTCATTATAAACGTGGGATTATGAATTATATTGAGAACGTCGTAACGTTACATAGAATACATGCCTAATGCACCCTGAGTGTAAACATTAGCCAGAATCATCGTGAAGCGTGCAAGGGATTTGCAAAGATTAATATAAAGGTTAAATATAAAGGTTACTTAAACGTTACACTCACTTCTTCTGGAGGTCCAGCAGGAACACGAATAGTTGGTACCGATTCCTTTTTCAGTAGCAGCTTCTTAGCAAAACCTGATTTATATTGACCCTCGCCTCGTTTAAAAAGCAGTCTGGTGAGAAATGATTTGCGCAAACATGAGCGCATTGACGTTGCTCGTCGTGAATATTCCTTCATAAACAAAACTCAGCCACTGCGTCTTCAGGGTTCGGATTTAGGAACATTAAAATGACTGCTGTGTTCCTTATTACACCCAAGAACAGAACACCACAATCGCTTAGACGGCCGCCATTCTGCTACAGTGTAAACAATGACGAACTATGATTGACATCTCACTGACAGCGAGGGCGGGTCTGTGTTGAAACGCTGCTGTCAATCAACAGTCGTGGGAGGGGCGTGCGAGCTTGTGACGTCACAGGCTCGAACGGCTTGATTTGAGACAGGGGAAAACATATAAGGAGATTAAAACAAAACCACTGGATGGATTTTTATCATTATATGATGGCTGTGTACAGGCACTGCCAACACACATTTCAGTGCAATCAACTTTTAAAAGTGCAGTACCATTATATGACCCCTTTAAGTCTTTACTGGTATTGCACTGAAAAACTTCACATTTTGGGTTGCAAAGGTTTTCCCAGAATTCCCAAAGCAGATGTCCAGGTCCGGGTTGTTATAGTTAAATGAAATAAAACCATTAAAGGTGCCCTAGAATTTTTTTTTTTTTTTAATTATTTTATAATGTTTCCTGGGTTGCCCTTATAATGTTAGTATGTTTTTTAGATCAAAAATAGTCATACTTTAGAAATAAAAGGCATTTTTCCTAGCCTGATTTTAGTCTCTGATTTGAACACTCTGTTTGAAGGGGCGTGTCTGCTGTGAAAACCGGCCACTGCTGTGATTGGCTGCTGTGAGAACCGGCCACTGCTGTGATTGGCTGCTGTGAGAACCGGCCACTGCTGTGATTGGCTGACCTGCTTGCATATGAAATATGACATGTGAAACTCTCTCGAATACTTTCACTAACTTACAGCTGTTATATACGTTTTAACTATTACAGCTATCAAGATTAACGAATCGTGAGATGTTTTTAAAGTATTTAAATCTATTTCCATCACATAAGATGTTGCTGTGATTAGGGGTGTGCCGGTTTCAGAATTGGTGATGACGGTTATGATGCGAGTCAAATGTGACGGTTCATAACATAACCGTCGGCGCGCGGGGGGGGGGGGGGGGGGGATGGGGGGGGGGCTTTGCGACGTTCGTCTGTTATAGAACAACTTAGTTTGAATAAACGAGCAGACACTGATTAGCTACTTGCTCTAAGTTTAGCTACTTGCTCTAAGTTTATTTAAAATTAACAGCAAGACAACTAGAAGTGAATGTGCTTTCCATTAAATGAATCACACACAGTAAACAAATCCCTAACAAACAAAAAAACCTTGCAATGAACGTGCTTTGTTTTAAATAAATCTCACACAGTAAGCAAACCCTTTAAAAAAAACCTTTGCAATGAACTTTGCAATTTAGACGCGCAAACTGGGTGCTGGTGCTGTGAGGCGTACATTCTCGGGCAGATTAGGCTTGAAGTAGTTCATCCTCGGATGCGGCGCCGCGCGTGCTGCTGTTACAAAACAACGGTGCATTCAGCCAAACGAACGTGATCTTGCCGGTCTTACCCAACGCGTCATTTTTGCCGCGCACCTTCGCACTTGTGTGGACGCGTCGAGTATAAACAAGGCTTTAACAAGGCGCGCGCTTTGATCGGTCTCCCGAATCATCTCCAGCAGTGCAGCCTCCGAAGCACCACTAACTTCGCCTCCGTTTCCCTCGTAAGCTGATATTAGTATTTAAACATCCTCTATGATAAAAAATGTTTGTAAAAAATATTTTAATAACACGGTTTTGGCGGTTATAGAGTTCTAATGACGGTGTTCAACTATAACCGTCGGTCTCACGGTTATATAATAACCGTCACAGCCCTAGCTGTGATGAGCATTGAGCAGATGACAGTTTGTTGATCGCGAGACAACGCATTTTCTCTCTCTAATGCTTTCACAAATGCAAACGATGTGCATACAGTAAGAGCTTCATTGTGCAGTGTAACAGCGTCTTGATTTCATAACGAGTTTGGCAAGAGATAAACTCGTGCTGTGTGGATTGTTCTTTGATCGCTTACTGTATAGTTTATTCACTGAGAATTATTTAACGTTAGTTATGTAGCAGCTATGCTCGTTACTTGGAGTTTGCTCTTACTGTACTAGGATCTTGCGCTGGATCTAACACAGTCTAAATTATCTTTAATAAAATCACTACTTACCGGTTGCGGGAATATAGTTGGAATTACCCCCTTCTTCAGTTTGAGACGCTGAGAGAAGCTTGATATTGTCCCAGGTAAATAAGTCCGTGGTGAAATGGGCAGAGCAAACTAACAACTTCAAATTAAACTGTTGCGGTATCCGATTATATATAAACATCATCCACGCCTGTTGACATTTCTTTTCTGTGGGAAGGGTATGAAAAGTCCTCACATCCCCTGCACAGCCTGAACATAACATTTATTTCCATGATCTGCCATTTTCCCTCTGATCCTCGCTTGCTCCGATGATCGGCTGTGCAGTGTCTGGCATTGAGGGCTGGCATATGCAAATCTTTGGAGGCGTACATATTAATGATCCCGACTGTTGCGTCACAGTCGGTATTATGTGGAGATTCGCCTGTTTTTCAGGGTGTTTTTACGAGATTTAAATAAGAAGGAGAAAACAATGGTGTTTGAAACTCACTGTATGTCATGTCAATATACTGAACTCTTGTTATTTAACTATGCCAATATAAATTCAATTTCACATTCTAGGGCACCTTTAAAAAAAGATTTTAGAAATACACGTACACGGTGTGAGTTCGGACACTCGGGAGATCGTGAGATACTGCACACGTTATGAGTCGGTTAACTTGATAATCGAGTCAAAGCAGCTCGACACCACGACTGTCCTGCGCGAGTTTGATCCCGAGCCGCGGCAATTAGAGATGCGCGGTTGGCGGATAAACCGCGGATCGGGCGGATGACGTGACGAAAAAAAATATTTTAATTAAATTCGGGCGGGTGGTTGAACCAATCAAATGAAAAATATATGTTCAAGCATCTGACTAGACGCGTATTTGCCGCTATATTCGTGTTCGGTGTGAACACACATAAGAGTCGCTGTCCATTCGCGAAGTGCTGAAATAGCCTACAAATTAAAACTATTTTGTAAATTAATTCAGTTTTACCATGATTAAATCAGCTTTGCAACTTTGCATTTGCACTCGCGACAAGCGATTAACTAAATAATGTCACTAGCAGCTTGTCATTTATTGTAAAAAAATCCCCATGTTTTCGGTGTTGATGTTGTGGTGACGCGTTCATGTAACATGTAAGGGTGTAGCGCTGCCAAAAAAGCACCTAAAAGTTGTCACAAAGAACCGGCAAAAGTAATGATTATGAATATGTCGAATAGGCCTATAGCAAGTAGACAATTTAATTGTTTATAAACGTGTTTTCTGTGTTATTGTCGCCTGCAAAGATGAAGTAGACGATGCTGATCGTGATCTTCGCAGTAGTGAACGCGCCAGAGAGAAATGCACATTTCATACGGATTACATAAACAGAGAGCAGTCTGTTTTCTTTCGTTTTGAAATGTTCTTTTAGAAGTAGACATTTTAGATATATTTCTCGGTCTGTGATGCAAGGCTGAGTTTTGAGACGCGCTCCAGTTCATGCGCCGGCGGTTTCGTGATTAGTCTATATGTTATATTTACTTATTTATTTAATCCAGGCAATTGGTTGATGAAATATTGATTAAAATTAAGATACAATTAAAACAAAACGAAATTCACTTTAAAGAAAGGCTTTTGTGCTTTCTGTTTTATGTCTCTGTGAAAGTTTTAAAGCAGTCTTTTAGTGCCTTTTAGTGCCGCTTTCAGAGCGCTCACGTCTGTAACGGATTCCCCTATTTTAAAGAATTTATCCTCAACTAGTTTTGTGGTGTAGTAGGTCGACGTATATTGTATAATGTTAACTTCAAATAATAGTAATTTAAGGGCGAGGCTTATTCCAACGTAAAACGCTGTAGGCTATAATTGTATAGGCCTATAGTTTTAATCAAATAAGGTTGGATTATTTATATCTGCCTGTTCATGAAGCTGAAAGTGCATGTAATAAAATAATATACAGTTGATGCAAACCAACAGGAATCCTTGCCTTTTCTGCTCTGTTTATGTTTTATGTGGGTAATACATTCTTTAAACGGGCCCCCAGATACTTAAGGCCGCCATCAGATAAAATCAGGTTTGCCGAAGTGCGTTTAATTTAGGCTATTTATTTATTTTCATCCCTGCGCGCCAATCGGAGACGGAGTTCATGCTGATATTCTGAGAGCTTTCTAGTCTCGCGGCTGTCATCAGCAGCGCGTTGTATCGCCCAATCAGCGGATGGCGGGCGGGTGCGGTTTTGAAAATTGGTCAAAAAAGTTGGTGCGGATGGATGGCGGACAGATGATGAGTTTTGTGATGCGGTTGCGGATGAAATAATAGCCCATCCGCGCATCTCTAGCGGCAATCACAATCATCTGGAAGCTCCTAAAACAGCAAAAAATAAATAATAAAAAAAATTGAAAAATAAAATTTAAATAAATTTAAAAAAAAAAAACGCACTGTGTACACCCGCTTTTAGATAACATGAATTAAGAATGAACAATGCTTTATTAATTTAAATTAATTTCAACATTTACATCTAATAGCCTACATTTAGAATTAAATGTTGTAGCTTATTTGTTAACATTAGTTAATACATTGTGAACAAACAATAAACCGCTGTATTTTTAACTGAGTGTAAAGCATATGTTGTCCTCGTCTGGTTCCCCACGGGTCGTCCTGGGACGTGTTTCTCATATATTCTGAGCTCTGCTATCAGTGCAGCTTACAGCCGCTTTAATTAAAACTAGAGCACCAGTATCATGACATCTGGCCTCAAATCTAATGCAACATTTACTGGCAATCCGTGTTTCCTCCCTGTGTCCTTAAGCAGCATTAGATGAGATCTCACACACACACACACACACACACACGTGACACACACACAGTGACACACACACACAGTGACACACACACACACACACACACACACACACACACACAGTGACACACACACACACACAGTGACACACACACAGTGACACACAACACACACACACACACACACACACACAGTGACACACACACACACAGTGACACACACACACACACAGTGACACACACACACAGTGACACACACACACACAGTGACACACACACACACACACACAGTGACACACACACACACACACACACACCAACACACACACATACACACATACACACACACAGTGACACACCACCAGTGACACACACACAACACACACACACAAGTGACACACACACAGTGACACACACACACACACACAGTGACACACACACACAAGTGACACACACACAGTGACACACACACACACACACACAGTGACACACACACACACACACACACACACAGTGACACAACACACACACACCACACAGTGACACACACACACACACCAGTGACACACACACACACACACAGTGACACACACACACACACAGTGACACACACACACACACACAGTGAACACACACACACACACACACACACACACACACACACACAGTGACACACACACACACACACACACACACACAGTGACACACACACACACAGTGACACACACACACACAGTGACACACACACACAGTGACACACACACACAGTGACACACACACACAGTGACACACACACACACACACACACACACACACACAGACACACACAGTGACACACACACAGTGACACACACAGTGACACACACACACAGTGACACACACACACACACACACACACACACACAGACACACACAGTGACACACACACAGTGACACACACAGTGACACACACACAGTGACACACACACACAGTGACACACACACACACAGTGACACACACACACACACACACACACACACACACACACACACACACACACCCCTAATTTCTGAATAAATAAAACCATACGGCTGATGTAAATGTGTAAATGTCCTCATCTCAGCACTAACAAAAATAACTAGAAAATATCACATTTAGTCACACTCTTATTTCTCTTTTATAATTCCACATGCAGTGTGTGTGGTGTGTGTGTGGTGTGTGTGTGTGTGTGTGTGTGTGTGTGGTGTGTGTGTGTGTGTGTGTGTGTGTGTGTGTGTGTGTGTGTGTGTGTGTGTGTGTGTGTGTGTGTGTGTGATCATTTGATGCAGGAGTGTCTAAAGACATGCTTGGGCCTGTAAACGTCTCCTACATCAGATCTGAATGTCTGTCGCTCTGAATGAAGCTTCACTCCCTGAAGAACAGAACCAGGTGCACAATCAGAAGAGCAAACACTGCTTTCTCCAGTTCATTTAGTGGGTTTTACTACAACTACTCGGCACATCTGTTGGGAGCTACTTTAAATGCATTGAAAAACTTTGTTTGTTAAACATTCAATAACTAACATAACATAAAAATAGACCAGAAACACTCTCTAAAACTTCAGGGCTCAGATGCAGAAACTGAAGAACTAGTTTGACCAACTTGTCATTAATCTTATCGCAATCGATTAATCCATGCATGCGTTTTATTTTTTAAATGCAAAACCCAAACAACAACTGGCTAATCTGTCTTACTTCTCAGATAAAATCTATGTTTTTATCTAACAGGTTTTTAAAATGTTAACAAAAAAATTAAACGACTAAATTTTGTAGTTTATGCAGCTGGCCACAGAAAATGACAATTAAAGTCAGCATGAAATGAAAATCTAATCTATTTTTTCAATGCATAGTATTGATCTTGCGAACAATTAATCCATGCATGCATATGTTATTTTTAATGCAACGTCCACATCTCAAAATCCAAATAATAACTCATTAATAGACACAGTCCCTGCTGTAGATTCTTTTTGGATAAATGTTTTTCTCAGATGTATGTTATGTCACAATATGAAAAAAATGTCACTACCATTTCATAGAGCCTTGGGTTAAATAAAAGTTTAAAAAAAGATTTTTTTTTTTTAAAAAATTTAATGTAGGGCTACTGTACATAGAGTGACTTTTGGCCTTAAAGGTGCAACAGCAAAAAAATAAAAAAATAAACACTGTTTACTTGAGTCGAGAGTTGTGGATAATAGGCCAACTATGCAAAATTAGCTAACTTATGACTATTTTCACTGGGGGAAAATTTTTGAAAATAATATATTTTCAAATATATATTATAAATATATTATAAAAAATAATCAGAGGAGTCAAGTAACGAAGTACAGCAAATATTTGTTACCTTAAGTAGAAATTTTGCGTATATACTTTACTGGAGTAATTATTTTTCAGCCGACTGTTTACTTCTACTCCTTACATTTTCACGCAATTATCTGTACTTTCTACTCCTTACATTTTAAAAATAGCCTCGTTACTCCCATTTCATTTCAGCTTGTTTTCATTCCGGCTTGACATCGTTCAAAAAATAACTAAATAAATAAATATTTGATTGTGTTTGGATGAGAAGTAAAATCATATACCATTCCAACATCCTATGGTTTATAGCATCCGCCTACACATGTAGTATTACACATGCTTCTTTAATGTATTTGCATTGTACTAAAATGCATTCATTTCTTAAATGGACATATATGCAGCTGAAACAGGTGTATAGTACAGCCCAAATGTTTTAACATTAACATTTTAATAACACATTATAGTCATTATGGCCTTTAGAAAAATGTTTTTGATGGTGGTAGTGCACTAGGCCTGTGTCGCGGCCTAAGCTTTAGTTTTAGCATTCTTTTTCCTTACATTACTTTTATACTTTTACTTGAGTGAAAAACTTTAGCTGATACTTAAACTTCTACAGAAGTGAAGTTTTTTTAAACCCTAGTATCTATACTTGTTCTACCCGTCCCGAGTAATGAATGGGAATACTTTTGACACCTCTGAAAATAATGCATTATGAAAATTCTGAAAAAGTCCTCAAAAGTACTTAAACAGTCAGAGACTGTTATCAGACTGATCATCTGTAAGATTGTACACTCATATAGCTACTGTACGAGCCCTGAGGGACTGAAGAGTGAGAACCCGTTCTTAAATATTCCACCCACTGTTTATCTGAAATCCTGTTCCGCAGAACTGAACTCTTCTGAAACCACACACGAGGTGTGTGTGTGTGTGTGTGTGTGTGTGTGTGTGTGTGTGTGTGTGTGTGTGTGTGTGTGTGTGTGTGTGTGTGTGTGTGTCGAAACCTTGAGAACACACAGAGAAAGTTTACTGAGGGTAACTGACGCACGCGCACTGTCACACCTGGAAACAAGTTTCAGCAAAAGCCATTCTGACACGTTTAGATAATGACTTTCATTCTCGGCATTTTTTGTGCGTTCAGGTTGTTCAAAAAACTGTCAATTCGAATTTAAAATAATGGTTTTTCCCTAAGGGTTCTTGTAAACCCGTGATAATACAGCAACAATGCTGTACTATTTAATTTAAATTGCATCCAAGCTTACCTGAGAACAATCATTCCCTGTGTCGCAGCACTAACGCATTCTGGCCTGCAGCTAAACGAATTAAGATTGAATTAATAATAATTAAGAGCTGTTTGCTCAGGTGAATCGAGTCTGTCGTTGTTGGTTGTTAAACGGAAGTTGCGCTGGTCTTTTTTCTTCTTTTTTTTAAATTAGTGACGTATTTCTCGGAGTGAACGGCTTCGCTAACAACAACAAATGTGTGAATTAAGTTCTTATGTTTTTATGCCCTACAAATGTGACCCACATCTACATCCACAAATATGTTATCTTTTTTATGAAAACTCAAAGGAGTTGTCCATTGAATAATTTTAATTTCTTTATCTTGAATGCAAAAATCTTCATTCACTAGCAAAAATGGCTAACGTCTCCTTTATGTCTTCCTATTTCTTGCTAAATTTAACTTTATTTCACCCCTTAGACTTATAAATAACTTGAAAAAGTTTTTTTATGCAACATGAGGACTTATTATTGCGATTTTTTTTTCTGTGCAATTCCATATTTCCATATACGCAAATCCATGATATTTATGTTTTGTTTTTGTCGTTATTATTGTTCTTTGTAAGAGATATAACCATGATTCATGCCCTGGTTTTGTATTGTATAACCGTGTATAACTAATGCAATAAATAAAAAAACAAGAACAAAAGTAGGGCGGGGCTTGATTGTATTCGTTGGGAATTAATTGGATGATCGGATACTTGTGGTTTGCTATTGGTGATCTCATGTGAGTGACAGGTTGCCCTGCCCGCTTTATCAGAGATGTCACTGCCAGAGGGAGAAATTATTTTCATTAAAGATTACTATTTATTATTATTATTAAAGAGGCACATGGATTTAAAAATAATGATGTGCATGGATAATAAACTGTAATATTCCATAAAAAAAGGAGGAAAGTTCATTTTGATTTCATGGTGATACATATTTGAATGTATGTGAATGTAAAAGAATACCACCTGCAAAGCAAATAAAACATGCAAAAAACAAATAAATATGTCGATCTTAAATGTCATGAGATGCAAAGTCTTCCGGGACTGTAATCAATCCTGAGTTAAAGCTCAGTGTGTTTGTTACTCTGAACACTATGTTTCAATCACGTCCAGCATCTGTTGATGTTGATAAAAATGCTCAGATTAAGAGAAGTTGATTTGGTGAAGGTTACGCTGATGCTTCATCCTGTATTCTTTTACACTAATCCTCACATTATCGCTAATGCAATGCTCTGGAAGGCAAGGGAAAAACACTATAGGGTTAAAAAAAAGATGCAGCAATTAAGCAAGTTTAGTTCTACAATAATTGTTCATCAAGAGTGGCAGAGACAAAGAAAGTGACTCATATTTACTCTAACACTCAGCTATACATTAACAAGCTCAATGTAATCTCAACCGCAGGCCTGTAAAAGCGGACTCGCCCTCCTCTGCTTTCCTTCCACCGGGAACTTATTAGTTTGTTACTGCAGTATTGATCTGTGCATGCAGTGTTGATCATCTGTGCTGTCTGATACATAATACTCATGCATGTGTGTATCCTTTTCTGTAGGGTTGCACAGTTGTGGTGCGAAATATTGTGGTGTGTTCTTAAAAATATGAAATATTGTGGTGTGTTCTTAAAAATATGAAATATTGTGGTGCGCTCTTAAAAATACTGATCTGAAAAACAATACAAAACTTTTTACTAAAGTAAAAATATATTACCTCAAGAACCCTTTACAGTCAAAAAGGTTCTTTAGTATTCCATGCATAATCTAAATAATTTACTTTATCTGTGAAAACTATAATCATACATGATGATGTGTATGATCAGGGGCGTAGGAGCCATTATAAGTTGGGGGGACATGTCCCATCCCCCCCCCCCCCCCCCCCCCCCCCCCCCCACATTTCAAAATCTAAGTTTTGTCCCCCCCACTATTTCCCAATGTAAGATTTTGTTTTGCATTGCCTGCCTATCTCTGCCAATTTCGGAGTCTCCCAATGAATCCATTCTGCAACTTTTAAATACATAATTCAATTTTTAAAAACGGCCGTATTCTTCAGCTGCTTATGTCGTCAGTCGACCATGATCGCGCACCGCTTGCGCATGCGCATCTAGGTGACACGGATAAATGTACGCACGCAGCGGCATCAATATTCCTGGGAGATCCGTATTGCACGGGATGTGGAAGCGTGCAAAAGTTCCAGAAATGTACACAAAGTGCCCTGGCCTTGAATGACAAGGTAAGGAAAATAAGACTAAACCAACCAAGACTTGGTTGGTATTTTTCTCAGGAGATGTTTTGAGCATTTTACTTCAGACACCGGATTATCTGCCAAGAGAACTGCTAGCTGGCTACTCAAAATAAACTAGCAATCTATTCAGTCAGCATATTTGTGTTTGGATCTGGGTGATTTACTTGAAATATAAGACCTAGACCTACTTTTAGCTACCAAGCAACCTTTCCACAAGGGATAGATTGATTTTACTTTTTAGTATTTTATAGTTAATGGAAATCAAATCAACCATTTATTTGAGTTAATCAGTACATGACTGATTAACAGTAATGTAAATGCTAAATGCCCTAATACATGTTGATACTACACAATGCAAAGTATCCTATATGCTCTTAACCTTGCAGTTTTTCACATATCATGTAAGACTCAATTTCTCCATTTCTTTGAACAAAACTCTCCAGAAAGTGTCATTTAATGGTTTATTTTTTAAAAAAAAATAGCCCCGGACCCCCCTAGCATTTACCTACGCCCTCTGTGTATGATTATAGTGTTCACTGATAAAGTAAATTATTTTGATTAATATGTTTTTTCACTAAGGGTTCTTGTAAACACAGCAACAATGCTACTCTTTAATAATGCTATGATTGTTTATTTATTTATGATTGTTAGCAGCTGCTTTATCCAGTGACAAAGCACAAGCAATTTACATTAAATGATTATATTAAATGATATTACATTATATTAGGCCTATTATTACATTATACGGTATTATGTTAAATGAATTCCCAAGATTATCTACATTCCTGTCATGCTGGTGTTTTCTTAAATCATTATAAATCATAAATCATTCAGACTAAAACTATTCCAAACGTTTAAAAAAAAACAGACGTCCCTCCTCCTCCCATGTGATTGGCCGCGCCGGAGCTCATTAGCATGCGGTGGGCGTGTCGCCGTGTATCGGGCAGTGAATGAGTGGAGCGCGTCAGTCGCGCATCGGGCAGCGAGCGAGGAATCAGCCGCTCACAGGCGCTCATAATGCGGCTGTTACTGTGAACTCATCCCGCTCCCGTTCCCTGTGACGCCAACACTGAACGGGAAACATGTGGAACACTAACAGAGGAACATGCCTTCGCAGCAAAGGAGAGTTATGGGTAAGTTTCTTACATTCATGGAAAACTGACATCAAATTCTCTTTAAAGTAGCCTATCTTTGATATTTTTTAATAATAGCTATCTTTCATTCAGGATTTTTATATAATCCAAATATTCTAATATACTAAAAATACTTATATCAATTCTAAATGTACATGGATCAAAGTCTAATACGCATTTGAATGGATGTTATGATTTTGGATTATATATCTTTAATCCAAGATGTTTTATGCTAATCCAAATTCATCCTAATACTTATATCAATTCTATATGTATATGAATCAAAGTCTAATAAGTATTTTGGTGGTTTTTTTTAAAGATGTGTGTGCGCGTGCTTGCGTGCGTGTGTGTGTATGAGTGCTTGTGTGTGCGCGCGCGCGTGTGTGTGTGTGTGTGTGTGTGTGTGTGTGTTTGCCTGCGTGTGTGTGTGTGTGTGTGCGCGCGTGCTTGTGTGTTCGCGTGTGTGTGTGTGTGTTAACAGAAATTAGTTGCGTGAGCATAAAGTATTACTATTTAGTTTGCAGTTTCATTACAATCCCTTACATTTTTTTAATAATCATAGTTTCTGTCAAAAAACATTTGTTATTATTTATAACTGTTACCACCACTTTCATTAATTACCAAATTAATTAAACTGAGAGAAAGATTCTAGAAGCGTCGAACACTGTTTGAAAGAGATTTATATCATCATATTTTTCAGCAGTAAAATAACCAGAAATGATGTTTATCATGCTAAATAATTGGTTAAATATTTATATATTAGTGTGAACGTTGATTTAGTCCAACCCTCATAGTTGTCAAACTGTGCCTAATGCATAATTGATCTACATTGCTTTTTTGATTATTATGTATTCCATTTGATTTTTAAATTAATGCTTTTTTAATTATAGTTCTGTTGATTCCTCCTAAACACTTTTTGTTGTTTATTTTTAGGGTTTGTTCATTCTCCTCTTGTACACCGGTCCTCTCTCCTGCTCTTCAAATTTCAGTCACCTCATCTATAAGATAAAAGAAGGATTATCTAAAGGGACACTCATAGGGTCTATCGCTGCGGACTTAAACTTGGGTCTTTCCAGTGATCCCTCTCGCTCGTTCAATCTGGAGCTGAAGACGAGCAGCCAGCAGTTCGTGACTCTGAACAACACAAACGGGGATCTTTTCACGTCAGCCGTGGAGATCGACCGAGAGACTCTGTGTGCCGAGTCCCACGAGGGCCAAGGCTGCGCAATCTTCCTAGACGTGCTAATCCTCCCTCAGCAATACTTCCAGCTGGTTAAGATTAAAATCATAATCGAGGACGTCAACGACAACCGTCCGCATTTCCCCGTTGACGAAATCAGGGTTTCCGTCCCGGAAAACGCTCCTGTTAACGCCAGGTTCGCAGTTGAGCAATCAGCAGTGGATCCTGACATCGGGATTCACAGTGTTCAAACATACTGGCTTGTTAACGACTATGGGTTTTTCACATTAGACGTAGAGGAGAACGAAGGCGGGGAGCTGACGCCTTTCCTCATAATAACCGAGTATCTTGATAGAGAAACACAAGCGGAGTACGTGACTGATATTATCGCTGAGGACGGAGGAACTCCTCCACTTCTAGGCACTGCTACTCTGAGGATTATCATCACTGACGTCAACGATAATTGCCCTAAGTTTACAGAATCGCAAGTGAACGTTACTCTTTATGGGAACGCCTCTAAAGGCATGCAATTGGCTCGTCTACAAGCCTACGACCCAGACGAGGGGGAAAACGCCTTAATCACGTATTCCTTCAGCGAACGGGTCTCCCAAGAAAGCAGAAACCTGTTTCATTTGGATACAATCACTGGGGTTCTTAAACTAGCGGGGAAGATAGACAACAACACCGGAAAGCTCTACAAACTAACCGTACTGGCTAATGGGCCGACGTGTATCCCGGAAGTTGCAACGGTTATCGTTCATGTTATCCGACAGCTTTCCGGACCTCCGGCAGTTGTGCCACGTTACATCGCGTCCGAGAAAGACGGTGTTGTCAGTCTAAGCGAATCAGAGCCACCGTTTTCACCAATTGCTTTCTTTACCATTAAAAACACTGAGCCACAACCGAAGATAGAGTGTTTTCTAGAAACTACAGGTCCTTTTCGGCTTGTACCGTACGAGCGCTTTAAAAACGAGTACTTGCTTGAGACCACCGAACTACTGGATTATGAGCAGCAACAGGATTATGAAATGGTCGTCGTGGTTCGTAATGCTCACGGATTAGTAGTTAACACCGTGGTTAAGGTCCAAGTGTTGGACGTTAACGACAACGCTCCGGTTTTCAAGCAAGCCTTCGTTGAGATCACAGTGGAGGAGAACAACCCGCCGAACACGTTCCTCGTTCAGCTTCAGGCGACCGACGCGGACAGTGAAAGCCGAGGTCAGGTTTATTATCTACTCGGTGCCGACGCTCCCACCATTTTTGGCTTGGATAGGTCGACCGGGGTTTTGTCGGTGTCCACTTCTCTTGACCGCGAGGAAAAGGAGACGTACCGATTCATGGTGCGAGCCGTTGACCGTGGGATGCCGAGAAAGGAGTCAATCGCCACTGTGATTATAACCGTACGGGATCGCAATGACAACAGCCCTCGGTTTATCAACAAGGACTTTACTTTTTTCGTCCCGGAGAACTTCCCAGGATTCGGGGAGATTGGCGTGCTTACGGTTACGGATGCGGATGCTGGGGAAAACGGCTGGGTGGCGTTGTCAATCCTAAACGGGAGTGATATCTTCGTGATTGACACCGGGCGAGGCGCGTTACGCGCCAAAACCCCTTTGGATCGGGAACAGCAGGGAACGTATTATGTGTGGATTGAGGCTATCGATGGAGGCGAACCGGCTCTTTCTTGCATCACAATGGTGACCGTTCTCCTCCTAGATGTGAACGATAACCCTCCCACTGTTCTTTTCCCGCAGTCCAACCAATCGTTCATGCTGGTGCTTCCCAACACGCTTCCAGGAACGTCGATAACGGAGGTCTACGCGGTGGACCGGGACACGGGAATGAACGCTGTTATTGCTTACAGCATCATCAAGAGAACTGACGGAGAACCGGGATCGTTTGATATCGACCCGTACACGGGAAACATCACCTTGAGGAAAGCCTTGAACAATCGAGGTCTTTATAGTTTGTGGGTCAAAGTGAGGGATCACGGTCAACCAGAACTGTACTCTACTGTACTGGTCAACCTGTTTGTGAATGAAACGGTTAGCAATGAGACGCTCATTCAAAGCTTGTTGCCCAGAGCGGTAGATATCAATCATGGGGAGGATCCTCCGGTTAAGGAAGGAAGGGAAGGAGAACGAGTGCCAAATCAGTGTGGCGAGTTGATGATGGTATTGCTTGCGCTTACGGTGACTTGCCTCGGACTGTTTCTGACCGTCGTGTCGTTGGTGACGTTTATCTGCTGTAAGAAAAGAAAGCCGAAAAAGAAGAGGTTAGACATTGAGATTCCTTTAAAACTCAACCATGAAATGGTGGACAAGAACCCAATGGAGATTTCAAACATATGAGCAAAAGACTGCCCAAACTATTCTGTTTACAATGTGTTTTGTGCATCTCTTAAGTAAAGATATATTGTATATATTGTGCATACAGTATGTTTTATAACTATGAAATCTACAAATATATATATATTGAGAAGATCGCTGAAGATTTTGCTGCTTGCATTTGCTGCCCAACATGCTTTTAAATGCAAAAAAATGCTTTTCTTACTTCTTTATTTTTGTCTCGTTTCCAGTCCAAATATATAAAAATTATTAAATCAAGATGCGTTTACTAGAAGAGTAAAATGACATAAGATATTATGTGCTGTTTTCTGGGGAAATAAATAAGAAGAAAAAAAAAAAAATATCTGCCAATGGGGTCAGAAAAATAATCTTAATTTAAACAGAAACAAGATTATTTTTCTGACCCCATTGGCAGATAATTTAGCTTATTTTAAGCATCAACTCACTTCATTTTTATTTATTTCCCCAGAAAACAGGACATAATATCTCTTCATTTTACTCTTCTAATAAATGCATTTTGATGTAAGAATTTTTATATATTTGGACTGGAAACAAGACAAAAACACAAAGTAAGAAAAGCAGTTTTTGCAGTCTACCTTACAATGGTGCCCTCAGCAGTGTGTTGTGTCAAATTGTCAGCTCTTTTATATGCCTGTCTTTGCATCAATCTACAGGAACGTCGTTCTCCCAATGGTTCCCGTTCAGATGTAATGCTCCTCGTGTTTGTCATCACCTTTCCAAAAGAGATGAGAAATTAATGATTAGTGATTTGCAGAAGTGTGTTTTCTGTAGGATATTAGCTTGGTGTGCAATGAATCTCTTGAGCCCAAAAATGTCTTGGTTTCTCCAACTGGTTTGTGATTTATTCTTTAACGTTTGTGCACTTTTTTCAAAGAAGCTAAAGCAGCATTTCTCCAATCTTGTTTCTCTGATGTGCAAGCAAAGAATTCATGAACATTAAAGTGCTTTATTTTCTTATTAATAGCTTGAATATGATGTTTATTCATGTATTAGCAACTAAACTGGTGTTGTTTTTATTGCATGACTCAGCAGAAACTGCTTAAAACATTAATCGACTGGAACGCATCAATATACACTGTCATTTTGTCAAGATACTGTTCTTGGGAATCTAAATCATCATGAGAATTCAAAGACCATCGCAATGTTTGATTTGATCGCGTCTACACTGTATATAAGTTGAAGTGCCTCTAATCTTGAAATGTCTACACATAGCATTGCATTTTTCTTTGGAAGAGATAAAATCCGACGGTTGTCGAGAAAACTTCTTATCACAAACGTGTTTGCACAAATTCGAAAAGCAACAGAAGATAACTTGTGTAATTATATTTTCTGAGAAATACACAGAAAAAAATGCTTTTCTTACTTAGTATTTTTGTCTTGTTTCCAGTCCAAATATCAAACATTTCTTAAATCAAGATGCATTTACTAAAGTAGTAAAATGATTAGATATAAAGTCTTATTTTCTGGGGAAATAAATAAAAATGAAGTGAGTTTTTGCTTAAAATAAGCTAAATTATCTGCCAATGTGGTCAGAAAAATAATCTTGTTTCTGTTTAAATTAAGATTATATTTCTGGCAGATATTTTTGCTTTTTTTTAAGCATCAACTCACTTCATTTTTATTTATTTCCCCAGAAAACAGGACATAATATCTTAAGTTTTACTTTTCTAGTAAATGCATCTTGATTTAAGAATTTGTATATATTTGGACTGGAAACAAGACAAAAATACAAGAAAAGCATTTTTTTGCAGTGCATCAAAACATGAAAGTTACACGAGTATCACTTATAATTCCGAGTCTTTTTGTTGTGGTGTGATTGGCATCTCATTTTGTCCTTTTTAATCTACCTCTTTGTGATGGTTTCTCCAGTGTCCCGACCCATCGCAGAGGTCAGATCAGGAGTGTGTGTAGCTCGTCATCGCTTGTGAAACACCATTCAGCTCTCTAAAAAACAGCCATGGCCACACGCCACCTCTATTATTCCCAAAACCAGTTTGGTTTCATTTTTCCCTTTCTCTTTCTGGAACTCTCTGAAACACTCACAATGGAAAGCAGTCATTTAAAACCACAAGAAGCCAGAGGACAGATAATGTATCGAGGCTTTGCGGTGCACAGGTTGCGAGGCCTGTCACCTGAGGTCAGGTTCACCGCTTAAGCTGCTTACTTCACCAGCAACATGTGTTCACAAACCAGCAGGAGACGGAAATCCACCGGAGAACATTTTCATCTGCGGGTCAAGATCAACCATCTTATAGCGCATTATTAAAGTGGGATTAATTGGTGGATTAATTGGATTTTATTCCCCAATATATATTGTAGGTTACTTCAGATAAGAGCATGCAAAAATTGCTAGTAATGATTTTCTTTGTATTTTTGTCTCGTTTTCTAAAAATATCTAAACATTCTTAAATCAAGATCCAATTACTTGAGAAGCAAAATTACTTCTTGTTTTATGAAAAATGTATCAAGTTTATGCTTAAAACAAGAACAAATATCTCTGTCAATGCGGTCAGAAAAATAATGTAGATTTATCTTTGAATTAAGTTGATTTTTCTGACCCCAATGGAAGACTTTATTAGTTGCAAGTATAAACTCAACTTATTAACTTAAACTTAATTTAGAATTTTTTCAGAAAACAAGACTTAATACGTCTAAAGTAATTTTGTATTTCAAGCAAATGATGATAAATCTTGATTTAAGAATGTTTAGATATTTGTACTAAAAAAACGTACGAAGAAAAAACATATGCAGAGTGAAAAATCTGCAAGATCTTGAAAAACACTACAATAATCTTCAATTATTTACAACTTCGAAAAATATTTTTTTACAGGGCAGCATTATAATCAAACCTAAGCGAGTGTTCACATTGGCCGTGATTTAAAGTGACTGATATTTCATTTTTAATGAGAGTTATGAACTGAGGTGACTGAAAATGAGCCAATAGTTGCTCACACTCTGTTGCATCACCAATAGAGTTTGAAATCAAATCAGATTATTCAAGTTCAAAGTGAACTTCCCGCAACAATATTAGGATGACTGAGTTCGGTCATATAAACAGCATAAAGAGCAGTTTAAACAGCTTAGATTATAACAGGAACATTCGAGTTCTGTCATGTTATGCCACTTGCAGTAAGTGCAAAACTCAACATCATGATCCAGGGTGTTGCTATGCGTTTGCTAAGGTGATCTGAGTGCTTTTAGTAGTTTTTAGTTTTAATCTGTTGATGCATTTCCAGGTAATCTAACCTAAGATCTAGCATCTCAAATCAAGTCTTTAGACCCGGTTCATGGTTCAGTTGCATCTTTTTTTAGTCCCTTTTATGGTCTACCAAGTGAAGTGAATTAGTTAGAAAAGTAACAGCACATGCACTGCAGCAAGCCTTGGGATTTGATGTTTTCCAGCACAAACTGAAGTTTAATAGCGTTAAAGGTTTGTTTAAATCACTATGAGCAATAATAACAATGATCTAAATGCATTAATTAAAACAAAATCCTCTACAAATCATCCCTGCGGAGCAGTTTACACAAAAATATATTCTGTGTATTATTGTAAATAACTTGCTGCATTTAAAAAGTGTTTAGTTCACTTACTTCATCATTTTTTTTCTAAGTAAATAAACTTAATGCTTAATTGAAAAAATTAAGCTATGTGACCATTTTTTGATTAAGCATGAAGTTTATTTAGGCTAATTCTAAGGCAACAGGTTTCCTCAATTCAAGTTGTCAACTGATAACTTTTTACAGTGTACAATCAACTTTTTGTCAAATTTGTTCATTTTGAACGAGTCTTTTTTCGAGTCATTTTGTTCATTCAACGAACGAAATGACTCGAAAAAAGATTTGTTCATTTTGATGAACGAGTTCGAACAGGAGATTCACGAACGTGCATCTCAGGACAGAGCAAGGCGGCGAGCATTTGTGCTAATAATACTTAAACGGTTTTATTTATTTTCGAAATGGCGCATCGTTTGCTAGATAAGACCCTTAGCCTATTCATCGTCTGGTATGTTTAAAGTCCTTTGAAGCTGCACTGAAACTGTCATTTGGACCTTGAACCGTTTTGGCTACTATTGAAGTCCATTATAGGCTATGGAGAAAAATCCTGGAATGTTTTCATCAAAATCCTTAATTTCTTTTCGACTGAAGAAAGAAAGACATGGACATCTTGGATGACATGTGGGTGAGTAAATTATCAGAAGAAGTTTTTTAAAAAGTGAACTAATCCTTTAACTTATTTTGACGAGTAGCCTATGAGCATAAAAACATATGTTGTCATAATGATCATATGATCATATACTTTTTTACAGTGTAGAAGTACACTATAGTAGAAATGCATATTATGCAAAAGTACAGCCTCTATAACACACATTATTTTCACTCCTCTTGGTGGGGTACGGTCGGGACACATTTAATCTGAGCTTGATTACTTCTGTCACTCTATAAGTAGGCCTATGTGTGTATGTTCTCACTCCACCAGTGTACAATCGGCTTTTCCCGGCCGGCCAGACGATGTGCGTCTCACGCCTCGACCGAGACCAACACAAACAGAACATTATCTGGAGACGGAGGGCCTGATTGCGCTCGCTGGTGATGGAGAACCTGTGAGAGACGCACAACAAACAGCCTCTGATTAATCAAACACACTTTATTCCCGTCCTGCTCCAGCTCAACCTCTGATTGCTGCTTAAAAATGAAATGTGCGGCTACCAAAAAAGGCTGTTCAAATGTAACTCAGGTCTGCGCTGATTTCTCGCAGCCGCCATTTTGAAATCGAAAGTGATCGAGGCTCCGGTGGGAAGAACCCCGCGAGTAAAGATAAACAACAATGCCTTCTACTACCAACCTGAAGCTGCTGCCGCGATTTACACTATTGGATGTTAATATCCAATATAGGATGTGTATATAGTTCGTTCCTGCTTATTTTTTTACTTTCTGAATTATATATAAAAAATATTTTATTTATGAATGAATTTCACTGTATATAGTCTAAAGTATGAAAGACATGTATGTGCAGTTTTAGAATAACTCATTTCTACATTAAACACAACAATACACCATCGCATTCGCGATCTCCTGTGATTAAAGGCGACACTTCCGGTTTTCTTCACACCGGCCGCCTCGCTTTCGATTTCAAAATAATGGCTGCGTGAAATAAGCGTTTAAAGCACATTTACTATCCTTTTTCTGCTGGGTTGTTTTAACCCAAGTTTGGGTCAAATATGGACAAACCATTAGACAAACCAAATTGTTTTGCGTTTTCAATCCAACATTTAAGTTTGTCCATATTTTACCCAAAATAGGGTTAAAACAACCCAGCATTTTTTAGAATGTGTTAAAAATTAGGAGTTGGTATGCTTGTATCATTTCCTCCAATCTTTGGCACTGTGCTTCCTGAAAACCTGACCAACATGTTTCTGAAGACTCTTGACACTGTTTACCATTCAACATAACACGATAACCACATACTTTGCAGATGAAAGGTGATTCAAATTGCCTCTGAATCAAGCGAATGGCCACAGAGTTTACTTTGCAGATTATGAGGTGCACGATTCTGCCACAATTCAAAACAGAGTCAAATGCGTCTGCAAAGTGGACATGAATGTTGGCTGGGTTGCCAGGTCTACGTAACAAAACTAGCTCATTGTGGTCAAACAAACGTAGCTCAAAATCAGCCCTATCCCAAATATCACAACTCAGATTATACGCACTGTCTGCATTACACACAATTCAACAATTCACTGTATATTAGTATTAGTCCTCACAAAACACATCATCTAGCAATGTTCATTGTTAAGGGCCGTACACACCGGGACGAATATCGGCGTGGGTTATTTTTCAACACGTTTTTTGTGTTCACACCCAAGTGATTTTCACTGACGATGAGCCGAATGAACATGCAAATTCATTCCCTGACATTAGATGGCGCTTAATGTACAACAGAAATACCCCGGTACAAGCCGAGTACATGAAAGACAATTAAGTGAAATGAAACTCACCATCAAGGCCCATTTGCTCTGCAATACCACTCCATAACAGTTCTCTTTTATCAAGATTTTTGTAGTCGCTGTCGCGTTTGTCATATAGTTCTTTATGTTCCGACACCAACGAGACAGCAGCTCTACATTCATCTTGCCTTGCATCTTCCTCATCTTATTTCTTCCCGGCAGATGCTACTTGGCGTATATCTTCTTCGCCGTTATGTATGTGTGCTCGGCAAGACCGTTTTGTGTTTGAGCGCCCCCAAGTTGTGTTTTACTGTAACTTCAGAAGCTCCAGACACGTGAGCAAAAGCGCCAATCTCATAGGTCGGATAGTTTTTGACGCAGCGCGTCAAACCAAAAAAACGAACCCGAGGCTTTTTTTTTAATTTACGCTTTTACGCATGGCGTTTTTCGCGTCGGTGTGCACTCACATTGGTGCCCTTTGTTTAGTCACGAGGCGTTAAATGTCGGCGAATATCGCTCGCAAAATTCGTCCCGGTGTGAACAGGCCTTTAGAATGTAAAATGGGAAAAACATATCACTGTTTTTTTAAAATAAGTTTAAAATAGCTTGAATGTAACTCGACACCCTTGCCTCATTTAATATGCACGGTTCTATGAATATGCAAATGAGCCCCGCCTCCACTCGCTCACTCACTCAGAGATCCACTGGTTGACGATCACACGTTGATCTGATTGGTTACAAGGTAGTTTGTGACGTCAGAAACTCCAGCGATTTCAAAGCGTGTTTTTGAGACTGTCTTTGGTTCACTGCAGTTTTAAGCAGAAAATACTCAGCAGTGCTGTTGACATATTAAAAACTTACTTCTCACCACCACTTTAAGAGTAGCAATTCTGCGGGAAAACCACGGACTTGGCAACCCTGATGAATCGTGTTCCGAAAACACTGGGAACATTAAGAAAGTCATTCTTGTACATATTTAAACACCTGTGTTGCCTTCTTGCTCATTACTGTCAGTTTGCTTAAATTAACATGTTAAAGTGTAAGGTGCAAACACAGGAAATGACATCGCCCTGACCTCATAACTCACCCAATCCTCTGATGTCTGCTCTGCTTTTCTTGGCTGTGTCGGGTCACACACGGGGAACTGCAAACAGTCTTGTTATTATTTCATTACATTTCATCTACTGATGTTTTTATAGAGCAGATATGTGATGGTTCTTTTACAAATATTAATTTGAGGATTTGGTGTCGGGCTAAGCAGATTTAGATGAGCGTCTTGTTCTGTTTAAAGTCCCCCTGTAGTCAATCATTTTATAAACTCATCTTCGTGGAATGTTTTTTCCTTGAAAATGTTTTATTCTTGCCTTAAAATAGCTTGAATGTAACCCAACACCCTTGCCTCATTTAGTATGCTCTGTTCTATGAATATGTAAATGAGCCCCGCCTCCACTCACTCACTCAGAGATCCACTGGTTGACGATCACACGTTGATCTGATTCATTACAAGGTAGTTTGTGACGTCAGAAACACCAGCGATTTCAGTGTTTTTGAGACTGTCTTTGGTTCACTGCAGTTTTAAGCAGAAAATACTCAGCAATGCTGTCGACTCATGAACTTACACATGATTTGTCTTAAAGCATATTAATAACACCACATAGACACATAAACAACATTAAAAACTAGATTTTCACCACAGAGGGACTTAAAGTTTGTATGAAATGGAAGTTGTGATTGGATTATAACACTTCTCGGATGAAAAAAAAATGTGGGCGGGGCTTGATTGTGTCTGTGGTTTGCTATTGGCTGATCTCATGTGAGTGACAGATTCGTCATCACAGAAGAGAAGAGATGACATTGTTCTGATTCAAGATTACGAGGCACATGAAAATTATGAGCACGGAAAAATCATTTATAATAAATACTGCAATATTTCATTGTCTATTTTGATTTTATGAACAGCACAGTTGGTACCAAACGTTTGACAGCGTGCCATTCTCTTCCTTTAGAAAGCGCTGGATCTGAAATTACGTTCAATTATTAAACGCGTAGACAGCAAGTAATTACTATCAGTCACGGGCCGATCCGGTTACCAGATCGCTCGTATAGTTCCTGCTATGCTTTGGATCCAAACAAACGCGGCCGCACAATGGCGCTCGGGATCGGGTTTCTCCGTCACGGACCGCGCCACCGTTCCCGTTATGACACCGGATCCATCTTCATCTTCTCACTCTTGTCTCCCCATTTCAATAATGCATTCACATATTATTCTCCTCCAAAAAATCTCGGCCTTTGATCTAACAGGTCTTTCAGGCCCGTGATGCAATAGAAAATAATCCAATCCAAGCCTTTTGATCCTCGTCCGGATTATATTTCTGATTTCTTTCCCGTTTCCCATTCTATATCTCTCACTGTAAAAGTCAAGATGATGATGGGCCTGTGAAAGCTTTGCGGATTTGTTTTAAGACATAATAGCTGTTGTCAAAGCAGGAATGCAGCCAAAAACACAATGACACAAACAGCATCCAGAACTTGAATCACAAAAGCTGCTTGTTGTTCTGCCTTAGTTTGTTTAGTTAGTCATATCAAGCTTTGTGAACTATTCACTACTGGTTATCGTCTGCTTTTGTAAGAGAAATGAATAAAGCTTTATTGATGCATGATATAACCATGGAAATGTGTCATTACAGTCTGTAAATATCTCTTAACAACACAATGCAATCACTAGTAATACTTTCTGTTTAAAAATATTTGGTAAGAATATATTCTATATTAACAATGCATTAAATCACATTACACATAATTAACCACAATAAATAAAACAAATTAAGTGAAGTCTCAAGTCAAGTGTAGTTTACAAGCGTCCAATCACAACTGACTTCCGGAAAAGGGGAGTCCCGCCTCTCGACTGTCAAAAATAAAGTTGTTCGAGTGAGCAAAAGCAGCAGGCGAGAGCGTGTGGAATGATCGTGCGCGCGCGCGAGGGCTTGTATTGCGTGCAGAGGAGATGTCACGAGCGCGCGCAGGGTATGAATGAGCTCGCGAGTCCCCGTTTCCCCGCGTGTGGATCTGTTATCCTCTCGCGAAAGTCATTTACCGCGCTCGTTTATTATTGGCATTGATTTGCCGCCATACACTGCTCTGTCTCGTTTAAAAATGTTTCACAATGCTGGAAATGTTTATGGAGCGATCGCGAGAACAGTGATCTCTACTAACGGTGCCAGTAGTTATATCTCAGTAGGGCTGTTGCCATCTAGCGGTTGAGAAATGTAAATCCATTTTTATTTCATTTAAAATTAAAGACAGTCAAACAATATTGTAGATTGTGTATAAATATTATGTGTGACAGCAAACATGAAGCTGCGTGTGCGAAAAACAATTGTAAGACTATTTTGGCTATACTAATCGCTGGTCTAAATCAGGGCCAAGCCGGTGAGCGTAGACACGATTTCGATTCCGCCGGGTGGGCTAAAAGCAGACTCACATAGCCCGTCCAATTCAGAGCTAAATCCTCAATACATTCTACCATTTAATGAAATAACCCTTGCACCATATTATTACCAATGCTGCCTGGCCACAAAACTACAATTAATCAGTTTTGACTATATTTGGGCTACAATAGCCGCTCTGACTACGGGCTAAATAGTGGCTACGCACAGCCTACATAGAACACGTCAAAGAAATGAAACCAAACACCTTGTAATCACAGTTGACTTTGCTTATATGATGGAATATCATACATCTCGCAAGTTATTTTGGAAAAAATGACATGTAACCAGATTCAATGCTATTTTGGCTAGAAGTGGGTTACACATAGCCGGACTATATCGGGTCTATATTCAACCGAGACGGTGAAATGACGGCTATTGCTTGCTGGGATATGTCCAAATTTTAATCTTAACCGTTCTATTTCATCAGAAACAATTTTGAAACAGGGCTTTAAGTGTAAAATACCGAACTTTTCCTTTAATTTGAGTTATAATTTCATAATGAGTAATGCAATATTCTAACATTATCCTTGTATGATCGATTAGCTTCAATACTGATTCATTTATCAGCAATAATCTATAACCAGCACATATATGCAAATACCTGCACCAAAAGATTTCTGCATTTCCCATCAGCCTCTCTGCTTTATAGTTTGTTCATAGCGTCTCATTTACATAATAATGATGTTCTGTGGATTTCAGACGCATTATTCACCGTTTTCTAATGTTTTATTTTTCTCGGAATCTCTCTAAATACACACATAAATTCAGATGGCAGAGAAATGGTCTGGTGTTTAATATGACTGACTGCCATAAAAAAAGCATAAAAACCATAAGAAACCTCTTGACAGCATAATGCATATTTGTGAAATATCTCTCATTTTTTAATGCAGACAGCCATTGTATTGCCATGAGCTTATTTAATCCACCGGCAGATGATTCTCCTGTGGTTTAGGCCTGTGCAGATACGACCCGTGTGTAAACCCCTCTTGAAGGAAAGTAACCCCCCTGTTGCTTTGACCCATTTCTGAACCTCATTGTTCACATGGCCCTCAGATTCTGACTGTCACTGAACACAGTGTTGTTGCTTTGCTTGAAGCACCTTGTTTAAATTATATATCAGGCCGAAACCTTGTATCTTCCATTTCCCCCATAAATCATTACTATTGGTCACCTTTTACGTATATATGTGGGTTTCGCATATATCTAACCAATGAAAAGTATTGAAAAGAGCTTTTGACCAAACCTCGAAACTCCATTGGCTGCTCAAACTGTCAGTCAAACCTCGTAACTCCGCCCCTCCTACTGTGAATGCAGTCTGGAACGTCTATGCTTGTTTGCAATGCCAATACTTCTGTCGTTTTACACACACACACACACACACACACACACACACACACACACACACACACACACGATTTGAACAGGTTAAATGGTCCTGAAAAAAACGAGTCACACTTGTGCTTCTCGTGGTCTTTTTTTTTCTTCCTCGTGGTCAAAAATGAGCGCATTGGAAATGAATGAGAGACGAATTTCCTCTAGTGGAAGCGTTTGGTACTGCGGTAAAACAAAACTTGGTAAAACAAAACAAATCTCACTGAAAGATCATTAACTGAGATATCAAGCTCAAATTTTTAACTTGTTGAGATTTATGGCTTTGATTTTCTCACCGTTTTAGAGTAAAACATGTTTTGTTAGTATTACTATAGTAATAGTAAATAGTATTTTTGCACATTTTTCATAACATTAAATACATTTCTGTAACTTTTTTAATGTTTTTTCACTTCAGAAAAATCTGTGCTTTAAAGCATTCAAGATTTACCACAGTTTAAGTTAAAAAATAAATGTTCAGGTCTATGCTCAAAAAGTGAATAAATGGATTAAAAATACAATGTAAATATAATTTAGTACCATAAAATCCCCTAAAAATACAAAATATCAAATAAAAAAAACATTATCGAACTAAAATGTAGTACATTAATTTCATTGAAATAAAAACCGACACGCGAAGAGCACCAGAGGGTTAAACAAATAGTGTTTTCTTTACTCAAGGCTAATGTTTTATGCACTCTAAAAAATGCTGGGTTGTTTTAATCCATTTTGGGTCAAATATGGACAAACTCATACAGTGGGTTAAAAATGTAATAAAAAATGTAACCCAATGGCTGGGTTTGTCCATATTTGACCCAAAATTGGGTTAAAACAACCCAGCCTTTTTTAGAGTGTATTTGAGGAGCAGAGAAAAAGTCTTTCTGCACAGCGCAAATGACAATATGAGCTGTATTGCATTACTGCAATCACGACTTTAGTTCATCTTTACAAACAGAGTTCAAATGATGATCAGTGTAAATGAACTACCGGCTGCAGACGCTTAATGTGTTTTGCACCGGAACGATCTTTGAACCCTCTCTGCAGCGCACACAATCTGCATCTGTTGTTGTGTCTCTGTATGAGAGATTATGAGGAAAGTAATCAGTGGCTAATGTAAGATAGATGTGAAGGTATCGCTGCGTTTAGGGGGTCAGGATTGGTGAATAGAGATTATAGACCCCCTAAATGCCAGATTAAGATTATCACTGCATTTCTGATTCTATTGAAGCAAGAAAATAAAGCGTATAGGCTACAGATATTAGTGGGTCAGGGCCAGAGCTCAAAGCATCTGTCAGATATGATCTAATACATGTGTAACACATCAACATTAAAGGTGCAATGTGTAATAATTTTGAGTATCTATTAACAGAAATGCAATATGAGATCCATAACTATGTGTTCAGTGGTGTATAAAGAACTTACTTAATAAACCGTAATGTTTTTATTACTTTAGAATGAGACATTTATATCTACATAACTGCGGGAATCCCCTTCTATGAAGGTCGACATATTGTGACGTCATGTTTCTAGAGTAGCCGACAGCGGACACACAGCGCTACAGAGCGCGTTTTGTCACTACCTTGAAAGAGAAGCCGCAGAAAGCTAGAAGCTAGCCATAGACACCGTGAGTAGTGACTTTCCCTTGTCAGTGATGTAAATATGTAGTTGGATTGTTTCATGTAACTTAGTTCTTCTCCCTCGCTGTGTTATGGCTTTGCTATGTGGGGATAAATGTGCTGGTTACGTTCGTGAGACAGCTGATTAGTAGGCTACTCTTGTCATTGACCGTAAAACAGTTACAGGAATCACCAACCCGTCGATCTTGGAATAATTTTAAGTCGATCGCCAAGAGTTTTCAAAATCAGAGAAAAAAGCCTATTGTGTGTAGTAAATGGTGTCTAGGGGATGCGGAGGCGCGCGCTATTACAATCACGTAATTTTTGCCGCACGCACCTTTGGGCTCATGCGGACGCGTCGAGTATAAACAAGGCTTAAAGTGTAAATTGCAGGTAAAAATTTTCACGACGATAATGCAATGTGCTTACTAAATATAAAGAAAAGAACCGCCCACCATTGTTTTTTTTTTATATTTTTATACCAAATGCTAAAATATAATGAAAAGTTGGTTCGTTTTACAGTGCTTTTAACCACGCCCCCTCCTTCCACTAGGCTGGGCGTGATGTCATAACAGGGACTCCAAGCTTTTACGGTCTATGCAACAAGCCTAGAGTTACGTTATATTGGAGTCCTAGCTAGCGAAAATGGTTAACTATTGTGCTTGTGCGGGATGTACGAATACACCAAAAACGGGGGAGAGGCTCCACAAGTTCCCCAAGGACAAACGGCTGATTCGTGCCTGTAAGTGTTAGCATAACTTACCCGAGGTAGAGCTTAGATCAGGCCCAAAACATCAAGCAAGACCCTAACGTTACCCGAGCCCGCTGTGTCCGAGTCCGGCTCGACACATAAACTGTAATTATGAGCCCAAGCCCGGTTTAAACCCGGCTATTTTTGAATACGTGTGTCGTTATAACTGACGTGCTCAACTACTTTCTTATATTACTTTCTCCGACCGCAACATTCATGTTTTGTCCCGCTCCCGCCCGCAAAAATACTTTTTTTCTGTACCTCCAAATACTTTCAAGTTAGCCTACGTGTTAGCCCACCATACACATCAGCATACGTGCTCCTGATCAATTGTTTGTTGCATTAACACACAAACCACGGTTATAACATAAAAGCAAGCGGGCTACTGCGTGCATGGTTTGGCATGACTGCGGGCAAAGTGCGATCCCATAATAATTCCTAAAGCTGACATCAGTTCACAGAGATCTCGCACATCTCTGTTATTATCAATGAAGCTTCCATAATATATAACGTTACACTATGTTTGTTATAATTAGAGGATTTGCCAGCATACAGAATTCAGCACTGAACAAAAAGTCTGTTTTGAGCGGTGAGGGGAATCTATCGTAAATGCTTCTGATTGGCTATTGTTGCGTTCAAGAAATCAACACATATGGCTGTGATTGGCTACATCGCTCCTCGCTGCTGACATGTTAGAAATAGAAACTCTGCCTGTAAACCGTTTCTATTTTGTTTTAGATGTTCTTATTGATTTTCTGCAACAGATGAATAAAAATGTATTAGTTTTTACGTTTTATTCAGATATTTCTAGTTTGCGGGAGTCCCGCAAATCGTTTTATTCTCCCTCAAACAGCACACACAGAGTGAGTGCATTACTGCCCGCAGCTCCCTGTTATGACATCATCACCCAGTTACGGTAAAAAAACACGCTACCTTTGAAGAAACCCCAATAAATGCTATTTTAACGCATTTTAAGACAGAAATTTTTAAATATATCCATATTGTGCACTTTAATGTACACATTAATCGTTTGTGGTGGTTAACCTGCAATTTACACTTTAAGGCTTTAACCAGCTCAGCCACAGTAACAGCTCATATTAGCCAGCTAAACTTTTACTACCCTGTTAGAAAAAATCTATAGTTGCATAGTTTCATGTGGATCTTCTCCCTCGCTGTCGCTGTATTATGGGTTTGCTATGTGGGGAGAATGTGCTGGTTACGTGAGACAATCAGCTGATTATTATTATTATATTATATATTAAGACCCTTGATCCTCACCTGACTATGGCTTTGTAAACTTTCTCCATGATGTGGTTTATAATGGACTGTGGTACAGAAACTTGGTTTACTCTGGCTATTCTCTGCTGTCTCAGACGACGATGTTTGTCCCGTTTTAGCCACCGTAGCTTCTTAGAAAGGGAGGGGTGAGCAGTGGGCGGAGCCATTAGTGCAACTCGCAACCGAACCGCTAGATGCCGCTAAAAATCACACACTGCACCTTTAAGGGTTTCTGTTAGAGCGGTGTGTGTGTTAGTTAATAACTAATGAACGTTGTGACGGAAGTGAATCAATCAAAACTAACTTTAGTTGGACAATAACTTTATTCTAGATCTGCTGTAAAGCATAAACAATCTCTGTTACTGTAATCTCCTATTATCACTGTAAAGCTGCTTTGAAACAGTCTATATTGTTAAAAGCGCTGAATAAACTGTGTAGACAGTTGCATAGACCACACTGGCTGCGAAATAATTTTCGCTGCCGCTAGGGTGCGTCTAGATTTCTAGGCTACCGAACTACAGTGTTACTCTACACTTTGTTTTACTGCAGGAGAGAAGGACCTGCAGTAAACACAATATACAGTTTACGCCACACAATATAACATTTTAAAAGATAATTGCGACTTTTTATCTCACAATTGCGAGTTTACATCTCACAGTGTGACATAAAGTCAGAATTGTGAGATATAAAGTCAGAATTGCTAGCCTAGAAATCTTAACGCACCCAGCGGCAGTGAAAATTATTCACAGCCAGTGTGGTCTAGCAACTCTCCATAGGGTTTTGAGCTGGAAAAACCAAAAACTGCTCGGGCCAATCACATCGTGTATAGAGTCGGCGGGCGGGCGTAACGCAATGACGGCACAGTTCATGACGTTCCGCGTGATTTCCATAGGGGATTTCCTGCTACCTGAAAACAATAAAGATGCCGCGGTCTTTCGAATCGGCTTTGGCCGCGACTCTGGAGGACTTGGAGTTAAGAGAACGTCACTTAAGTCATTCTTAAAAAAGGAAGATGTGTTCGGAGTTTTGACGACCTGATACGGCAAAAGTTTAATATATCAATTAGCTCCGCTGGTGGAAAAACGCACGGGACTCTCAGCCACAGCCGTTCGTTGCTTTGGTTGGCTGTAGCGTTATCCTATAGCCTGTATGCACTGGCGAGCACGACGTGCATAGAGCCTATTGCGTGCCGAGGGATTTTGAAAGGTGACCGTTTATCCGCCCCTCGGATTGAGGTATGTCAATGGAGAGTTCCCAGACCTAACATCTTGATGTAGGTCTGGCATGCCAGGCTACAGAACTGCGTGACAAAGTCAGAATTGCGAGATATAAAGTCAGAATTGTAAGATATAAAGTCAGAATTGCGAGATATAAAGTCAGAAATGCGTGATATAAAGTCAGAATTGCGTGATATAAAGTCAGAATTGTGTGATATAAAGTCAGAATTGCGAGATATAAAGTCAGAATTGTGTGATATAAAGTCAGAATTGCGAGATATAAAGTCAGAATTGCGTGATATAAAGTCAGAATTGCAAGATATAAAGTCAGAATTGCGAGATATAAAGTCAGAATTGTGTGATATAAAGTCAGAATTGCGAGATATAAAGTCAGAATTGTGTGATATAAAGTCAGAATTGTGTGATATAAAGTCAGAATTGCGAGATATAAAGTCAGAATTGTGTGATATAAAGTCAGAATTGCGAGATATAAAGTCAGAATTGCGAGATATAAAGTCAGAATTGTGTGATATAAAGTCAGAATTGCGAGATATAAAGTCAGAATTGCGAGATATAAAGTCAGAATTGCGAGATATAAAGTCAGAATTGTGTGATATAAAGTCAGAATTGCGAGATATAAAGTCAGAATTGCGTGATATAAAGTCAGAATTGCAAGATATAAAGTCAGAATTGCGAGATATAAAGTCAGAATTGCGAGATATAAAGTCAGAATTGCGAGAAATAAACTCGCAATTCTGACTTTTTTCTCGCAATTGCCAGTTTATTTCTCTTTATAACTTGTAATTCTGACTTTTATAACTTGCAATTGCGACATTTTTTTATTTCACGCAATTCTGACTTTAGAACTAGCAATGACTTTATATCACGCAATTCTGACTTTATATCACACAATTCTGACTTTATAACATAATTGAGACTTTATATCACGCAATTCTGACTTTATATCACACAATTCTGATTTATAACACAATTGAGACTTTATATCACGCAATTCTGACTTTATATCACACAATTACGACTATATCACGCAATAGGCTCTATGCACGCAACACTTCCGCATTGGCGTCAGGATGTTTGGACATTTCCGGTTTACGGAAGAAAACATTAAACAGTGACAGTCGACATTTACGATGGCAGAGACGAAGTTCACAAGGTGTTTGCTGGAGTTGCCGAAAGTGTCTTTAAACGATATCCGGAGGATCGTCCAGGCATCCAGTACGACCACGTAGCAAATTAGATAAAGGCTTTAAATTTTACGTTTCTTCATTTCTTTGCAACTTTGAATGTAATTTGCTAACGTTAGCTAGCGTTTTAGCTTAGTGTTTAAGTCATGACTGACTCCGTCCTGCTTCAGGTTAATCATGCTTTAAATAAAGTTTAATTATGTGTATATACCTCATGTGTTTGTACTTTTATTATAGTATCAGATAAAAATAGGGCAATAATTGGGATATCTGTGAGAGCCCACTGCTACCGCTCAATGAAGACGCTAAAGCCACCACACCAGCTGAAAGTAGGACTAGATTAATGACACGTTCAAAAGTTCTGTTGAACTTGTTCAAGGTTCCGTTCATCACAAAGTTTTAATCGTTTAATTAGGGTGACCAACAGTCCTGTTTTCCCAGGACATGTCCTGTCCGTCCTGTCTGTTTTTTATAAATTTATGAAAATGTCCTGGTTTTCAAAAAAATGCAGCAAAATAGAGATGGGCAAACGAGGAGGATGAGGAAGAAAAACAGGATAAAGATATACATATATTTTGTTAGTTCGTTTTTGTAAGTTTGTGAGAGCTATTTTTGTTCAATTTGGAGGTATTTATTTTAGTTATTTATATATTTATTTTTCTAATACAGAAGAGACATTATTTCTATCATTATTTCATTCATTATTTTTGAAACCTGGCTGTCATAATAAAACATGTTGAGTAACCTCTGAAAAGCCTATCTGAATTTGTGTCTTGTAATATAACAATTTTCTATCTGTACCGAGGAGGCATAGCCTACTTTAAATGTATTGAAATTAATAAGGCATCTTTAAGTAAACTTCGAGTATCATTATCTGTTTCCCGGGCCGAGTGTCCTGGTTTTTTGTAATCAAAATATGGTCACCCTAGTTTAATGTTACCACATTTCAGCTTTGATTACCTAGGCTGTGTTTACACTTGGCATTAACATGCGACCTGTATCTGGATGTTGTCCACACATACACATTGAAAAGGCCAGTGTAAACCCACATGTGATGGGAATGTTATCCGATCAGCGTGTCCCGGTTCGGAGGTAGTCGAGGACCCATTGTGATCGGATCTCAGTGTAATGTAAAGGCAATCCAGCCATCGTGTGTGTGTGTGTGTGTGTGTGTGCATTCACAGGTGGACGTAATTTAAATCTCCGCCCAGTCTCCGTGCGTGGCTGTCAGAAAATAATGGCCAGACGCAGTTTACGAAATTAAACTTATTTGAACAATAAACGTCACTCTTTAAAACAGTTTATTTAGACTTACTTACATAGCCTACTATGCGTGTCATTTTTTTCATTTTAATTGTGCAACATTACCTGAACGAGGCGATCGCCTGTACACTCACAGTCATGAGATCTTAATGAAGAGCTGCACGCTGCTTTGCCAGAGGAATAATCGCAATCGGAATAATGTTTTAAATGTTGAATGTTTTTATTGTTTCAGCATGTTTATCAATCTCCCATTTCTGTCAATATAGTCATTGCACGCTATAACCTTAAACCCAGATGATCGATGATGTGACTTGTTTAACATGATCAACCCAGTTATTTTTGTAAGATCAACTCTGTAAGTATTCCTTCTTTCAAAAAATATAATTGATCTAATTACTGGAGATTGCATATGAAAGTAAAGTGAGTGAGTGAAAAAGCAATTGGGATATTGTTTAATTTGTATCATCTTTACTATTAATCTGGTGTCGTGCCACAGAGCTGATTTAAATGTTATGCGGGAAACAGAAATCCAATCGGTTATCCAGATACAGAGGCTGCTTAATATGAACAAATATAAACGCATCATGTCCTGATTGGCTAATGATCGGATCACGGTGATCGTAATGCAGTGTTACATGCAATAAAAAAACGCAGCCTAAAAGAAAGCACCTTTGTGGTTTTCACGAAAGCTGAACAGTGGCAGCCTAACAGAACAGGGTAGCTGAGTTAATTTAATGTCTTTGGGAAAAGTAAAAAAAAACTAACTGAAGAATTGCATGTTGCAGACACTGTGCATTGCGGAACACAGCAGTAACGTTAGTGGCTAGAAGAGCCGTCTTCCCGCCTTTGAAATGACAATTTCGTACGTTTTCATGTCATCGCGTTATCAGTCAAGACGAAGAACAAGTAAAAACATTAACATAAACAACACAAGAACGATGAAAATGAACAGTTTTGACGACAAGCATTCAGTGGTAGTATAGGTAGCACTTCACTCTACAATAACCGGATGTTTACAACCATCCTGAGATTTAACCGGAAATACGTCGTGCTCGCCAGTGCATACAGGCTATTCTTACTTTATATCACGCAATTCTGACTTTATAACACAATTGCGACTTTATATCACGCAATTCTGACTTTATATCACACAATTCTGATTTATAACACAATTGAGACTTTATATCACGCAATTCTGACTTTATATCACACAATTCTGATTTATAACACAATTGAGACTTTATATCACGCAATTCTGACTTTATAACATAATTGTGACTTTATATCACGCAATTCTGAGATAGAATTAAGAATTGCGTGATAAAAAGTGATAAAAATATTGTTTTATTCTGTGGCGGAAACAAGCTTTCATATTTTAGATTTGAAAAAATGACACACTTTATCTTTAAAGTTATTTCTTGGGCTTGTAAAAATATATTGTGAAGCCACCTGTCAAGTAAAGTACTGTTTTTACTTTACTAAATCCAGAACACACATGATCAAAAGCAGATGAAAATGAGTGTGATCCATTTAATCGTTGCACATTAGTACAGAATATAAAAGAAATGAACTTTATACTTCAAATACAACGTAATTATCACTGAACTTCTGAGCACATTTATAAAGGGCATAATTCAAAAACTAAAGTCTTGCAATATTAAAAGTATTTGCATTATTATTCCTAATTCCCTTTTTTCCTCTTTTTGTCTGCACAGAGAGAATAAGGTAATAATGTATGAGGCGTTTGAAAGCAGGTTCTGGGAGATGCTTTTCTGCAGATCAATAATCAGAAAACACACGTCAACATCACAGAGAATATGCTGACAGATCTCTACTGTACGTGTCAGAACAGATGAACGAGAGAGCGACACACACACACACACACACACACACACACACACACACACACACACACACACACACACACACACAACACAAACAAACACACACACACACACACACACACACACACACACACACACACACACACACACACACACACACACACACACACACACACACACACACACACACACACAAACAAACAAACAAACACACACACACACACACACACACACACACATGCGAGAATGCATTTGAATAAATGGTAAACTAGCAAACACTCAGGAAAATGCACATCCAACAGTGCTTTCAAATCAAAGAACTCTCCAAAAAACGAGATTCAAGTAAAAAAAAATTGGTTACTATTAACCACCATTTTTTTTTCTCACAAAAATAAAAAAATCTTTATATATATTTATATAAACACTTCAGATGCCCCAACACCTGTGATGAGACGACTAAACGCCTGTGGAGAGACGACTCGACGCCTGTGAAGAGACGACTAAACACCGGCGACATGTTATGCCTAAATTTATACATGATTAACTAACTGTATTTTTCTTTGTACATTTCTAAAATGCACTTTCTGTAAAGCTGCTTTGAGACAATGTGTATTCTGAAAAGCGCTATACAAATAAACTTGAATTGAATTGAATTGAATTGAATATATACACACACACACACACATGCAACATACAATATAATAAATATATATATTATATGAATAAAAAAAAATATACTAATAAATAATATATTTAATATATAAATAAATATTGTAAAATTATAAATAAAAAACGACTTTTATTGTTTTTATTTATAATTAAATAATATATATATACATACGTAAAATTCAAATTATATATAAAATTATATATAATTGTATTATAATTTAATTAATCTTTTAGAATTTAAAATTTAAATAATGAAATATATAAATAGATATAAATAATCAATATCTAAATAAAAATGAAAAATACTACTTTTACTACTATTAAAAAATAAATAATAAAATTTTAAAATACATAAAAATTTATAATAATATAATTGTGTTATAATTTAATTAATCTTTGAAAAATTATTATGTAATTATAGCTATAAAAAAGAAATATATAAATAGATATAATCAATCTAAATAAAAATGAAAAATACAACTTTTACTACTATAAAAAATAAATAATATTTAAAAATACATAAATATTTATATTAAAATGTAATAACCCTACTTTATTATTGTGTGTGTGTGTGTGTGTGTGTGTGTGTGTGTGTGTGTGTTTTATACAGTAAATGGTTTTAAAAGCATTACTGAATAATATCTGTGTGTAATTTGTCACGACGTGCTAATGCTCGTGACTCCATGGGTGACCCATGTATGAAAAACAAGCTGTATCACATGTTTGTGGTATTAAAAAAAATATCTGATTCTCCTTTGGCAAGAGAATTATGATGCACTTTCACAAAGTTGTCATATTTGTGTCATAACTCATGCATCTATTACATCTAAGGAGTAATTGATCAGAGTTGGATCATAAAGTGCAGAAGCGATGCCAAGATTCATCTGATGTTTTGACAGAAATAAGAATCTGTGTTATGTGAGTTTTGCGGGTCATGTTTCGTGACTTCTAAAGGCCGTGTTGATGCAGGAAAGAGGAAGTTCAGATCAGGCTAAATCAGATTCCCATAAACAGCTCTGGTTTTAATTAAATATATCTGTGCAGAAGCTTCACATCTACTGGAAACCCTCCGCCAGCATCTTCCCTTTTACTCTATTAACATTCCTGATGAAAGTTTGATGTAGTACAGAGGCACAAATCGTCCTCTCGCTTCATTCTGTCCTCTTGCATCCCGGCCGCTCTGTCTCCCGGTCTCATTCAATTACAGTTTCACTCAAAAAGAGAAGCAGATTTCTCTCGGAGGCTGGAAGACAATTTGCTCTTTGCGAAATGGATGCATGGACCAATTTTGATTTAATATCCAGCATGAATGACCTCGCAGTTTTAGCCTCCGCCAGCAGAGCAACTGATGCATATTACACTCAAACTGAAGCGTTCTTCCCCAATCTGGAATACTCAAATCTGATTGGCCGGCTTCGAGTCAAGACTCCCACGATTAGTGTATTAGAGATACAATGTCATGTTTATACGGAAGCATATTGTTTTTCTGAATTAACGAGTTAATTATGATAATCTTTTATGGGAAAAAAGTTTTTGCTCTGTTTTTCTGAATTAACGAGTTAATTATCTCAGAATTACGAGATAATTTTTCATGAAAAAAAAAGTTTTTGCTCTGTTTTTCTGAATTAACGAGTTAATTATCTCAGAATTATGAGATACATTTTTTAAATTCAGAAAAACAGAGCAAAAAAAATATGTGAAAAATTATCTCGTAATACTGAGATAATTAACTCGTTAATTCAGAAAAACAGAGCAAAAACTTTTTTTTTCATGAAAAATTATCTCGTAATTCTGAGATAATTAACTCGTTAATTCAGAAAAACAGAGCAAAAAAAATTATGTGTAAAATTATCTCGTAATTTTGAGAATTAACTCGTTAATTCAGAAAAACAGAGTCGAAGTGAATGCAATACGCTTCCTTATGTTTACAACTCATTTTGATCCAGATATCCGTGAGGAACTTTATATTGAGGGCAGAAAGTACACATTTCTAGTTTTCAAGTTTTACTTGAGATGATATTTTTAAGTTTTATCTATTTAAATGCATTGGGCAAATCAATTGTATAAACACAGTCAATTAAGTCTAGTCTACTAAAATAGCTTTTTCCGTTGGCAGCCAAGTTATTTTAGAACTATTATAATTGTCATTAATATTTTGAATCAGTTTTTACTTTTTTTTTATTGTAATTTTGAATACGGTTTTAAGAATTTTTATGTGTTTTGAATATGTAAAAACATTAATTTTCTCCAACTGATTTTGAACGATAACTCCCACATTATTTCAGCTTATTTTTAAAATAGTCGTGTTTAACAGTGGAATTCCTGGTGAAAAACTATATTACCCATGATGCTGTGCAGATAATCCCACCAATCAGAGAGCAGAAAAAAGCAACAGCTCTTTAGCTCATGTCATTAATATTTTGAATTTTTTTTTTTTAATTTTGAATAAGGTTTTAGGAATTGTGTCGGGTGTTTTGAATATGTAAAAACATTAATTTTCTCCAACTGATTTTGAACGATAACTTATAAACCTTAAAAGACAGTCGTGAGCTATGAGGTTGTTAATTGATGGTATTTGTTTCTGTTGAAGCCATAAGACCACATTATTTCCATCTCTGTCGGCCTCGAGATATTCACGTAGTAGGCTATAATTTCGTAACGCTTCTGGTTGAACGTCACATGTTATTTTTGTTTATTTTTTGCGCTCAAACTCAAAAAGTTTTGCTGATAAACTTAAGATTGAGTCACTGTAGTCACTTGGACTATTTTTAACGATGTCTTTAATAACTTTTCTGGGCCGGCAAGTTTCAATCCCTTAGAAGCCTATGTAGGAGTGACCCAGCTCTCAGATTTAATCACAAATATCTTCATTTGTGTTCTGAAGATGAACGAAAGTCTTACGGGGTTGAACAACATGAGGGAGAGTAATTACTGACAGAGTTTACATTTTTGGGGTGAACTATCGCTTTAATTCATGCACTAATCACATCACGGCTAGATAATTGCAATGCTTTATTTCTTGGTCTCCCCAAAAAACAAACATATTGCAAGATTACAGTATGTTCAAAAGTCAGCAGCAAGAGTTCTGCTCACATTACTCCTCTGCTTCATGACCTTCACTGGCTACCCGTGGCATCACGTATCCACTTTAAGGCTTTGCTTCTAACGTTTAAGGCATTAAACGGTCTTGCACCCCCATATTTCTCTGATCTACTTTACACCGCCCTGCACGGTCTCTCAGATCAGCTGAACTTGGTTTATTGTACATCTCTCGTTTCCAGTTGTCTACAGTAGGTGGAAGGTCATTTACTGACAACGCTTACACTTCGAAATATCTCATGTTTTTAACTGAGTTTTGAATGTAGCCACAGATATCTATTTAACATGTACTTCATTTTATGTGACTGTATCCTATGTGACTGTAATGTGTGTGTAAGTGTATAAATGTATTGTAATTCACAATGTAAAGCGACCTTGAGCTACGGAAAGGCGCTATATAAAACTTCTTCCTGAAATACTATAAGTATCTAATAATGTGAATGTCTTAAATGAGATTCTCACTCTGTCACACACACCTTGGTCAGTGTCGCTTAATCAAACAGTTCTTCAAAAATGTGTATGCAAGATGCTTCAACAGTGCAACCAGAACTAAACAGATTTAAACTAGTTATTTAGTCCCTGAACTGATAAACTGAAGCGTAATCATGGATTTCTCCTCAGAAACGCTTTCTCTGAAACATCTCAACAGAAAACTGACCTCATGTTCTTTATTCATCAGAAGAACAGAGTCAGATCTATAACTAATAGCTCATTATGCGCTGGCACTTTCTCTTGCAGAGTTCTAAGAGCATTTGATATGATAATGATTAAAAATGCATAACATATAGTGCCGGTCAGTTATCGGACGGCATAAAGAGGAGCGTACAGTGAGTGCATCAAGAGTGTGTTTCAGTGCAGCTTTCTCAAGCTCTTAGCCAAACCATTAATATCACTGAGATCAAGCAACTCCAACACAATGATAATGAGATCGAAACGTCCTCTTTTTCTTAAAGTTACAAAATATTAAACATTAAAGAGGCTCGTCTAACCAGTTTAATAAAGCTTGGGAAACTTTTACGCAATATGTGTTATATGTGACCTGAATCTTATTTCCAGCATTTTCTTTTATAATGCAGAGTTTTGTTAAGCCACACTTCTATTTACCTATTTTTTAGTATTATTATTTAAAATGATTTTGTCTTTGCTTTGTTGTAATATTGTCTTGAAACTCATAAATATAGTGTAAAAAAAGTGAGTTTTATCTGTTGATGAAAATACAGATAAGTTATTTAACGGTTGTGATTCATTTGATTAAATGCATGGACACACTAAAAACTGTTGGGTTATTTAATCTACCCAACCGCTGGGTTATGAAATGTTTTACTCAATATGGGTTATTTATATGGATTTCGACTCAACACATGAGTTGCACAAAATAACCCAAATTCCATCTACTCACCATACATCGGTTGACCCAGCACGTGGGTTGTTTTTGCTTCGAACGTCATCACATGCATGTTTGGAATTATATTATTTGAATAACTTGCATTCAGTCCAATTATTATTATTATAGCAGATAGGGGTGTAACGGTACACAAAAATCACGGTTCGGTACGTACCTCGGTTTTAAAGTCACGGTTCGGTACGTTTTCGATACAGCAAAAAGAAAGAAATGCCAGAGAAATTTTCTATTTATTAAAAGAAAAAATATTTTTTATATAAGTGTGAGTTTTCCTACATCTTGAAACTCAGGTTTAAATGGGGGTAATTTTTGAAGGATGAATAAATAATGTTTTGGTCATCACATTAAAAATGACATTTAAATATATATTTATTTATATAATATTTATATAATATTTGAGTTTTGAAGTGCTGGAAAAAGATGTGTGAAGTACTTGAAAGCATTTCACTATTCCAGCCAAACTGGTTACAATTAGTGTTACTATGGTGAATGTTGCTGATCTGTGGACTTAAAGCCTAACGTTATTACTAGTTCATTCACTGCACAATGTTTCTCCTGGTTTCCACGTCAGCGCTGTTTGATCTAATAGAGATCTACGACTAATAACAGAGACATGTGAACGCTTCTCACTAGATCTCGCAGCGATGTTATTACTTCAGTGGCGAATTCAAATGCTTTATTTACTGGATCTCTAATAGCGCTGTGTAGTAACAGTGTCGCTTGATCGAGATCGGCTCGCGCTCATAGAGCTCACGCTGCACAGATAGGTTGCTGGTCCGAACTGATAAACGGTCCGTAATGCACAATATAATGAGTAGCGCATTTCGTTTCGCTTTCATTACGTTTGCCATGTGATGTTGCGCAACGTTGTGGTGGTCGCGCTCGCGCTCGCGCCAACGCGGATTTTGTCGGCAGGAAAAATGGTCCAAATAACCGTTCGGTTTGTATGCGTACCGAACCGGAAGCCTCGAACCGAAACGGTTCAATACGAATACACGTACCGTTACACCCCTAATAGCAGATTTTCTGTTTGCATGAGTAAAGCGTTCGACATGCATGTCACTCAGTGGGGTTTTGTGAATAAACACTTGTGCTAATAGCACCTTTCCCATTAGTGGTCATGTTTGAATTGTTTTTAAACTGGTGGGTGTGGCCTATTATTGTCTGGTAACCGTGGCGACGGAGAGGCGGGCAGAAGCATTAGGCCTCGGGAGTCCATCATGTCTGACAGAAACATTCAGATCTTGTATCTGAGCGTGACGTTAGTGGCGGCAGAGAGGCTGTTAGTCCACAGAGCCGAGCACTCGGAGAACAGTTGAACGACACATGAGGGTTTACAGCACTGCACAAATCCTGCTTTTGCAACAACACAAAATGCTGCAATTTGAGTCAGACGGAGGTCTTAAATGCACGTCAATAAAAACTCACAAAAATCAAACAGTGGCGTTTACCAAGTCATGCAATGCTGTGCTCATACTTTGAAAACACTACATATTAAACTTCCTGCAACTGCCATCATTTGTGCTATTGAAATTAACATTAAAGCCACTTAATATAAAGTGGGACCGAAAATGAATGGGAAATAGGCAAAAATGCAGAGAATTTTTTGTGTGTAGCCTACAATCTACTAAATCAACCTCAAATGCAAAAAAAAGATTCCCCTGGTGTGCCTGTAACACAAAAGCAGCCACTCGACTGAGACTCATCTTGCTGGATCAGATCCACCAGACCCTCGTGACGAAGGGCATCTCGGGAACTGCACTTTATGCTGCAGGTCTCACGTCTCAGAGGTCCGTCAGGGTGTGGTGGAGCGGTGAGGCGTCTAAGACCCAACATCTGTAAAACATGATCATGATTTTAACAGCCCAGTCTCATCCCAAGACGTCATACGTCTGACACTTTTGACCATACGTCAACATCCGACGTTTTAGGGTACCCTTTAACGTCAGTTAGATGATGATCCCAGGGGCGCTATCTAATCCTAACCCTACCCCAGACCTAAACCTACCCGCGTCATCTACTGACGCTAAAGGTAACGCGTCAGACATATGACGCCCCGGGATCGTCATCTGACTAACTGACGTTAAAGGGTACCCTAAAACGTCGGATGTTGACGTATGGTCAAAAGTGTCAGACGTATGACGTCTTGGGATGAGACTGTGTTAATTTTAACGGTAAAACACTGTAAAATTCTACAGTGCAAAACTGTAATTGGGTAACAGAAAGTTTCCTTCCTATATACGGTAAATAACTGTGATAGATCTAATGGTATACATTTTATGTAATTTTACTGTAAAATACCGTTAGATTTACAGTTTTTGAAAGTGAAAAAGAACAACTCATTGTATAATTTACAGTGAAAAACCGTAAATTGACATTCCCACAATTCCCTGCGTGACACTTCACATTTGATGTATTTTTGTTTCAATAAATGTCTCTTCTTGGTTTTGTTCTAATCAGTTGTGTACATTAGGGTTTTATGTTACATTTAATGTTGTTAAAATAATGTTTATTGCAATTTTAAAATGTAATGTGTTTTACCATGATGGTGTTTAGTGTTTGGGTGAATGACAATGTGCAGCTTCTATATAATAATATTATCTGTTTTGTGGAAAGAGCTGCTTGTGATGAGCTTTGATTGATCATGTGACTCTCATCACTGCTGTGATTGGTGGATAACAGTGTATTACAATGCTACAAAAAAGATATTAATACTTCATAGGTTGGTAAATTAACATTCTTCCAGATAATGAAATATGGTTTATTACTGTAAATTTTAAGTTAAGTCTGTAAAACCAATAATGTTGCTGCTGTACTTTTGACGGTGAAGCAACCACAGCTGCCGTTTTTTTACCGTAAAAATCCGTTTTATTTTTTACAGTGTGGAGTGCCTCAGGGCTCTGTGCTGGGACCGCTTCTCTTCTCCATCTACATGTCATCACTACAATCTGTCATTCAGAAACATGGTTTTATCACTCCTCGTATGTGCCGTAATTGTAGTTATGTGTAACAAAAAGTCTGTTCATGCAAGAAACATGTATGCAAAAACTGACACTTCAAATCAACATTTCAGACAAAAAAAAAATCTTTGTCTTTGAGGATGTCTAAATATATATTCAATTCCACAACTTAATAAAAATAAGTGTTATCTCTAAAAACAACTATACAATTTATAAGCATTTTTATGTAGAGATCTGTAGGAATCTAGTGGTTACAGCACAGCATACACACGTTTTTCTTTTTTTATTCCCACCAGATCAAAAATTGGATTTTGGAAGATGGATTTTTCTATTTTTCATTAAAAAAAAATCATAGGGTGAAGTCAGGTAAAGTGGTAAATTGCATTTTAAAAACAACCTAAATCAGTTAGAATGTATTAAAAGTGTATGTGTTTTGATTAAATAGATTGTAATGAAGGCCACTATGGTGAAATTTTCCCAATTTATTTATTTATTAACAAACTGTTCATCTGACACCCTCACATGAAATACTGCTAAAAGTAATTTAAAAAAAAAAAGTTTTTTACAAAATTTTTTTTAATGGGGAAAAATGTATCATAATTATTGCATAAATATTAATTAGTACCATGAATTTCTCTCAAAATTTTTTTTTTTTTTTTAATCACTGAACAAAAATATATTACATTGATTCTTACAAGATACAACACAAGTTTGACTCCCAAATGAACAATAGCAGAGATTTAATCACTGGACTCCAGCAATCCTCCATAAATAACGCTTTTTCTGACCCGTGTCCTTTGAATTAGGACACAATGTAAAAATCTTTTGATATTACTGCCCCTATTACTTCAAGATATACGTTATTTGACATGAGCAAAAAGTTCTGAAAGGTAATCTCCAACTTTTCCCACTAAATGATCCGGCGTATCCGGTCACTCGGAGCACTGTGACTTCAGATCGCATTAGTGGAGAAGCTCCTCGTTAACTCCGGCCACTGAGGCGTTCCCGACCCCGGAGCGCTCCAGCACACTTCTGACACGGGCTCCGGTTCGACACGTCACACAAGCTTCGGGAAAACTGGAAAAGCCTTAAAAGGAGGAAAACAGCTCCTGCTGTCCAGCGTTTATAGTGATCCATCATCATCACACACTAACTGGAGTCTAGTAGAGAAACAGGGGTTTGTGTAACCGAGTAAAACCCTTCATAAGTGTTTTATTTTTCCAATTTACACTTTTTAAAATTAAAATAAAGGTCCCAAAGGGTGTTTTTCACAGCCGATAGAAAAAACATTTTTGATTCCCTAAAGAAGCCTTTTGTATGGAAGCGTATTGCATTCACTTGAGGAAATCTACTCTGTTTTTCTGAATTAACGAGTTAATTATTTCAGAATTACGAGATCATTTTTAATGGGAAAAAGTTTTTGCTCTGTTTTTCTGAATTAATGACTTAATTATCTCAGACTAACTCATTAATTCAGAAAAACAGAGGGAAAAAACTTTTTTTTCATGAAAAATTCTCTCGTAATTCTGAGATCATTAACTCATATAATTTTAATTTGATAATATAATTTTTCCTCAAGTGAATGTAATACGCTTCCGTATTTTAGTGATCAGTTCTTAAAATAACTTTTTAGTGTGAAGCCCATTTTAATTATCTAAAGAACCTTTTTCCATCATAAAGAAGGGAATGGATGTTAAAGGTTCTTCATAGAATATCTTTATTTTTAAGTTGTATTAAAGTAAATTGATCTTGCTAAAGGTCAGATGCACTGCGGCCTAAAACATATTAGAAAGAAATGTCCGAATTTTTTTGTTACATGAAAATACTACAATATTTCAGTCTTTCTGCTTCAAATTGTTACTTGACTTTTTTTTTTTTGTGTAATTCTTTGTGGAATTTTACTATTGCTACTATTACTGTGGAATAAGTTAATATTATTAACTTATTTTACCTTTGACAATGTGTATTTATTTAAACTAGAAAGGTTATTTATACAGTATCTCTCTTTTGCATTTTTAAAATGTTTCGTTGTAATCTCCTCTCTTTTAAAATTATTATTGTTTTTAATTTAAAAGCTGACTCTGCGAAACACACAAGATTTCCAATGTGCAAATGGCAATAAACTTTAATTTGAAATCTTAGTAAACCCTATACTCCACATTTCTTTAGCACATTAAATAAAAATATTGGTAACACTTACAATAATGTTCATTTGTTAACATTAGTAAACCTGAAAAATACTTCTAATGCAATTATTATTTTATGTTAATTTCAGCATTTGATAAAATCTTTGATAAATATCTTTTAATATTCTCTGAATTAACAATAAACATTTGTACAAACAAATGTAACAGTACTAATAGTAAATCAATGCATTGACTAACCTTAATCTTTTTGTAAAGTGTTACCGAAATATCCAAGCAAGTGTAAAAGATATTTCATATGCAAAATGTTTTGAAATGAGTTATTAATATTTGTGTGATTTCTTTTATTCTAAATCCCCCCAAACAGTTCGGAGAACAATGCAGTTTCACTCGCATAAACGGATTTGCTATGTAAAAAAAAGAGATGTTACATGAGATATTAATAATGTTATGAGATATTACATAACTTGCAAGAGGAGACAGAGTATATGAACTTATGAGAAGAGCTCGTGACCTCGGGGTCAAAGAAATAATCCGTCTGTCCCAAAACGCTGTGTACTGTAAACCCGTAGAGGAACAGTCAAATTATGGATTGACCTCTGAACCCACAGCGCTGATAAACCTCCAGATCCATACAATCTCAACATGACGGGAAACACTGTTCAATTCCTTGAAATGAAAAATTAATCCTTTAAAACTTCCCATCAGTAACTATTTCAAATACACTTAAAAAAATGGATGCAATATAAGGCAGAATGTTCTTTTTTCCTCATAATACATAATGCACATGAATCTGATGTAGGACTGTAAGCCTGAACACTGAAGATCGTGAGTTCAATGCTAGATTATATATTAAAAACACACACAATGGCCATGGATTGGTTTCTGTTTATGCACTTACAGTGAAATATCATTGGTCAAAAACACACAACATGAAACATGTTATGTTCTGATTGGCTGAAACATTCATTGTAAACAGATATCGCATTTGTGTAATGTAATTTGTTTCATAATATGCATCTAAAAGTGATGTCCTTTTTGCTTAAACCATGAGGATAACCAAAATATGAGGAAAAAGTATTTTTTTTATATTAAATAAGAGGGAAGAACAAACCACTAAATTTAAGGTAATGCTGATCATAATATTTTTATAATAAATAATAATTTATAACAAACAAATATTAAACTTCATGAGAGTAAAAAAAGTCAGAGTAAGCAAATAAAATTGTGTTTCAGATTTGATTTGTGATTTTAGATTTGTGTGTTTAGACATAACTAATCGATCAGCATGGGTTGCTTTAGTAAAGATGTAGGCATTACCCACGTATGTCACGAGACATTCAAAACTAATGTAGGAAAAATGAATAATAAGCTCTCTATTGAGTTCTCTATTGTATATAATATATATATATATGAATACTTTTGACGTTGTCGTTGTGTCACCTTAAAGCAACACCAAGTAACTTTTCCTCTTCGGTCGCCCTACTGGTTGGAAACGAAATTGTCCATTGCCGCTGTCGTAAATAATTTAGTCTACCGTCGCACACACGCTCGCTGTTTACCCAGCACCGGCTTTAGAATGAACGATGTCCACAGACAAGGTAGAGTATGTTACATGATTTCATGAAAGGATGATGTATTGCGACATCAGAAACGAAGAAAAACGAAATAATGACTATTGTAGCGCTTGACGTAAAGCAGTCGAGTTTGGTAGTTCTTTTTGTGGTTGGGTTACTACCCGAACCCTGAAGTCCCGTAGTGCTAGTAAAAGCGACACAGACCCCGTCAGGCGATGCAGAAGTGCCTTTCACCCTGTTACAACCTGATGAACCACTGATACGATTTTGGAAACATTATTTTAAGGTAAAAAATCTTACTTAGTGTTGCTTTAAGAGTGACGCAAAGACCATTTGAAATTAGATTTGGTCAGCAAACAAACATTATGTAATAAGAACTTTTTACATTTAGATTATGAAAAAGTTCTCTGAACGTTTAAATCGTTTTTTAAAGGGTCTATATGTATAATTGAGAAACCGTGTTATAGCGACACCGGTGGCCGTTCAGTGAAACTCCAGCCGCTCTCACTGCTCGTGCTCGTGAACAGCAACACACACACACACACAAGACTCAACGTCAATCAAGACTCTATACTCACGGAGAAGATCTTTTAGTTCTTTACTTAAAAGTTGTAAATAGCATTTGCAGCGATATACTGTTAACAAACATGAACCACTGCTGAGAACGACGGTTAGATGAATATGTAAATATGTGCTGATCTTTCCTCTCAATAACTAAATTAACACAGAAATGAGAAAGCATCCGTTCAGAAAGCATCTGATGATGTGTGTGTTTACAGCAGATCTGAGATTCATCATGTCCACAGATCCGCTCATTAAAGGGGATATCATGCTAAATCTACTTTTTTAGCCCTTAAATGCCTTTTGTTGTATATTTGGAGTGTTTATAAGTACAGAAAAGTTGAAATCAGTCTCTTCGGGAACTTCGTTAATATCTTTATATTCTGTTTTGGTCACATTTTTCAACCGGTTTAGATTTTTCTGTAATCTATGACGTTTTGTGAACTATTACGTCGCAGTATTTGCAGCGGAACTGCCAAATAAGGACATCGACTTCCGGCCAAACACTTCAAGCAATCCGCCATTTTTATTTCTCGCTGCAATTTTGTAGTCCAAGTTCAAGGATGCAGAAGTTACGAGAGGAGGATACGTCAACATGTTGGGTTGTTGAATGTAGTAACCCACACGCTTCATTACACCGTCTCCCAGCATCAGAACCTCTTTGAAGTGTCTGTTGGAGTTTTATTTTTCACGGAAATGTAGCTACCCACATCTGTGGGTAAAGTCATGTTTGTGTGCGCGAAGCACTTCAAGGATAACTAACGTTAACGTACTTCAGCAACCTCCGCCAGTATAAAGAAGGATTTGCCGATAGACTTCGTCTGATTGAGGGGTCAGTTCCTTCTATCTTTGGAGACGACTAACAAAGCACTTCGGTAAGAGTACTAAGTTACTTTCTTAAAACACACGGTGGTCATGGTTTAGCAGTTGTCTTGTTAGTGTGCTTGTTTTAACAAGAGAAATAATCGACTTTTCTTTAATTGTTTTTAATATAACTTATATTTTGTTTTGTGAGTATTAAACAGTCGTTGTAAATCATGCAGTATTGTAGGAGTGGGCATTGATGGAAAACCTACTGTAAATACATTAACACACCATTGCGATACATCCATATCGGTTCGTCGTCTTTATTTTCATCTCGCTCCGACTCTGGCTCGAACATGTAAGGCTTGATGGACAAGTCTTCCGTTGTTGACATTTTGTTAATAACGTGTGAATAAAAAGTTTCTGTACCGCTAACGTTAGATAATCGTATATCTCTGCGCTATCAAACTACAAAAATTGCCGAACGGGGTGGAGCTGAACCGAGTGTCACCTCTGCGAGCTGGAGAGGGGGCGGGGCATGAAGTGTCGCATTTGGATTTAAAGAGACCGCACCAAAACGAGTTGATCTCAGACGCAGATCAGAAAAGCGGCAGAAAAGGGTCCTGTGGAGCTATAATAATGAGGAATTCAGACCCAAGCATTGCAGTTCTGCTTTATATAGACCACAAATGTATGATTTATATGTAAAAAGGAACAATTTAAAAGCATGATATGTACCCTTTAATATTACAGTTATGATAGTCTGATTATAAAGTATAAGTGAGACTGTAGACTATATAGATCTGGCTCTGTGAGACTATAGTTTGAATGAATCCATGACACACATTAACATTACAGCACAGAACGTCTCTTTCAGCATATTATCCTGAACATTGTATAAGCATTCATTCGTTTCATGTGTCGTTGAACAGAAAAGAGTCTCTCAGGCGTAAACGTCACAGGCTTTAGATTTTTCTGGCAAAAACGAGAAAAAAGCAATTAAAACATGATTAATACTACATAAGCCACTTTAAGGTTCTATATAGAACCTTTTCTTCTCAGGCCGTGTGTCCACCAAAGCGTTTTTTTCCGCAGCTGGCGTATTTTTCTAATTGTTTTAAATAGCAGCGCCGCATTATTTAAACAACATGAGCGTAACGAGGCGCTGAGCGTTTTTTACCGGTCGCAGAGGCCGTGTGTCCGCCAAAGCGTTTTTAGCCAGCAGAAAACGCTAGATGCTCTCCTGAAAACGCCTAGCTTTGAGCGTTTTGGCAGCTCAGCGTTTTTTCAGTAGTGACGATTCGTTGCTATGATACAGAATATCCGCAGCACAGTTTACTTTTAACTGATTTCGCAGATAATTTGTTTCATACTAAAAAAATATTTTTCATCCATTTTGTTCGGTTAGCTCTGCTGGTTGATGTTAGCCTGGTCCCACCAGACTCTCGTACATTTAATTTCATTTGTACATAGAGTCTGGCACCGCTCCATTGACAATCGTTAACTTCCTTGTTGCTGGGAACTCTATTAAAGTCTAAAACTATTGGATCTGCCCAGAGTCACTCTGGATCTGCCGTAACCAATCGCTAACGTTTGGTCGTGACATGTATTTTCCCGAACCCCGTGGGAGGATGGCCATAAACACAAAACTAAGCAAAGATTTTTCTTGCTCCGGCTTTAACTTCTAGATTTTCGGCAGCGTTCAACGCCGAAACGACCGAATGGCTTCGCTCGCGTCTTTTACTGAACTCCGCTGCTATTACTGAACTACAACTCAAAATAACGCACAAGTCGACATCAACGTCATCGTTCTCAGCCACTGCCTTCCTCTGTTCGCTGATTGGCCCGGTAAAAAATTGATCGGAGTAAATCAAAGTCGACAGCAGAATCCCAGACGTAGAACTGAAGGAAAATCAAAATAGAGCTGAAGTACGAAGGAGGGCGGAGTCAGGCTAGGTTGATGTTGTTGTACTGAAAGAATGTTGTGACAGTTGGTTGGTCAGTGTGATATTAGCCCCGCCCCTCCTCCACTGTGATTGGACGGCTGGGTAAAAAGTGACAGTAATGAGCGCTGCGTTTTACCCAAAATTGAACATTCTTCAACTCTCGGCGACCAGTAAAAACGCTGGGCGCTTCAGCGTGAAAAAAAATGCTCTGCGACTAGTTACGCTCATTGCGTTTAAAAAAAACGTGACGCTCCCATTGAAAACAATTGGAAAAAATACGTGAAAAAAACGCTTTGGTGGACACACGGCCCGAGAGTTGAAGAATGTTCAACTTTGGATAAAACGCAGCGCTCATCACTGTCACTTTTTACCCAACCATCCAATCAAAGTGCAGGAGGGGCGGGGCTAATATCTCACTGACCAACCGCCACATTCTGCTTGTACAACGTCAACAGAGGACAACAACAAGCAGAATAACAGAACAAACTAATTTAAAACAAGAGCCAGAGAAAATACGTTACAAGTATCAACATTTTAATATAGAATCAACACAGAAACAAAATATGTGTGAAATGAGATACTAGTAACAAGTTTCCTTCCACTTGTCAATCGAATTATCTGAAGTTCGGTAAATAAAGCTGGTGAAAGTGTGTTTCCATCAAACGGCTTTAAAGCGAATAAAACCTGTGTGTAATGACGTCACATGCTGTTTTGCGATCAAATTGGTATATCGAATTGATTTGAGACATTTTAAGGTGTTTCCATTCATTTTCGCACTGAATTGCACAACATTCAAGCAAACAAAGTTTTGCTAGATAAAGTGGATCGCGCCGTAATAACGTTTCCATCAGCGTTTATCGCATAAGCCGTATATCCATCAAGATCAAATCCCATGAGTCCGAACGCATTTCATTTGAGTCGATATTCATGAAATTCAATCAAATTTTACTGTTTCCATAAGACATTTTTCATTCGATATCACTAAATGCGGATAAACACGTGTGCATGGAAACACAGCTAGTGTCGCGGATATTCCGTATCATAACAAGCAAAGAGTCTCAACTGAAAAAAAACGCTCTCAAGCGCCCATAGCTAGTGTTTTCAGCTGGCTAAAAACGCTTTGGTGGACACGCGTGTAGATTAATCATGTATATTGCATATTATTAGACAGCATGTCAGAAACAGATCAGTGTAATTTGAACTTTTAGATGTTGGCAAGACTTTTGTTCTTCATATTGGACAGAATCCAGCATTCTGACGGGTTCAGCAACATAATCGTTTTTAGACACTTTTGCAATGTTTCACACGGTTGTTGTATTTCTAGAGAAATATTGCACACAAACCACCTATTTATAATGATTGATGATAATTACAGGGCAGAACTCCATAGGAATCCACATTAAATATAACCGAAAATGATTTGCTTGCTATTTTAATTATTAAAAAAAGCAGCACGACTGTTTTCAACTGTGATAATAATCATAAATGTTTCTTGAGCATCAGATCATCATATTATAGTGATTTCTGAAGGATCATGTGACACTGAAGACTGGAGTAATGATGATAAATTCAGCTTTGATCACAGGAATAAATTACACTTTATATATATTCACATAGAAAACAGCTGATTTACTTTTAAATAATATTTCACGTTTTTACTGTATTTTTCATCAAATAAATGCACCCTTGGTGAGCATAAAAGACTAAAAATCATAATTATCCCAAACGTTTGAGCATAAGAGCAGCCTTTGAGATATGTTTACATACAGTATGTGTGTATTAATTATTTATTCCCCTCATATCTTGTGGTTAAGACTTTTTACAGTGAAAACAGGCATTTAATCACAGACTTTCTCTGAGATCTGCGTCAAAAACACGTGTTTTAGCGGCAATGACCTCGTGCTTCATTTTACAACAACATATTTACACACACATCCTCTCTCGTGTGCAGGACACCTAACAAATCACACACACACACGACATGTTTGCTCACGCTGGGATTTACAGCTCGCGGATGAAAGGTGTTTATGAAGTGGAAAGTTCTGGCTCAGAAACACACGTTTGTTGTAAAAGAGCCAGTATATATATATATATATATTCACTGCTGATCAAAAGTTTGGGTCAGTATGTTTTTTAATATTTTTAAAAGAAGTCTCTTCTGCTCACCAAGACTGCGTTTATTTGATTAAAAATACAAAACAAACCCAGTAATATTGTGAAATATTATTTCAATGTAAATCAGCTGTTTTCTATGTGAATATATAGTAAAGTGTAATTTATTCCTGTGATCAAAGCTGAATTTTCAGCATCATTACTCCAGTCTTCAGTGTCACATGATCCTTCAGAAATCACTATAATATGATGATTGATGATCAAGAAACATTTATGATTATTATCACAGTTGAAAACAGTTTTGCTGCTTCATATTTTTGTGCAAACTGTGATTTTTTTTTTCAGGATTCTTTGAAAGTTCAAGAGAAAAGCATTTAATTAAAAAATAAATATTTTGCATTATTATAAATGTCTTTAATGTCACTTTTGACCAATTTAATGCGTCCTTTCTGAAGAAAAGTATTTATTTATTTTTTTAAATTGGTATTGACCCCAAACTTTTGAATGGTAGTGTTTATGAATTGTTAAGGCAGGTGAAGTTGTTTGTACAGAGTTGATTCGCTCTCATTATAGTTTCAGTCTCCATGCGAGTGAAGAACATTTCCACATTAATGTCCACAGTAACAGCTGGTGTGGATTAAGATCTGCACACATTCACTCACTGCTATTAACACACGCTGAACCGCACACAAACACACACACACACACACACACTGTAGCTTTGGGCTTTAAAAGGCATTTAACCTCAGTTTGCCCTCGTCAGGTATAATGATTAAAGAGATCTACAAAACACTATTATACTCAGACTTATAGAAGTAATAGAAATAATAAAACTCATGAGAGTCTGTGTGTGATGTTGAACTGGAAATACCAGACCAACTTCAAGACGAACACGGACTGATTTTATAAATGTGTACAGAAATATCGGACAGAACAGTAGAAACCGAATAAAATATTTAAAATCTCATAACAAACAGTTTCAAAGGTACATGCATGCAAAGATATCTAACGTACTCATACATAGTTTTCATTTTATCTTCAGAAATTTAGGAATTTTATGTTAAAATATATAACACTTTTGGTTTTTAATCAAAAATCTTACATTTTGTGCCTTTAAATCAAAACAAGGGAGCAAATTAGTAAACGTGGACATGATTTACTAAAACAAGGAAACAAATGAGTAAATCTGGGCCACGATTTAGTAAAACTAGGTAATGAAGAATGATATTGTGTGCACAATTCACTTTAAACGAGGCAATGAATTCGTACCAAAACAATTTATGAACATTTATGATTATTATAAATATTGAAAACAGTCAGCACATGCTGCCTTATGGTTTTTGTGGAAACGGTGATGCATTTAGTATCTCGGGATTCTTTGATAAATAGAGCAGCATTTATTTGAAACAGAAATCTTGTGTAAAATTATAAATGTCTTTAATGTCACAACTTAAATGTGTTCTTGCTGAATAAAAGTATTAATTTATTGAGTTTATATGTATTTATCTACTATGTAGTGCTGTAATTTTGATCAAAACAGAGAAAATCAATTGAAAAGCACATTTATGTTAAAGGGGTCGTCGGATGCTCATTTTACACAGTTGTGTGATTCTTTAGGGTCTTTATGTAAAGTTTGTAACACACTTGTAAAGATTCCTCAATGGTTGTGTAAAACAACACACTTTTACCTCCTCAAAAACAGCTCTGTTCACAGCGACCCGTTCCGGTGCACCAAGTTTCACTGTCAAAGTTCGACCTTTATGTGTTATATATTATAGACACATAAAGTGATGACTTGGTGGACAGTATACAAATGGCTGAGGGCGTGAATATGCTTATACGGGAACTATGCTAATAAGGGAAATATGCTAATACAGGAAATATGCTAATACGGGACAGTCCGTCAGAGGTCGTGGGCGGAGCATTAGCAATGAGAGACATAGTGCTCAGAAAATCCAAACGGCCTGATTATTGAGAGTGTTTAGACTTTTTGAGGATTTAAAAAAAGAGTGAATGGATTTTCTTCATTGTATGGTAATTTAGTGCATTTTGCAAATTTTCAAACACAATTTTGAAAATTGAAATGTTGCCCTTTAAAAAAAAGTGTGCGTTTGCCATGACGCATCACTGATCTGAAATCTTGATGGTGCTTTGATCTCTTTCTTGAACATGACAGCGATTCCTATAAACTAAGAGATCAGAAACAAACACACATGGGAAAAGAAGGCCAGATAAGGTCAAGCAGAAATGCTTTGATCGCACAAAAACGTGTGGAAGATTGTTAGATAGCTCAGCTGTAAAACATGTAGACATCACACGCGTGAAACACATGCAGTCACGCTTTCTCATCAGAAACTATCACTTAAGTGCCAATTTTCTAAAGATTTAACATTTAAAATCTGCAATCAAAATTCAAATTTCCTCTCTTCAAGTGATATGAAACGACAGGTTAAAGCATTGCAGGATATGCATGTCATTCTTAATACTCGTGCATGTTCGCGCATGGAAACTCATTCTCAAGATCCTGTTTTGTGAAAACACTCCAACAGCCAATCAAACGCCTGGAAACTCTGTGGAAATTTCCTCAATGAAACGTCAATCATCTTTAAAGCTGCATCTCGGTTGTAAACTATGCTCACTGGTTTGCTGCATGAAATAATTTTACAGACGTCGAGCTCAAACTCTGCGTCTGCTTGACTCTCATCTGAATTCTGCTTATGTTTCTCGTTCATTATGCATGAAGATGATAAATTACAGACCTTGGACTAAATCAGAGGCAACAGCGCTGCTAATTACCTTTGTTTGAAAAGAAAAGCACACCGGTGAATTAGCTTGTGTGTTTATATTCATTAGAAGTTCATCGTAAAGCCACTTCTGAGTGTCGACTTCGGAAAATACTGTGAGAGAAGAGAAGAAGTCTGAAGAAGTCAAGCGGAAACCAGAGGAATAAATAAAAAGAAATGAAGATGGAAATAGAGATGCAGAGGTGGACTGAATTACAAATGAAAACATGAGGTTACAAAACATTAAAATATGCAGCACATAATTAGTTTGTAAAACTATCAGTCTATCATATTTTAGTGATCATCATAAATCAGGTGTCATCCTGTGAAAATATGCAAAAAATATGCACAAAATATGCATTGTATTTCAGTTAAAGGTGTAAATCTATGGGTCATGAGGAACTAAATATATGTGGGACACTTATACGTTAAAGAAATTATTTAAAAATAATGCAATGAAACAATTTAAAGATTGATAAATGAACAAGCTGTTTTTGTTGTATTTTGGATTGTGCAATTGCATTGCATAGGAATTACTAATGTTTTTGTATTCTGTATAGATTTGTTTGTCAACATTATAATGATGCAAGACAATAATTATTTTTATTTATTCAAATATGAGATGTTTTCAAAAAAGGGTATGCATTCATTATAAGAGCTTCAGACTGCAGTAAATATGATGCTGTTTGTCAGCTCAACTGTGTCGAAACTTAAGTTGTCTGTCTGAAATAAACCAAAAAAAAAAACTTTTTTGAAGTAACAATTTTGTGATATCAACAAAAATAAGAAAAAACGAACAGGTACAGCATTCTGTGCAAATACCACATGGCCGACGGGTTATCAAGCAAAACATGTTCCTAAATCAACATCCTTGTTAATCCTGGAACAACATTTCTATCAGCCAAAACTGTGTTTACAATATTTACCGTTAGTCAGTTCCTTAAATAACATGATCTAACAATATTTGTTAACGTTACTTCATGAAAATACTGTTCAGTGTTAGTTCGTGTTTACTCAGGTCCATTCACTTAAGATACAACTGACTTTAAAAGTGTAATAGTCTTGTAAATGTTTCATTTAACATGAACTGAACTTCTTTAGAAGTGTTTTCATTGTTGCTAATGTCAACAAATCTTATTGTGAAGTGTTTTCAAAAGCAGACAACTCACATCTCTTAGAAAGTAACGTTTTAATCGCTGCAAAAATGCGATGTGATCTAATCTAATCTGTAGTGTTATCCAGTGTAATCTAATCTACATCCTCTCATGCAAGTTTGCGAATCTGAGAAATCAAGTTTCATCTCATCTTTCCCGTTTGATCTGTGCGAGGTTCACTTAAACTGACACGCAAACACTTGATGTGGAATGACTGTTCACACACAACAGCCCGATCTCATTCTCATCAAAGAGCGCATCTATACGGTGTTACTTCTCGTGCCATTTACACGCCAAAAATAGTTTTTGCGTGCATATGATACGCACTTTATGCCCCCACCCCTAAATCATAACCAAGCAGTGCATATGCACGCAAAAAACTTTTTGGCGTATAAATGGCACGAGAAATAACATTCGTGATAGGTCTATAGATACGCACTTGAGATTGTGTTGCAAACAACACGATCAGTTTATGGAAAGAGGTAAGCATGTATGTTTTTACATGTTTTACACGTGCAAAAATGATCAACGAGGCACGTGCATTGAGGAATCATTTAAACGCTGATGCAAACACTTTACACTAAACAACAGTAAAGCCTCGAAACAAACGCTTTATGCATTTAAAATGTCACTTCCTCATTCCCAGCGTTCTTACAAACTGCTTTTAAAGTGAAACCGCAAAAAAAAAAATAAAAAAAAAAAAAAAACTTTTCCTTAAAAGAATCACCTTTTTTTGGCTTATGAAGTCTCATAAATTACATGCATCCAAATAATCATATAAACAGTATTAAAAGCTTGATTTTCACCACAGGGGGATTTTAACTTGCATGTAAATGTAACGCACAAATGCCTGTCAGACACACACACACGCGAGCGCGCGCGCACACACCACACACACACGCGAGCGCGCGCGCGCACACACACACACGGAGCCCCGAGGACATCCTTCCAGCGCAATACTTCACACTATACACTGTTTATCTTAAGCCTCGTGTAACCAGCTTCATTTCCACATCACAGGCGGTCCTCATCCTTCATCTGTGTCTGACCCTGGATCAGTCATTCATCTCCACACAACAGCGTTAATGTCAGGGACAGAATCAGTTATTCTACACTGACCTCGAGAGCGTTCCTCTTATAAACACAACAGAGGATTCAGTAAAAGTGTGTGATGTATTCTTCACTTCTCGTTTGATGAGGAATCCGACCAGCCTGACAAACTAACTTATTTCTGAACCAAAGATTTAGATCATCTGATCATCTGAAAACTAATCCTGTTTGGCGGTGTAACATTACACACTTTAAACAACACCAGACGATGGGTCTTATCTAGCGAAACCATCGGTCATTTAAAAAATAAATATAAAAGTTTAAGTTTTATAAGCACAAATGCTCGCCTTGCTCTGTTCTGTGATGCGCATTCGTGACGTTTGTTCTTGACCTTTTCAACATAATTGCGTATTACGTGACGTCACGAACGCGCATCACAGAACAGAGCAAGGCGAGCATTTGTGCTTATAAAAGTAAACTTTTTTATTTATTTTTGAAATGAGCGATGGTTTGGCTAGATAAGACCCTTATTCATCGTCTGGTGTCGTTTAAAGTCCTTTGAAGCTGCACTGAAACTGTCATTTGGACCTTGAACCGTTTGGGTCCCATTGAAGTCCATTATATGGAGAAAAGTCCTGGAATGTTTTCATCAAAAACCTTCATTTCTTTTCGACTGAAGAAAGAAAGACATGGACATCTTGGATGACATGGGGGTGAGTAAATTATCAGCAAACGTTTTTTTTAAAGTGATCTAATCCTTTAAGTAACACCATGTAACTTTTGCTCTCGGGTCCCCCTACAGTTAAGAAACAGTATTGTCTTCTACTACTGTCGTAAAATCTGTCATGGTTACACCAGGAAATACATGTGCATTTGTTGACAAGCCGATACGAGTTCTCACGTCTTGGGCAGACTGCCAGCGTTTCGTGTGAAATCTCTTCATCCCAGGTACATTGGCATATATTTCAGCATGTCATATGAATATAATTTTATGGGATTTATTTTTTTAAAACGCCAAAAGATCGCGTAGCTCACGTTTACAAGCCAGCGTCATTATAGCCTATTGGCTACTGTTTTACATAATGGATACGCTAATTCAATTTAATGTTACTAGCTACCAAACTGATAATTCGCTACTCTACTAGCATTACTTGATTCATGAAGATAAATGGAGGACCAGATAGATTCAGTAACATGGCCAGGCAGACAACACATTCAAAGAAATAGAGATAGTATGCAAGCAATATATTTACTAGCCCAACATGACGGCCAGGTCAGCATCGTTATTATCCTCCTCCTCCTCTAGCTCACGCCAGCGAGCGAACGCTGGACCAATACTGATTAGTGATGGCCGGTTCGTGAACGAATCGTTCTTTGGAACTGGTTCTTTTCAGTGAACCGGTCGAACCAGTACACTAAGTCGGACTGAATCATTTAAAACAGTTTGCGTCTTGCGTCAGCGCTAATACACAAATAACTAAAGTTACTCACTTTTGGAAATGCCTGACACAGTCCCTCCGACTCGAAATAAACAATATCCCAGAGTATATGTTCCTCCAGTAACTCCAGCAGTTTACTGAACTGAGACATGTCCTGAGAGAAGTGATGATGAGCAGCTGATACTGAGCATGCGCGCACTATTATTGATCCTCGTCCGGCCTTTTATTTCCTCACTCTCCCTTTTTCTCTCTCTAGTCTCCTCCGACAAAACCTTTGCCTTCTTGGTTTGAGTTGCTGCTTCGGCCAACAACATACAGACGGCAAACAAACGCTAGTTGGGCTCTCACGCCAGACTGTGAGGAAGTGAGGTATGCCGTAAAGCAGTCAAATTTTGTAGTTCTATTTGTGCTCGGGTTACTACCCGAACCCCGAAGTTACGTAGTGCCAGTAAAAGCGATACAGACACTGTCAGGCGATGGCAGACGTGTCACTCAACCTATTGTAAGTCGATGAACCATCTCAAGGGTCTTGGAAATATATTATGAAGGTTGAAAAACCACATAGTGTTGCTTTAAAGGCACACTATGCAAGAATTGTACCTTAATATAACAGCTTCAAAGTCATTTCGGCGGTAAACAAACTCATAGTAGGGCGAATCCTCCTGGTAGTAAAGCTTGGGCGGAAAAACCAGCAATGCAAGATTGAGAGGAGCGCCCCCGACAAATCGCGCGAGAATCACGACATGCTTTACGGCAACGACATCACACACATCAACAACATATGAAGCACGAAGACACTTGCGCACATTTCAGACGTGATACTCGACGATGGAAAAAGCAAAGAAAATGCGGTTGGAAGAGACTAGGAAAAGAGAATCTGACCGCGTGAGGAACCGGATAAGAGTCACTCGGTCGGGCTTTCACTTGTTTGCGCGAGCTAAAAAGCAGCACTGGATGCAACAGTGATGCTGACCTGGTGATGTTGTTGATGGACTAGTAAGTAAATCTTTCTAAGTTTGTGTGCATTTTATTTTGTGATTTCACCGGAATAAATTGAGAGTCTCCGCAACGGCGATAGATTGAAGAGCGCGTCCGAGTGAAGACAAGAGACACTATGTGTCCATGACATGATAGCGGCGGACACGAGCGCTCAGGTTGAGTTCAAAAACGCATTTTAGCGCTAGATCTCTTATTTAAAGGCACACTATGCAAGATTTGTACCTTAATATAACAGCTTCAAAGGGGTTTCAGGCCATGAGTGCAGAGACGCTCTGCGTGAGTGGTGTTTACGACAGTAACGTTAAATACAAGTACTCCACAGCGACTCTAGGGGGCACTGTTTGACAAAAACAGAATTCCTGCATAGTGTGCCTTTAATGCTTGGATAACACACACACACACACGTCTCTTCGATTAATAATAATGGCCAGTGCAGTGGCTGATATACATAAACCTACCAACAACCAAAACCATGATTTTTGTTATGACTGATTGCGAGAAGAAAAAAATTATGTTTTTGTCGCATAACATCAGTTAATGGAAGCGCCGTCATGTCGCAATCATTTTTTGTCGACATTTAGAGAAAAAGAAAACGCAAAAGTTTTGCGCAAATCTATAATGGAAACACGCCTACTAACGTCTTCAGCTAGTCAGCGTGAGATCCTTTCATCTAAACTGGTTATATCTCTGAAGAATAGTAGTGAATGTGTTATTAGTAGCATAATCATATTCATCCGCAGAGTAGAAGCACAACCAAAACAATGTTCTTCCACAAAATCCATGTTTGTTTGTTTTTTCACCACTAAAGGGCCAAAAGTTAGTGTACCTTTAACAAACAGAAACTGATTATAAATTGTTTCCAAAAGCTTTTTTCTCCTGATTTCCACATTAAAGTAACACATTCAGTTCTCAAACCTGTTGACCTCTTGCCGGACTGAATCGAGTTTCATGATAAAGTGCTGTCAGAGATTGTGTTGAGTGAAGAACGAGTCTTTTCTTCTCGGATTTTACACTCAAATGCTTTTCATTGGCACTAAAAGTTAAGTACAACTTGTGGAAGAGTAAAAAAAAATGATTTGTGAAATTTAATCTTGAAAGTCTAAATTCAAATCTCATTATTTCCATCAACATGTAATGAGTAAATGTACAAGCATTCAGTTATAATAATACACAAATATACTTAAGTAATGAATTACAATAACCCAAGTTCTTCATATGAACATCATTCATTCAGAAACTTGGCAGCTTGTGTGATTTCAACACACCTCAGATTTTACAAATGCCGTTTTTAATCCGGTGTCATTGTCCTGGGTCGATGTGCAAAACTGGTTTCTGGTGGTTGTGCCGACATTCCTCATCCGCCAGCTAATATGCAAATCCTGCGTTGGCAGAGAAAGAAGAATATGAGTATTTTTGTTGGGTCTACTTTAACAGACAAAACACACTGGTAATGAAAACCACACCGTCACATCTCGTTCTCATGAAGATGTCACATACGAAGATATAATTACTAAATTAAAGCGTGATTCACACGTTTGTCTTTCAGCATTAAATCTAGACAACTTAGCATGTCGTTCTGGACAGAAACTGAGCACTTAGGAAGAATTGGGAAAACTTCTGGCTTACATTAAAAGAAGGTTTTAAGCACTAACCTTAGAAACCTTGTAAACTTGTACAATTGCAGGTCAAGATGTGCAATGAGTTCAGAAGATCTCGCAGGGTCATCAATCACACACACACACACACACACACACACACACACACACACACACACACACACACACACACACACACACACACACACACACACACACACACACACACACACACACACACACACACACATGTAGATCATTAACTTTCCTCGTCTTGGTGTCCGACAAACAGACACAGATAACATGTTATTACTGTCTAACCTCATTTGTAAAAAGTTGACTTTGCCCTAAAATGATGAATCTTACGAGAACATTCCCAAGGTCATAAAATAATCCTATTTTTGGGACCAAAATGTTTGTATGCACATTTTTTGCTTCATAACTGCAATACAAAATAAACAATTAATTAAACTAATCTACACGGCAAAAAACTGCTTTTCTTACTCAGTATTTTTGTCTTGTTTCCAGTCCAAATATCAAACATTTCTTAAATCAAGATGCATTTACTAAAGTAGTAAAATGATTAGATATTAAGTCTTATTTTCTGGGGAAATAAATAAAAATGAAGTGAGTTTTTGCTTAAAATAAGCTAAATTATCTGCCAATGGGGTCAGAAAAATAATCTTGTTTCTGTTTAAATTAATATTATTTTTCTTTCTCTTTTTTCACACATTTTTGCTTTTTTTAAGCATCAACTCACTTCATTTTTATTTATTTCCCCAGAAAACAGGACATAATATCTTACATCATTTTACTCTTCTAGTAAACGCATCTTGATTTAAGAGTTTCTATATATTTGGACTGGAAACGAGACAAAAATACTAAGTAAGAAAAGCATTTTTTTGCAGTGTTAAATAAATGATATTGAATTACGTCAAAGCAAAGCAAATGACTGGCGTACTTTTTAGTATAATAATTGGATCAGTATAAAGAAAAACCATTGTAAGTAATAAGAATGTGCTTAATTATGTGGAAATAATGGTTCTTAAACCAAGCTTGATATGATCTTTATATCTTTTTTCCTTTTGAATTTGGCATGAAATATAATCCAGACAAACTCTTGTCATGTTTCACACTCCAGAACCTGAACTCAGACTAAAGAAGCATTGCACATTAGAAGTTGCTACATTAGTTTCGTTGTGAGGGCCGTAATGAAGCACAAGCATTTGTTCCGCTGTGTAAATGAACACATTAGGAGCCACAATGCTCTCGGTGTGGGGCCGCTAGTCTCCGTCTATACAGCTCCGCTCGACTGGACCAAACACGCTTACCTCGACCCAAGCGCTCCCAGACTCATAAACTAAACCTGAGACTAACAAATCTATTGTGTCTGTGTCCTTTGCACTTCTGTCCCACAATGCTCCTCTGTTGAGAGGTGGTCCCGGGAGAGCCGCACATAAAGCATGCATGTGAAGCCTATATCACAGGGTTCATATAACACACCACGAGTCCAGACCAGGAGAGCATTCCTCTTTCTGTTCACGCCGCTTATCGGGTTCCAGACTGGAGAAATGAAAGAGAAAACGGCATGAGAACAACAGCGTCAAAGAAAGAGAGCCCTTCATAGAGAGAGAGAGAGAGAGAGAGAGAGGGCGAGAGAGAGAGAGAGAGAGAGAGAGGGCGAGAGAGAGAGGGCGAGAGAGAGGCGAGAGAGAGGGGCGAGAGGAGAGAGAGAGGCGAGAGAGAGGGCGAGAGAGAGAGGGCGGGGAGAGAGAGAGAGAGAGAGGCGAGAGAGAGAGAGGGCGAGAGAGAGGGCGAGAGAGAGAGAGAGGGCGAGAGAGAGGGCGAGAGGAGAGAGAGGGGCGAGAGAGGGCGGAGAGAGAGGGCGAGAGAGAGAGGGGAGAGAGAGGAGGGCGAGAGAGAGGGCGAGAGAGAGGGCGAGAGGGAGAGAGGGCGAGAGAGAGAGAGAGGGCGAGAGAGAGGAGAGCGAGAGAGAGAGAGAGAGAGAGGGCGAGAGAGAGAGGGCGAGAGAGAGGGCGAGAGAGAGGGCGAGAGAGGAGGGCGAGAGAGAGAGAGAGGAGGGCGAGAGAGAGAGAGAGAGAGAGAGAGGGCGAGAGAGAGAGAGAGAGAGGGCGAGAGAGAGGGGCGAGAGAGAGAGAGAGAGAGAGGGCGAGAGAGAGGTACTCTCCCACTAAAGAGGGTCTACAGCAGCATCTAGACCTCCTGCACAGCTTCTGTCAGTCATGGGCCCTGTCAGTTAACCCCAAAAAGACTAAAATAATGATTTTCCAAAAAGACCCAGCCGCCAAGACCAACATCATAGCTTTAAATTGAACAACATGCTCATCGAACACACGCAGGACTACACTTACCTTGGCATAAACATTAGCAACACAGGAAATTTTAAAAAAGCTGTTAACGGTTTGAGAGACAAGGCACGGAGAGCTTTCTATGCTATTAAGAGAAATATCCAAATTGACATCCCAATCAGAATCTGGCTAAAAATCATCAAAACAGTAATAGAGCCCATCGCGCTGTACGGGTGTGAAGTCTGGGGTCCACTCGCAGACCAAGAGTTCACTAAATGGGACAAACACCCAATAGAGACTTTGCAGACCGAGCTGTGCAAAATCTTGCTACGAGTTCAGCGCAAAACCCCAAACAATGCCTGTAGAGCAGAATTAGGATTATACCCCCTTGTATTTACGATTAAAAAAAGAGCCATTAAATTCCATGCCCACTTAAAAAACAGTGATGAACAGACCCTCCATCACAAAGCCCTGTCCTACCGAGAGCTGAAGCCGGAGAAGAACGCCCTCGGCCGATTGGTCTTACAGCTGACGTCACAGACTGACAATAAAGACAGAGCCACACCAAACCAAATTATTAAAACACAAAAAGAGAATTACCTCAAACATTGGACAGACGCAACAGCCAAACAGAGTAAACTGGAATGCTATTTGGCCCTAAACAGAAAATATGAATTGGCAGGATACCTGAGTAAAGTGAGCGACCCTAAACTGAGGAAAGTCCTGAGCATGTACAGACTCAGTGAACACGGTCTGAGCATCGAGACAGGCCGACACAGACACACACACACACACACACACACTGAGCATCGAGACAGGCCGACACAGACAGACACACACACACACACACACACACACACACACACACACACTGAGCATCGAGACAGGCCGACACAGACACACACACACACACAGAGACACACACACACACACACACTGAGCATCGAGACAGGCCGACACAGACAGACACACACACACACACACACACACACACACACACACACACACACTGAGCATCGAGACAGGCCGACACAGACACACACACACACACACACACACACACACACACACACACACACACACACACACACACACACACACACACACACACACACACACACACACTGAGCATCGAGACAGGCCGACACAGACAGACCTGGCTGCCGAAGGAAGAGCGACTGTGCCCTCACTGCTCAGAGAACCAAGTGGAGACAGAACTACACTTTTTGACATCCTGCCCCAAATATACAAGCATTAGGGACACTTTCTATCCCCTTTTTACAACCTACCAGAAAGACTTCCATCAGAAATCTAATATGGACAAACTCCCACTCCTGCTCGGAGAAAGCCCTGCGTGCTCAAACCTGGCAGCCAGGTACGTGAGGTCCTGTCACGAAGAAAGAGCCTCCTGCAGGACAGAGCTACCAACTACATGCCTATAGAGACACTATTTTAATTATTATACTATTTTTAATGTAAAAACAAAACAAACAAAAATACTTTATTTTTATTTATTTATTTTTACAATTATTTATACTTATTTCTATTGTATAGTGTTGTGCATGCTTTGGCAATGTAAAGATTTCTTTCACCATGCCAATAAAGCTATTTGAATCTTGAATCTTGAGAGGGCGAGAGAGAGGGCGAAGAGGCGAGAGAAGAGAGGCGGAGAGGCGAGAGAGAGGGCGGAGAGAGGGGAGAGAGAGGGCGAGAGGAGGGAGAGAGGAGGGGCGAGAGAGAGGGCGAGAGAGAGGGCGAGAGAGAGGGCGAGAGAGAGGCGAGAGTGAGAGAGGGCGAGAGAGAGGGCGAGAGAGAGAGAGGGAGAGAGGGCGAGAGAGAGGGCGAGAGAGAGGGCGAGAGAGAGGGCGAGAGTGAGAGAGGGCGAGAGAGAGGGCGAGAGTGAGAGAGGGCGAGAGGCGAGAGAGAGGCGAGAGAGAGGGCGAGAGAGAGGGCGAGAGGAGAGAGGGCGAGAGAGAGGGCGAGAGGAGGAGAGAGAGGGAGGGAGAGGGGAGAGGAGGGCGGAGGGGAGGGAGAGAGGGCGAGAGGGGCGAGAGAGAGGGCGAGAGGAGAGGCGAAGAGAGAGAGAGTGAGGGAGAGAGGGCGAGAGAGAGTGAGGGCGAGAGAGAGAGAGAGAGAAGAGAGGGCGAGAGAGAGGGCGAGAGAGAGAGGGCGAGAGAGAGAGATTAGGTTAAGAGACACAAGCAAAGAGAAGAACAATCACTGTGGTTTGCCAATAATAATTAATAAATAAATAATAAATTAATAATAATAATAATAATAAATGATAAATAAATACATTTCAGTATGAAGTCTGTAATATTAAATAATAATAATCATTAGATGTTTAAATAAAGTACCAACATTATCAGAATTTCTTATAAAACCTGAAATAAAATGCATAAAAAAAGTAAACTTGATTTTGGGACCGTTTTTTTCCCACACACATATTTTGCATTAATTAATTATATATATATAAAAAATACATCTCAGTATAAAGCCAGTAATACTAAAAAAAACAATATGAACCATTAGATATTTAAATGAAGTACCAACATTGTGGAAATTGTTTCTTCTAAAACTTAAAATAATATAAAAATTACTTGTATAACAGTTCTTTATTTTGGGCCCATTATATTTTTTCATACAAAATTTGCATATTTTCCCCTCTAGTATTGAAGCATATGGGTGGCAATATTCAATTTGAAATGTAATATGTAAAATTGCAATGCATTTCTGTATTTAAATGTACATTTGCCATTACATTTGTGCAACGTTTGGTGCAAAAATTTTAATTATATAATTTATATTTCCCATTTCATACACTAGTTTTAATATGTAAATTGAATACAGATTTTAACGCTTTATAAGTTGCAAAATTGCATTTTAATTTTGCAACTTATAAAGCGTTAAAATCTGTATTCAATTTAAAGAAATGATTTCAAGCAAAAACTGTAGCAAAATCATCTTTTAAATGTTATTTTTCTTAATTGTATTTACACTCACAGTTAAGACACTAGCGATTGCATTATTAAATGTCCCGCAATGAATGTAGCAAAATTCAATGTGCAAATCAAAAATGCATTCTGAGCCGATCTCCACAATGGTTTCTCCTGGAAGATCCGCGATTAAATGAAAAAAAGAAAGAAATATTTGACACACTTGATGATAAATGTTAAAGCTGATCTGAGATCTTTGGCACACTGGATTCCTGAGGTGTTTTTCTCAGGAGAAAGTGAACAGTGGAGAAACGCACGTACCTTGGGATTATATCAGGATAAATGTGATAGAACAGCTCAATAGAGAGATTATCATGATTGAATGTTAACGTTCAAATAATGACATGTTTAACATGCATTAATTATCAGAGGCAAATGAAGGTAAAGCTCCTGATATATATGAGAAACTGCATGAATGTGTCACATGACCTCCTTATGTTGATGTTGAATCATGTGCATTTTGGTGCAAAAAGGTCTCAACTTTTGACAGTCTCACCAAATAATGATACAAGAAAGATTATGGTAGACATTCGGTTATTCGGATATGTTGCATAATGCACTAAACTGAGGTGTCATCCAGGTACTTCATGCATGCATGAAAAAAAAAATTGTTGTGCACAATATGCATGCAAAAAAACAAACAAAAAAAAGCAGTTTGGTCGGTTGCCATTCCAGACATAGCAATGATTTAGGAGTGTCGTTTGACTTTAACTTCAAACCGCTTTATTTGCCATTATTAGTCTATCCTAAGTTAAACTATGTTCAATTTTTGTGTTTTTTTTTTTTTTTCAATTATGTTAAAACTAAAGCACAAACATTATTAGACCTCAGAACGGATCTTTATAAATGAATCTTCATTCAGTGAGTTTGGTAAACTGGGTCACTGTTCCTGCATCAATCATCCATTGATTTCCAAGCCAGTTTTTCTTCTGCAATACAGTCTGACGTCCCCTATAAAACTTTATATTATTAACATAGTGCATGTAGGGAAATAAAACATAGTTCTTACAGTGTGAGGAGAAAGAGAAACACTGTTCCTTTCAGCCGCTTTAAACTCTGACTGATGACGACACCGTAATCCCATTAACAAGCTGATGTTTTAATTCTGTTAAGAAACCGTGTCTGAAAATAACCGAGAACTAGTGTCCGACTTACAGTCTGAGTCTCGCCTCGTGTTCAGTCACATTTAATGAACTCCTCGTCAGTTTCAGTGAATTAGTGCTCCTGTACTTTGACTTTCGACATCATTAAAACATGTTCTGTCTCTTTAAGAGTCGCTCATCCCGAGAGCAGAAAGTCAAAGATTAAAAACTCCAGTAATACTTTTAATATTTCCAGACCTCAGAAACAGAAAATCAACTCAGTGCAAGAAAAAAAGGCGTTTTTGTGTCACAAAAAGATTCAAATGTTTGCATGAAACTTGTTGATTTTACCAAGCAGTTTTTTAGCTTTAATTTAAAAGAAACACGCTGAATCATTTACATTATCAGATGAAAAGCTGATTGGTCAATAACAGTGTTAAAACAGCTCTGACGTGAAAGTGGATCCAATCACAGCAAGAATACAGTAGAAACAATGAAAGCTGTTTTCTAGGTGAATATAGTGTAATTTTCATCATTACTCCAGTCTTCAGTGTCACATGACCCTTCAGAAATCAATATGATGATTGTCAATGTTAAAGAACAACATTTATTTGAAATCGAAATCTTTTGTAGAATTATAAATGTTAAATGTCACTTTTGATCACTTTAATGCATCCTTGCTGAATAAAAGTATTTATTTTTTAACCCATCGGTGCTCCTCGTGTGACGGTCAAAAATTACCTATTTTTTTCAATTAAATGAATGCACAATATTTTAATTTAATATTTTTAGGGGATTTTATGGTACTAAATTACATTTATGCAGTAGTTATAATCCATTTATTAACTTTTTGACCTGAAAATGAAACTTTACAAACTTAAACTCTCATAAAATGGTGAAAGCACAGACTTTAGTTGGGCATCTTTTTAAAGACGACACATGGCAAATTATTGCTGAATACTATTTACAATTTTTATTTGAAATATATATTTTCCAAAACATGTTTAACTCTAAATCAATGCGATTAATCTAAACAAATTTGAGGTTGATATATAAAAAAGATGGTGTTTGTGTGCAGAAGCAAGTGTTTCTCATGTTTGACCGCGAGGAGCAAAAGTGAAAAAAAAAAAAACTTTTTTTTTAGGACCATTTAAAGGGACAGTTCACCCCAAAACATACATTTTACAGAGTTTACATTTTGGGGTGAACTATCCCTTTAACCTTTTTTAAATCATTTTTTTGGTTCACATAGTAAGTGCCAAAACCTTTACCAAGTTTTGTACCATTCCAATGGTACAAAATAAAACAAACAAACCTAAACGTAACCCCAAAAGACAAACATTTGAACAGCAGTGTAAACCAACCCTAGTTTACAAGTCAGCGTCCCGTCAATGACACACAAGGAAACAAAACGGTAACACAAGTTTGACAGTGTTTGAATGTCAGCAAAGAAGTCGATCTGTTTTACACCCCCGTTCTTAAATAATGCATTTCTTCTGCTAAAATCTCAATGTTTATAAGGAACAGTTGCATGACGTCACACACACACAACTTTCCCAAAATCGAAAGAAAAACAGTGTAAATACATGTTATGTTAAGTCTCTGCTGCACATTAATAACTCAGCTGCTACTTAAAGGATTAGTTCACTTTAAAAAAACTCTTGCTGATTATTTACTCCCCCCATGTCATCCAAGATGTCCATGTCTTTCTTTCTTCAGTCGAAAAGAAATGAAGGTTTTTGATGAAAACATTCCAGGATTTTTCGCCATATAATGGACTTCAATGGGACCCAAACGGTTCAAGGTCCAAATGACAGTTTCAGTGCAGCTTCAAAGGGCTTTAAACGACACCAGACGATGAATAAGGGTCTTATCTAGCCAAACCATCGCTCATTTCAAAAATAAATAAAAAAGTTTAAGTTTTATAAGCACAAATGTTCGCCTTGCTCTGTTCTGTGATGCGCAAGGTGAGCATTTGTGCTTATAAAACTTAAACTTTTTTATTTATTTGTGAAATGAGCGATGGTTTGGCTAGATAAGACCCTTATTCATCGTCTGGTGTCGTTTAAAGCCCTTTGAAGCTGCACTGAAACTGTCATTTGGACCTTGAACCGTTTGGGTCCCATTGAAGTCCATTATATGGAGAAAAATCCTGGAATGTTTTCATCAAAAACCTTCATTTCTTTTCGACTGAAGAAAGAAAGACATGGACATCTTGGATGACATGGGGGTGAGTAAATTATCAGCAAAAGTTTTTTTTTAAAGTGAACTAATCCTTTAACTGTCATCTTTTGTCATATTACAAAATTTAAACATTTCCATTCCGCCTGTTTATTTGACAGCGTATAATGATGTAGGCATCACAAGTTGTGCTAGTTCTTTAGTTTGTGTTTTCTAGGCCACACATCTAACCTAATTTGTCGGCACTAATCAGTAAAACGCAGAAGTACAAGCGCAGCTATTCAGAGATGGTCTCCACATCACATGCTATGAATTATTTATATATGCAAATGCAGAGCTTCAACATGCAAACGATAAATCCCTCCCAAACCTCAATGCCACACACAATAACAAACACACGTCAATTTAACATGTTTTTTTCTTTTTTTTGGAGTCCATGGTTTTGCATAAAATCCAAATGTTTTGACGTTATTCCGGCGAGTCTTTGGCTACGGATGAGATGTTGTTCATCGTGTCTTTTGTGATGTGAAAAATGATATGTGCCCACCGCAGAGATCTGGTGTTCAGGCGGATGCTATCGACTTACTGTGTGTTCGCTTCACTGGCTACAACTGAAGCTGGAGGGATACACACCGGTCCGATGTGTGCTGATAACAGAAGACACGAGACGTAATATCTCTGACTGCAGTCCTTCAGTGCTTTAACTCTGAGCTACTCCTGTCCTGTCTGTCCTATGAAATAACACAAAACACACTTCAGAATATGAGAGGCACACTTAAACCCTGATAAATATTCACTAGACGCTATGGTTCGGTGTACGAGTGTTGTGCAAACAGCAGCTTGTCAGATAATGTTTGATTAAGTTTCAGGCATTTACGGTTTCATACGTTTAAAGAGATCGTTCAGACAAAAATTAAAGTTCTTCCAAATCTGTGTGACTAAAGCCCTGTTCGCACGGGATAAGTTTTACCTGCTGACCTCTAGTCATGTGTAATAATTGTGGAGTTTGAGATCTTAATCCCGTGGGAATCGGACATGTCTGTAATTTTTTTAAGTAAAAATTCCCCCGCAAATGACCTACTATATTTCGCCGAACACCGAGATCCTGTGATAATAATATCAGTCCCGTGCGAATCACCATCTCTGTGATTTGGACGGATCGTATATCATTTCTCAAGGTTTTTGTTTCATATGCGCCTTTTTATCCATCTTTCGTGAAGAATGGAAGTTGTGTTGGAGTGTTTTGATAGTATTTTGGGTGCTGGGTCATGTCGCTATACACACACAACTACACAATTTGCTAAAGTGAAAGCTGAAAATCATCAGAAGAGCAAAAACAAAAAGAATTAGATGAGATGAATGACATGTATAGCAGAGTTTCTTTAATCGTCTTAAAGAGGATTAAAGAGGATTCTTACGATTCTTATTGAAGTGTCTCTTTAAAGATGATGCATACACATTTTCAACAGTAAAAAACGTTCTCATATTCCAGTTTAACATGCAAAGTAAACGAAGACCAAGTGAATCTCAGGTTTCGTTTAAACGACAACGATGCACTTAAAACGGAAGAGTTTGTTCTTTGTGTTTTTCTGCATAGAGACGATAATGTTGTCGAAACGATCCACAAAACTCTGTATTCTGCTGTCAGGCCAGTAGATGGCGATGTTCTTAGTAAAGAAACACACACCTATAGACTGCACACACACACTCAAGTGCATGACGTCACCATTTTCACAGATTTGCATTGTTGTAGTTTACACAGAGACGATAACGGTATCATTTTCAAAAACTTGCACTTTCAAAGTTTGTGTTTTCAAGCCCCAAAACACCAGTGTCCTGTGCATGAACTGTCAAAAAACATAAAAAGTTTCCAGTTTTTAGTTGAAAAGGTGTTGTGTAAATGGCCCCATATCAAATCCAGCTCACATTTCGATGTTTCCGGCACAGAATAAAACATTTTAAAAGATAACTGCGACTTTTTATCTCACAATTCTGACTTTATATCATGTAAATATGACTTTATATCTCCCAATTGTGTTATAAAGTCAAAATTGCGAGTTTATTTCTCGTTATTGCAAGTTTGTATCTCACAATTCTGACTTTATAACTCACAATTGGGAGAAAGAATTTCAGAATTGTGAGATAAAAAGTTACAATTACCTTTTATATTTTTATGGTTTCCTAAAGTTTGTGTTTTCAGGCCCCAAAACACCAGTGTCATGTGAATGAACAGCCAAAAAACATAAAAAGTTTTCAGTTTTTAGTTAAAAAAAGGTGTTGTGTAAATGGCCCCATATCAAATCCAGCTCACATTTCCATGTTTCCGGCACAGAATAAAACATTTTAAAAGGTAATTGCGACTTTTTATCTCACAATTCTGACTTTATAACATGTAAATATGACTTTATATCTCCCAATTGTGTTATAAATTCAGAATTGTAAGTTTATTTCTCTCAATTGCAAGTTTATATCTCACAATGCTGACTTTATATCACGCAATTGTGAGAAAAAGTCAGAATTGCCAGATAAAAAGTCGCAATTACCGTTTATATTTTTAATTCTGTGCTGGAATCAAACTTCCATACATTTCACCCCAAAATCAAATGTTCAAAATCAAATCAAAAGTTTTAAATAAAGAAAATAAAGTCTATTTAGGGTTCACTGAGATCATATGTACAGCAATGCATACGTAACTCGTCCCACTGAATTGAAAGTGGCAACAAATTAATTTAAGAACGTTTCCCACAGACATATGTTCTGCTTTTACACACAGCAGCTTTAAACAAATCAGAAACAAAAGACGCTCTGAGCTTTGAACAAAAAAGTGTAGCACTTTTATAATTATTAATATCAAGTCCTTTACAAATAGTCACATGTCCAGCAGCCGTTTGCATGGCCGGGTTCCCAGAATTCATCACACATGTTCTGCAAGCCCTTACAGACCCGTCTCCCATGAGACAGACATTCAGATATGTTCTTTAATCTCATCAGAGATCAGATCAGTCTTACAGTTAAAAAACATCTTTGAGACCAAAACACAAATGCATCAGTTACGGATTAGTGGTCTTCTTTTAACTCGCATGAAGTAGTGCATATCGAGCGCAGGAGAAACGTCGTCTTTACAGACGCGGCATCATTTATTTCCCAATGCTCATCGAGTGAATCTCTCGACACATTCCCATGGAAGCTCGTCTACGCCACAGAATAAAACATTTTAAAAGATAATTGAGACTTTTTATCTCACAATTGTGACTTTATATCTCACAGTTCTGACATCTTTTCTCCGAATTCTGAGATATAAACTTGAAATTGCGAGTTATTGCAAGTCCAATTCTAAGGAAAAGAAGATTTTTTCTTTTTTTCCCCAAAATTGTGAGTTTATATCTCACAATTATGACTTTATAACACGCAATTGTGACTGTATATCATGCAATTCTGAGATAAAAAGTCAGAATTGTGAGATAAAACAAGCTTCCATACATTCAAAATGTGGGATTTTTTATTTTAATATACATTTTGCATAAAGAAAATAAAGTATATTGAAGGATCATGAAGACTTTTTTGCATTGTGACATTTTCATGAAGATTATGCACACACCGAAACATGTTCAACATTTAAGTGGAGTTTTCATTGATTCTAATCAGTCATTTTTAGCCATCAAAAGTTATAACTTTTTTTATAACGGTAAATAGAATTGAAAGGGCTTATTTTCGCATGCAAAAAAATGCACAATGCAAAATATAATTTTTTCGTCTAGGATGAAATCTTCTGAGATTCACTCTATTAGCATTTCCTATATAGCCGTTAATATTGATGCTTCTGAAAAGGTACTACAAACCACATGTTTTTTTTCCCCCAATTAGGGTAGTTTTCTTGTGGATAACGAGATGATAATGAGAATTACCTGCATAGGAGAGAACATCATGTTGCATTTATACTGTCCTACAGAATCTACACAATGCTAGAAGTGTGTGTTAGCAGAAGAGGAACCTGCTCTAGTCCTGATCTAAGTGTGTTGGGTCACCAAAAGAGCACTAATTGTTTGTTTAGGAGGAATGAGCAAATCAAATGAGTTGCTAGGGAAAGATTTGCGTGCGAGTGTGTGTCAGTCTCTTGCACGGGGCGGTTGATAATATTGTTGCGTCGGTCGAGAGCGTCGAGGTTGTCCGTCTCCTCCTCTTCGAAATTCAAGGGAATTCTGATAGTAAATGTCTTCGTCATCCTGTAAAGAAGTTACCAGGACATGAGTGACTAATGTTACTAATAAACGCAAGTCTAGTGCATCAGTCATGGCAAACAAGACAGACGGCTCTTTAAAGAAATACAACATTGAATTTGGGAATTTGGAACGTGTTCTTTAATGAACATTTTAGCATTTCTTAAAAGGTCTTGTTCCAAAACTCAGTGTATTTTTGGCTGTCTACATAGGGAACTGTCTACCAAGGCAGCGTATACAAACTGAAATGAAGCTTGGAAAAGGTTCTGAAACTCAGTTTTACATTAGCATGATATCACAATGCTTTAATACAGGGGTTTTCAATCTAAGGTCTGTTTAACAGTGTGAAATAACAAGAACAAGGATCAAAACATTGGAGGATCACTCTTCTTTGACTACATCACTGCGTAACTGTGCATATCGCCACCTAGTGGAGCTTCGGCCTCATCGTTCAGCTGTCGTACACGCACGCGGTCACAAAAAAAGGGTTGCATGTGGGCTGAACCGTCCCGATGACGAATGTTACGTCACGGTGCGCAAACCGTCACGGACGGAGTTTACTTTGGGTTTAAAGTGTCTCAGGTGATCTGATGCTTACCCACACATCCATGTGCAGAGGTTTGATATTGTGAAGCAGAACTTCTTCGCAGTTTCCGTAGTCGCTGAACACAACCACAGCCGTCGAGCCCGAGGGGTGGACCGCGTCGATCCTCGCCCGGTAAAACTGACACGGAAATGCAGGACGTTACACAAGTACACAAAATCAAACATGCAACAAAAGCGTGTAATAATTAGTGCTGGGCAACGATTAATCACATCCAACATAAAAGTTTGTGTTTACATAATACATGTGTGTGTGTGCTGTGTATAATTAATTTGTATATATAAATAAATACACACCAATGCATGTATATATTTAAGAAAATTTGTTATATATAGATATAAAATATCTATATATAATATAAATATGTACAGTATATACACATGCATATATTTCTTAAATATAAATGCATGAATACATTTAAAAAAAATGTGTTATTTATATATAAAATATCTATATATATAACATAAATATGTACAGTATATACACATGCAAATATTTCTTAAAAATATAAATGCATGAATACATTTAAAAAAATGTGTTATTTATATATAAAATATCTATATATAATATAAATATGTACAGTATATACACATGCAAATATTTCTTAAAATATAAAGCATGAATACATTTAAAAAATGTGTTTTTATAATAAATATCTATTATAACATAATATTAAGTAATAACATGCAATATTTCTAAAATAATGCATGTACAATTATAAATATCATTATAACATAAATATACATATATCAATAAATATTTAAAAATAAGCATGTTACATAAATGGTATATACATAAAAATATATTATTAATATGAAGTATATAATGCATAATGAGTGTGCAATTATATATATTTAACTAAATTAAATTCACTTATTTGTATAACGCTTTTCACAATACACATCGTTTCAAAGCAGCTTTACAGAAAATGTTATAATTTACAGTAATCTGTTATCAGAGGAAACTAAGTTATGAATTTCATAAATGTAAATATACAAAATTACAGTTAGCTAAAAATGTATTCATTTGAACAATGTAATAATTTAATGGAGAAACAATGTGAAGTAATGAATACTTGCTTGTTAATAAATGATTGACATTTAGAAAGATGTAGCATTGGCGCATGTTGATTCAGAGTTTGAGTCATATGAAGTTTTTGTAGGAGTTGGCGTCATATTTTCATATATATATGTGTAAAAACAAACTTTTTTTTGGCCCAGCACTAATAAAAATAATAATAATAATGCAAACTAAAAAGAATAACCACTGACCTTGTTGTCTTCCCAGTATAGCGCGAGACACTGGTCACCAGCTTTCCAGTTTTCATAATTATTGGCGTCCGCTGGCTCTCTCTGGCCTTTGATTGGCCCGGATCTCTTTCTGGGGCGGAGTTATGCGTGCTGGTTTGCCTCTGAGGTGGGCCTGAAGACTGTGGTTTGATTGGACCGGTCCGTCTGTGCTCGAAATCCCCATTAGAGATCTGCGTGTTTGAAACCGCAGTCACTTTAATGAACTGGCCTGATCCCACATCCTGCGAAGTGTCTTTTTTCATTGCATCCTGGGAACGCTCAAAGTAGCCGGAGTTTGGCCTTTCTGGCTTGCCTTTCCTTCTGTTGTTCCCCTCATATCTGCCTTTAGGATCTGGACCGGATACAGGAGGATTTGAGGATTTGGGTGCCGTGGATCCATTTGTTTGGTTTTTCCTTTCGGGCCATCCTATCCCATCATGCTCTTTCCATCCGCCGTTATGAGGTTCCTGCTGGAAAGCCTTTGACCCGCTGTGTTGCGGTTCCCTGGGCTTCCCCGTCGAGGAAGATGCGATTCTAGCATCTTGACTGTCGTTCTTCCATCGCTCTGATCCTCCTCTTCCCGCTCGCTCGCCATCCCTCCATTTCTGTGGCTGGGAAAAGGTGGAAGAGGCCGGAGTCGGTTTAGGGAAGTCTCCGTCCCTCTGGAAGCGTGGCGGTCTATCGTTTCTCTGAGACCGGCCCTCGCTTCGAGGAGCGTGTTTGAACGGGGCGTCTCTGGTCATGTGATCGGGGAAAGTCATCTTTCCGGGGTGGTCTTGTAGGGAAGGATGGTGCTTTGACTCTAGCGAGTTAATTATAAGAAAAACAGGAAGTCAATTGCGGCACAATTTGAGAGGAAAATAATAATTGCCATTTAAAATGTGATAAAAAAAAATCAGGGTTTGCTGTGCAGCACAATTTGGCCAACATTGTGATTATATATTAATATGGCTATCAAATTATAATAATAATAATAATGAGTTGCTTTAATGTGCAAATGTACACTACCGATTTTTAATGTTTTTAAAAGAAGTCTCTTCTGATCAGCAAGACTGCATTTATCTGATCAAAAATACAGTAAAAACAGTGAAATATTATTGTAATGTAAATCAGCTGTTTTCTATGTGAATATATAGTAAAGTGTAATTTATTCCTGTGATCAAAGCTGAATTTATCATCATTACTCCAGTCTTCAGTGTCACATGATCCTTCAGAAATCACTATAATATGATGATCTGATGCTCAAGAAACATTTATGATTATTATCACAGTTGAAAACAGTTTTGCTGCTTCATATTTTTGTGCAAACCGTGATTATTTTTTTCAGGATTCATTGAAAGTTCAAGAGAAAAGCATTTAATTAAAAAATAAATATTTAGCATTATTATAAATGTCTTTACTGTCACTTTTGATCAATTTAACGCGTCCTTTCTGAAGAAAAGTATTAATTTCTTTAAAGAAAAATCGTATTGACCCCAAGCTTTTGAACAGTAGTGTATATTAAAGCGACTCAAGCGGATGCGGATCATGAGCTGCTCACGTCTAAACCATATATTTATACGATTCAACCGCAGTCATAATTCAATATTTTAAATGATCAACCAGTCCTACAAGCTATGCCAATAAATGATTTTTGACTATTTAAAGATAGTAAAAACACATGCATAACAATTACTGAAATTTATATTAATGACATAACATCTACAAAACTAGTATAATGAATATTCATTGATAATGAATATAAAACTGTAAAATAAACTGATTTATACTTTAGATGGCAATGGATGATTCTGTAATCCGATTATAGTATTTTTCACAAATAAAGAAATCGTTACAGATATGAACTGAAAGGAAATATTTTATAGATTAAATTCCAGGACTTTCAAAGCACAACTTGAACTTTTTCAAGTAAACTTTTTAAAACTTTTTCTCACTAATCAAACAATATCTTTATTATCTTTCAGACTCTAAAAAAGATAAATAGATAGATAAATATAAACTAAATAAAGTGCAGCGGATGCAGTGACTGCTGAAAGGATACTATGACAAAGATATCGCTTTCTATATTCAAAAATTATTATTTTTCATGAATATATGCTTGACCTGAAGAATGAAAGCTGCATTAAATACTTCAAGCACCTTATAAACCAACTTGGTCAGTGCTTAAATGATATAAATGCTTATTTGCTGACAGTAGATGAGAAAGTATTATAGCATTTGCAGTTCTTTTATTAATGATAGAAAAGCAAACACTTCTTTGTATACCGTTTATATATTTATTACACAGAACTGTTAAACCGAGACCGTAAACTAACGTGAGAGTGAAACTAACGTTCAAAATAAAACACATTAGCCAAACACAAAAACTGAAGATAATTAAAAAAGGCCAAATATCGGCAGGGCATTAATAGAAAGAATATTTTAATATTTGCTAAGAAAAGTGTGCAAAGATAACTCTGTCTCTCTGAATAGCCTGTTGTTTGGCATATCTCTAGTGTTGCAGCACGAGTGCCACTGCGTGCATTTAAATCACCTCGATGAGAAACGCATCAGAAATAATAAGAGGAAAAACCTAAAAGTTATTTTAAAAAACCCAGAGAGTCTCTGTGTTTTGGATGAACTAAAGTGAAATGTTGACGATGGGTCCTGTCTCGACTTTTTGACTCTTTTAGAATCGCCTCTGAGCGCTTCAGAGTGGCTGTCTATGGGCATGCACAAACATGTGCTTAAAACAACCCAACGTTCGTTTTCAAAACTGTGACGCTCACCGAGTGGTTAGTGGTGTTCGTTGATGATTAAAAACAAGTCGCGTAGCGAAATACAGTTTCTGTCGTGTTTTATTTGGCGTTTTGTAAAATCGCATTGATGTTTGTTGGAGGACTCAGTGCTCGTTGATATTACTGCGCTACTGGATACCGAAAGAGTCTGTTTACATTTGGTTGTAGTGTTTCCGCTCGGTTCTCCGTCTCTCAGAAGGCTAGCGTGAGCAAAGTGTTTGTCGCCATCTAGTGGTCGGGAGTGTGCTAACGCTTCAGACTCAAATATCCAGCGGAAGTTTATACGCGGTTGTGAGGTATCTGAAAAAATAGTTCCACTATAGCAAATAACACGGATTGAAATCATACATTGCGCCGATATATTTGTTTTTAATCATCAACGAACACCACTAACCACTCGGTGAGCGTCACAGTTTTGAAAACGAACGTTGGGTTGTTTTAAGCACATGTTTGTGCATGCCCATAGACAGCCACTCTGAAGCGCTCAGAGGCGATTCTAAAAGAGTCAAAAAGTCGAGACAGGACCTATCGTCAACATTTCTGTGTCCACCACTCTAGCTCATCCTAAAAAACACACTAGAAAATAGACTCAAAGTGTTAAATACTGGAATTATCCTTTAAACGCAGGACACAGTGCTCTTCAAAAGCACGTTTCAGGTCATTCACGCTCTGAATGTTAAAACTAAGGCACTGAAAGAGCAGAAATGGTTTCTCCACATATTAGCCCTGTCTGTTTTCTCCTAAAGCCATATGTCAGGCAGAGCTTACCAGCGGCTGAGACTTATCTAAAGCCCACTAATAGAAGCGCTTCGTTTGGGACTGGCCATCTGTCTGATGGCCCACCGGGACTCCAACATAAGAGGAGATTAAAAATCCTGATACAATGTTCCCATTATTAGGACGTCTTCCATTGCACATGCAGGAGGACTGAAGCAAACCATACAATAGTGCGATCATTTACAGTAATTAAAGCACAATAAACTCTCAGGCTGATCACGACTTCAAAACCAGGCTGGGTCTTTTATCAACCCTGAAATGGTTTGTTTTACTTTAGAAAGTTGGAGTTTTGGAGAGAAAAAAAAAGAGTTTTTTAGACTGTTAAAAATTGAAAAAGCTATAAATATTAGATGAAAAGCTTAAAAATTAGAGAAAAAAAACGTAATAAAATAAGTTGAAAGACCTCAAATTAATAAATGAAATACAATTACATTAAAGCTAATGATTAAAACTAATAAAATAAAACGCTAATTAAAAAAAACAAACGTATCCAATAGGGTCCTCACATTACTGGTGCTCGGGGCCTAATGATACAAATTTAAACTAAAATTAAACAATATAACCATAAAAGTGAGTTCAGAAAAATTAATAAATACTATAATCAGGGTTCCTACATTAAAAAAAATTCCATAGTTTTCCAGACTCAAATTTCCGAAGCTCTCTACATATTTTTCAGCCCATATTTAACATAACTGGTTCATACAGCATTATGCTTGCTATCCAGTACAGGTATCTGTAAATATTTGTGTTTTCTCAAACTGATATGATATGATAAGGAGGAACCCGCATATATTGACCTGTGACACATCAGTTCGGTACTGTAAATATGGCTTTCTATCTAGATTTCACAAGTGTTTGCTCCTTTCTGTTGCTGTAAACAATCTTTTAATGAAGCTCAAAAGACTTCTGGGTAAAGACACAGTTTTGCATTATATTATATCTGCTCCTAGTTTATGGAATGATCTGGCTTCTTCCTCTGTTTTCAAAACCCGACTTAAAACTCATCTGTGGCCTTTGACACCTAGAAAGATGTCAATTTTATTTACTTGTTTTTATTTCTTATTTTGATTGCCTTTATTGTGTGGCTTTTATTATTATTTGTATTCATGTTTATGTGCATCATTTCATTTTTATTTTATTGTTGTATTTTATGTGTCATTTTGTGTGATTATTTTTCCTTTACAGCACTTTGGTTGTTTAAAAGTGCTTAACAAATAAAGTTGGATTGGATTATAAAAATACGTCTAGAACAAATTCAGTCGTGTTTGACAAACACTAAATGATCACTAAACATTTTCCGTGAAAACTCTCTGCTTGTATGATACATTCATTTTTAAAAACACCTGATTTTATATTTTAAAGAACTGAATAGGGTCTGGAAACACATTTTTTTTGTCCATACTATCCAGACCTAGAAATAACTCAAATCCCATACTTTTCCAAACTGCGTAGATACTATCTAGACCTAGAAATGACTAGACTTTGCCAAACTGCGTAGGAACCCTAACAGAACATAACCAATACTAAACACTATTAAAATTTGAAAGGAACAAAATAAGCCATGATATTAGCCAATTCAGATATCAATAATTTAAAGAAGCCCTAATATTGGCCATATAGTAAAGCACCCAAGCGGCAACCTTCCAGTCTCTCTCGTGAATCCAACACTGAAGAGATTAAACTGCAGTTCCTCCACTGGCCACTAGAGGCCGGCTGCAGAAGAGACTCACTCCCATAGACCTCCATGTTAAAATGCCCAACTTTACAGCAGAAAAAATCATGTTTACAGCCTGGTACAAAAAGTGGTTTTGGTCTATATAGCTAATTTTGCCCTTCATGACGACTGTGAGAGAGGTGAATTTTTTTATAACCAATTCGTTTAAATTATATTAAGCTTTAAAGTTGTGCATAATTAAGGGCGTGGCCACTTGAGTGACAGGTGGATTGCCGCTGATGTCACTACTAGCCGTTTGTCTGTTAGCGTCATGTCACCTCAGCTAATCCGCCTATTTGCTCATTTTCGGTTTTCCGGATGCGCTGCCAAGATGGTGACGGCAGGCTCCGCCCACTTTGGGCTTCAAAAATGCTCTTCAGAAACACTTCGGGTGACGTCACGGACACTACGCCCATATTTTTTTCTATAAAAGCACATAATAAAGGTGAAATAAATCCGATGTACCGTCAATGGAGAATGTCCCCATTTTAGACTCTAGGAAGTCGAACAGCGTGCTGGGCCCCGACGGCCTTCCTCCCGCTTCCTCGTCCTCATCCGGTCTGGAGCGTCCCCGTCCACGACCCTTTCCTTTTAGAGAACAAATAAAGTCTCAAACTACAAGGACAGTTGTGCCAGTGAGTTTCTGAGCCTGTTACAGAACTTTTTTGTGCTCTGCTCTCGCCCTTCCGTTCGTATTCAGCATGTCCTATGGGTGTGCGATATACATCGTCTACGACAATATTGTGATTGTTTTAATGATGTGCAATCTGTCATTATCGAATATATTCCTCGCATAGAGAGTGCATGCATATAAACTATGTGAAGTAGTCTAGAATGCTGCGTGATTTAATGTTTAATTTCTTACTTTGTATTTTTGTCTTGTTTCCAGTCCAAATATCAAACATTTCTTAAATCAAGATGCATTTACTAAAGTAGTAAAATGATTAGATATTAAGTCTTATTTTCTGGGGAAATAAATAAAAATGAAGTGAGTTTTTGCTTAAAATAAGCTAAATTATCTGCCAATGGGGTCAGAAAAATAATCTTGTTTCTGTTTAAATTAAGATTATTTTTCTGACCCCCTTGGCAGATATTTTTGCTTTTTTTAAGCATCAACTCACTTCATTTTTATTTATTTCCCCAGAAAACAGGACATAATATCTTATGTCATTTTACTCTTCTAGTAAATGCATCTTGATTTAAGAATTTGTATATATTTGGACTGGAAACGAGACACAAATACTAAGTAAGAAAAGCATTTTTTATTGCAGTGAGGCTTTACCTCGAGGCGGCGGGCGGCTCTGCTCGGGTTGGGCCGCTTTGGGCTGGGTTGTTCCGGTGAGCAGGAAGTTGAGGGCCGCCTCCAGGTTGTTGTTGTGATCCAACAGGGCTTGTCTGGCCGCCTCCCGGTAGAAGCCCATCTCCATGATGTCCCTCAAAGCTCGCTCATCAACCTTGAACACACAGCAGAAAACATGACCCAGCAGAAAGGGAATGTGATGAACTTGAGGGTCAAAATCCATCAAGCAAGGGACAAAAGAACATGTAGAAAACATGCAGAGTACAAACAGAAAAGACAAGGACACACAGGGGTCACATCGACTGATGTTTTATTCAGAGAAGCTTTTAATTGCTACTCTACTGGATTTAGAAGAAAATAAATGGCATTTAATTATAAATAAAAGCCTATCAAACAATTTTTGGGCATTTGAGATGTTTTTCCAGATTGTTATTTAAGAAACACAGTAGAATTACAATCTATTAGCAGTAGCTTCATGTCATTTTTTAAAGAAATTAATAGTTGTATTCAGCAAAGATCCATTAAATCAATCAAAAGTGACAATTTACACCACTATATATTCTGTGTCGTCATTCACGTATTTCGGAAAGATGTACACAGGACTGTAGAGGCTTTCTTAAAGATCAAATCCCATTCCAATGGTATATCTTCTATCTGGGAAATCTGGATTTGCATGAAACCAATTATATTTATTTACATATGGAGAATATTCCTGATAGCAACTAAAAAGGCTCTTTCTCGTATGGAAATCCTTACATTTTCTTTAAGATAAAAAATGCAAAAGTGGCTCTGTTGTGGAAGAGATAGAAGGAATTTGTAGGAAATTGAGTAATTATATAACAGATGTAATCATGGACTATTATTGGAAATAAAACACTAATGATGCAAAGTTGCCACTAGACTGCACCCCATTTTTTATGTTCTGTTTTTTTATACAGGAATGGACATTTATACATACCGGTGCATATAATACATATATACATTATTTCATTTGTTCTCACCCTTTTCTAAAATTACGAATAAATATTACTGTAAATATTACGAATTTATTGAGAAATTTGTAGGATGTCAATTTTGGATTGAATATCCAATTTTCCTTTTAATTCTGTAACATACTTGCAAGAAACAACGGCTTTAATAATAGTGAGCGTTCAGTCTATTTGAATCTTCACTTTTTACGGTTCATTTCAACTTTAAAACTGCTGAAAAAACCCTGTTTATGTTTTATGCTGATGTTTGCATCTTACCAAATCTCTGTAAACTCCTTCTGTCTTGTTCTCCGTCCAGGGCACGTCTCTCTCCTCTCTTCTTCTTTGATATGAGTCTCGACTCCTGTAGGAGGATCCGGGATTGGCCAGGTTTCCTCCGGCATTACCTCCACCACCAAACGTGCGCGTCTAGAAGAAAACACAGCATTATGAAGAACACTGATGCAACTCCTGCATTATAAGCAAGCAAGCAAACTAATGTTATTTATAAAGCACTTTTCCAAACAAATCAATGCAGTTCAAAGTGCTTTACAGGCATAAACATTAAAAGAAATACACGTACAGGTAAAATACAAGAATAAAATAAAAATGTTATAAGGATTTATTAAAATGATGAAACAACATTAAATTATAATGCAAAAAAATGCTTTCTAACTCCAAATATATAAAAATTCTAAAATCAAGATGAAGAGTAAAATGACATGAGATATTATTTCCTTTTTTCCAGGGCAATTAATCAAAATGAAGTGAGTTGATACTTTAAAAAAGCAAAAATATCTGCCAATGGGGTCAGACAAATAATCTTAATTTAAACAGAAACAAGATTATTTTTCTGACCCCATTGGCAGATAATTTAGCTTATTTTAAGCAAAAACTCACTTCATTTTTATTTATTTCCCCAGAAAATAAGACTTAATATCTAATCATTTTACTACTTTAGTAAATGCATCTTGATTTAAGAAATGTTTGATATTTGGACTGGAAACAAGACAAAAATACTAAGTAAGAAAAGCATTTTTTGCAGTGCACAAACATTATAAAAGATCATTAAATAATCTTAAACATCATTTAAGATCAGATTTCTTCCATTAATACACACAACTATAGCATAAACACAACAGTTCTGGACATCATGAGTGTGTTTTTGCAAGTTTAAATCAAGCTGGGTTTTGAAACTCAGTCCAGGTGCTGCCAAAGTGTTAAATCATATCCGTGGTGTTCACTTATCACGTTACATTCATAATTACATACTCAAAATCAAACATTTCTTGATTAAATATCGGAGAATATTAAGTTCACCCATGGCCCGAGGATACAGTCATGAGAATGAACAAATTCAATTATATACTGCTTTAATGCATCAATATTTCATTATCAAAAGGTGCTATTTTGTTGCAGGGGATGAAACAATATATATTTTGAATTGAAATGCCAATATCGTCGGGAAAAGAGTAAATTCTGTAAAGGTTGTACACTACACTTTAACGGTTTAGAATAATTAAGAGATTTTTAATGTTTTTGGAGGAGTCTTCTGCTCAAGGCTACATTTATTTGATCAAAAATACAGTAAAATAGTGAAATATTAATATGTTTAAAATAATGAGAACCAATTTTTTGCACACCAATTAAAATTGTCAATAACTGATCATCAGATCATCATATTATAGTGATTTCTGAAGGATCATGTGACACTGAAGACTGGAGTAATGATGATAAATTCAGCTTTGATCACAGGAATAAATTACACTTTACTATATATTCACATAGAAAACAGCTGATTTACATTACAATAATATTTCACTGTTTTTACTGTATTTTTGATCAAATAAATGTGAACATTTGACCGGAGATGTTCTTTCATTCCACTACATCTTCAAACATATAAATGTTACTAGTCTTGAACACATGTGTTAATAATGGTCCTGAACGCCAGCACACCTCTTTGCTCTTGGCGACCTCAGCGATAGCAGCGGTTCGTTGTTTCTCAAACTCATCGTTCTCGTCGGCAGATTTGAGTGTGTTGGTGCTCTGAAGAGTCTTCCTCTGATCCAGAGCTCTGCTGTCCACCTGCTCCTTATGAGCACATCTCTGCACACACACACACACACACACACACACACCACAGCAGATTATACAACACCGCTCTCCTGGAGACTCAGATCTACAGATGTAAAGATGCTGACCTGTCCGAAGGGAACGAACGGAGGCGGTCCGCCTTCTGCACCGATGTTCCTGCGGTTGTGCTTGGCCAGGCTCTTTCAGAAGAAAAAGTAAAAACAAAATTTATTCAGACATCTTCAACATTTCTCACTTTATCACAGTTTAGAAAATGGTAATAAAATATGACAAAAACTTCACTGGTTTTGTCCGTCCTTCTGTTAGAGTCTCACACATGAATTATGTCGAATATCTGTCAGCTGTTAAATTTAACTAAACAATTAGATAATACCAGTTTAGCTCAACCAGTGACCCAGCAATGCTTCATGTTGTTCAGTCTGTGTGTAAAAAGGTGCATTAGTTATTAAAGAAAAAACACATGATCAGCTCAAAGTGTCTGAATCATTTTTGGTCCCAAATTGTTATAAATGTTACAGGTAGTCTCTGTATATGAAGAATATTTGTGTATAATATGTCACGGTTTACTTTATTTTGTTCTCCTCACTTACATAAATGAACTATACTGTCCTGCACACACGAGTAAAACAATATCTGGTGTCTGAATAATTTTTGGTTTGACTGTATGTGAATATAGTGAATCCGGAGAAAACTCTTTGGACTGAAGTCATTTACCCATCTAGGTGAATACAGAAATATGCCTTATGCTTTCTGGCTTTGATTGCTAATTAAAATAAATCATCAGTTGCCAGTGTGTCGTCCATCACTGAGCTGAAACATGATATTAACAGATGGCCACAGGCACTGCTGGTTCTGCTTGACACCGCGGCTCCGCTTTCTGCACTTTTAATGAACACAACCTTTAAAGAGGGCATTTTTCATTTGTCAATATTTTATACTTTTGCATCTCTTCATTTCTCCCCAGAGCCCACTTAAAATGTTAGTCAAGGTTTCCTGCACTAAAAACATTTAGTTTGTGATTGAGTTTAGTTGCATGATTTTAGACCCACTTTCTGAAATTTTGAATTAAAACCAAGTTTGTGCTACAGTTTATTTAAGAATTTTATATGTAAATTTCCTCTGTTGTGATTGGCTGAGCTCCATGTGCTGATGTCATTCAAAAGGGAACACAACCTCCATCTCAACCTTCAAATATCAACTTAAAACTCATCAACTATTTCTCATCTATTTCTGTCTTCCACTTTTTCATTTATGTTACATTTTTACTTAATTATTTGTAATTATTGGTAGTCTCCATCTGCTTTTCTGCTTGTTTGAGTGTTATAATAAGCATAGATAAGCAGATTGCTTGTTTTAATGACTGTCAACTGTTTGTATTATTTTGTGAAGCGACCTTGGGTTCTTGCAAGGCGCTATTAAAAAAAAAACATTATTATTATTATTATTATTATTAAAAGGACGGGTCAAATTGATAAACTCAGACATATTTCAAATAAAATTAGCATGATCATTACACACAGTAGAGTGAACCTTTATTTAATAGATTAATAGAAGCAAGAAAAAAAACAGTTTTCAACACTAGCTGTGTTTCCATCCACACGTGTTTATCCGCATTAAGTGATATGGAATGAAAAATGCCTTATGGAAACAGTAAAATTCGATTGAATTTCATGAATATCGACTCAAATGAAATGCGTTCGGTCTCATGGGATTTTATCTTGATGGATATACGGCTTATGCGATAAACGCTGATGGAAACGTTATTGCGGCGCGATCCATTTTGTCTAGCAAAACTTTGTTCGCAAATGTTTGCTTGAATGTTGTGCAAAATGAATGGAAACACCTTAAAATGTCTCAAATCAATTCGATATACCAATTTGATGGCAAAACAGCATGTGACGTCATTACACACAGGTTTTTATTCGCTTTAAAGCCGTTGGATGGAAACACACTTTCACCAGCTTTATTCACCGAACTTCAGAAAATTTCCCGATTGAAAAGTGGATGGAAACTTGGCTAGTGACTCCATTAAACTGCATTATATTATCTGAATACATTCGTAATAAAAGACGAAAAAAAATTCAGATTTTTCTGTAGCTCGAACAGTAGAGCTTTGACGCTTGCGACGCCAAGATCATGGGTTCGATTTCCAGGGAAACCAAGAACTGATAAGAATGTAAATGTGTATCTTGAAACGCAATGTAAGTCACTTTGAATAAAAGCGTCTGCCAAATACATAAAAGTAAAACATGCATCTCACCCTCTGAAACTCCCACTTCTCCATCATGTGATCCACCTCGCCTCCGAGAACCGAGATCTTGGCATCGTCCAATAGCAGAATGCCGTTCTTCACCTGAACGGCCCCCAGGAGCTTCACTTTGGTTCCAGGCGGCGTGTTCAGACTGAAAGTGGAGCGGAAACCAAATTAAAGTAGATTGATCATTGAACAACAGCAAAAATCAAATAAACTGAGTGACACCGAAGTTAAGATGTTTTGAAAGGCTGAATTTATTTGATCAGAAATATAGAATACAGTAAAAATTGTGAAATATTATTCCAATGTAAATCAGCTGTTATCTATGTGAATATATAGTAAAGTGTAATTTATTCCTGTAATTTTCAGCATCATTACTCCAGTCTTCATTGTCACATGATCCTTCAGAAATCACTATAATATGATGATCTGATGCTCAAGAAACATTTAATATATCAATATTGAAAACAGTTGCGCTGCTTAACATTTTATAATAAACTTTTGAAATATTATTTTCTTTGATTAATAGAAAGTTCAAAGAAAAATACGTTTTTTTTTTGGTAACAATGTTTAAGTCTTTACTGTCACTTTTGATCACTTTAATGTGTCCTTGCTGAATCAAAGCAGTGTTTCCCCTACCATTGTTTTGGGGGGGCGACTTTAGCGGCTATGCTTTTCGCGATAGAGCAGTTTAGTACACTTGAAATCAAATCACGATAGACTAGTGTGTGAATATTAAACGACTAATATTCATGTTTATATTCAAACTGGGCGCAGTTTTCCATGATTCTCAAACCCCATTCACACACACACACGCTCGAGCTGGTGCAGACGACGCGCAGTTTCATTTCACACACACATACACACACGCACGCGTGACGATCGACCTGTTGTTTTCATTGACAGTAAAAGGTTGTTTTTGCCTATTTTGAGGACACAAATGCATGAACTTCCTCTCCAGACTCTAGATCCGCTCTTAAAGTAACTCCGTGAGCATTTAACCGCTTCATTTGAGAAATCTATCGTCACGTCATAAACAGAAACTCAAAGGTCTTCACGGCAACCCGTCAAAATAAAAGTTCGGTTTAACTTGACAGAAATACATTACTGTTGTACAGTAGAATTTAGATGCATCTCAATGTAATAATAATACACTAATACACTAAACTACAAATAAATTATGATCTCAACTTTATTTTTTAAGGAATAATAAATTTTTCTTCCATGTTTTAATTTTAACAGTAAAGCTCACTGTGCAGCTCGTTGTTTGACAAAAAAAGTTTGTTCAATTTCATATGATTAAAAGAAATGTAATTAATGTTTTGTCTTCATTTGGTTACCAGAAAAAACAACAGAATTTGTGTGGGAAAAAAAAAAACATTTAATAGATTTAAAAAAAAAAAATTGTATAAGTTTAATAATCGTTTATAATAAAAGTTTTATGATTTCAATTAATTAGACATGATTTTTGATTACTAAAAAATGTACACCAAGTATCCGTAACACGCCCGCTCCGCGACACTAGTTTCGGGGGATCGACAACCCGCAATGGCTAATATTTTTGCAAACATTAAGATCTGATAAACATTTTCCACACAAATTTCATTCTCATTAACAGCCTGGTATAATATAATGCATCTCTCCTTTTTAAGGTTAATGTATATTTTACATTGTCTCTGTCCAAATTTTTTTTTTTTTAAATTACTGCATTACAGATTTTATTCTCATTAAAAGTGTGCATAATCGAAATGAAGAGAAGTCATAGTCTTAAGTCTGAATGTGATAAGTACCAATATGATTTCAGAATTTATCCTTTTGATTCTGGGGTAAAATATGAGCAAGGGATTTTTTAAAAGACCCCAAAATAGGTCAAATCTCCTTATTCGGCGTCAGCAATGATTTCCCAGAGAGTGGTGAGAGAATTTAAGATTCATAATTGCACTTCTCTGCTTTACTCGCTTCTATTTCCTGGTTGTCAATCAGGGTTTTTTTCTCTGATGTGTTCCAGCTTTAGTAAGTGTGGGGCATTTGCTGTAAGTTGGGATTAAGAACTGGCTGTTTGACTTTAATTAAAGATTAAAGGAGGGGAGAAGGGATGGATTGAGAGTCAGGAACTGCATTTTGCCCTCACAAACACTCTAATACCCCGAGGAGAGAAGTGGAGCAGTGAATTTTCCAAAACGCAGGCTTATTTCCTCAAATGTGTGTGAACCCTGATCAAATGTTAATGCGACTGCACTGCAGAAGAAGAAGCTCCTGCTAAAAATACACAGAAATAAACTCGGCCTGAAGAACACAGGAGATCTCTCGTTAGGAGAGCCGAGGAGTGTGACGGGAATCACACAGATAACATGTGACTATTGCGGTTACAGAGGTTCCTGACCGGTCCATCGTTATATTTATAATTACATACACTGTTGACCCTTCCCTTACACCTTAACCCAACCTTAAACCGACCCACACACACACACCTGACCCTAACCTTACCCGTACCACACCTCAATAGCAGCAAAAGTGTTTTACACAACATGAACACAATAAGTACATCGTCCTTATTTTTCAATGTAAGTACATGATACTTAAAGCCACTTAATATAAAGTGGGACCAATTTTTTATATTACTTATGAAACATAAATTAGCTAACTATCTTGAGAAAGCCTGGGAGAAGAGGAAAAAAGCTCTTTATCGAGATGATTTGTAGATGAGGAATTGTGTGTGTGTGTGTGTGTGTGTGTGTGTGTGTGTGTGTGTCAAGTCATCCTCATTTATATAGCGCTTTTAACAATGTACATTGTTACAAAGCAGCTTTACAGAGACAAACATATAATTTAAGGTAGCAGGGATTGGTTTAGTTTTATAGCAGTTCTTGAATAATGTTATTTCCAGCTAAAGTTAGTTTGTGTGTGTGTGTGTGTGTGTGTGTGTGTGTGTGTGTGGTGTGTGTGTGTGTGTGTGTGTGTGTGTGTGTGTGTGTGTGTGTGTGTGTGCTTGTTTTTGTGATATATGAGGACACAAATGTGTGTAATGACATGCATATTACACTGGTATTACAACTTACACGTGATATATGAGGACGTTGCAGGCGTCCTCATATTTCAAATAGCCTAAAAAACATAAAAAACAATGTTTTTTTTTTAATGTAAAAATGCAGCATGTCTCCTGTGATGGGCAGGTTTAGGAACAGGGGCAGTGTAGGGGGACAGAATATATAGTTTGTCCAGTATAAAAACCATTACGCCTATGTGTGTGTGTGTGTGTGTGTGTGTGTGTGTGTGTGTGTGTGTGTGTGTGTGTGTGTGTGTTGTGTGTGTTCATGTATTTCTCTAAATGATTTGTATATGCGACCGGAAGATGTTTGTAAAATAAGTTCGAGGTGTCTTGTAATCCCATGTGAGATGGGCCAAATGTTTAGCATGACACAGAAATAAAATGTAACTAACTTAATATTTTTTTTTAAGCTCCCATGCAGTAAATAATTCTAACCCCTAAAACTCATCTTTAAAAAACATGTTTTTCCTGTGAAAATAGTTTCTTCAAGCCTTAAAATATCTTGAAATGTAACTCGACACCCTTTGCATCATGAATATGAATATCCCCCTTGTGACGCTAGTTAAGGAGAAAACACTCATAGAAACAACATTAAAAACTTGATTTGGTTAATTATTCAAACATTAAGCTCGACTAATGTAAATAACTCAACCCTCGCTTTATAAGAGTGTAATGTCATCATACACACACTGCAATAATGCGTGTCCGTTCTGTGTTTGTAATTCTGCAAGGGAATGAAGGAGGCTTTGAGTTCTAATGAACAGTTTCTTTCTGTATGTTAGCGACAGGCATGGATGTGGAGAGAGTGAGCGAAGGAACGGAGGAATAAAGAGCGCTCTGTTCTTCCAGCGGCACAACAACAGTCTCAGAAAGAGCTTTATCAGAAAGAGCTTTATTGCCAAGTGTGCTTGCACACACAAGGAATTTTCTTTGGTACTGAAGCTTCCAGTGCACATATACAGATACAAATACAACAAGAAACAGTAATACAAAATCTAAAAATAAAATTATAAAAAAAAAAAAAAAATATATATATATATATATATATATGAAAATACTATAAAATATAAAATATAAGGCCACGGTTGGGTTTAGTCAGAATAAACATTTTCGGATTATGAACATATATACAGTATTTTGAATAGTATGAATAAATATAAATATAAATAACCTGAGTTTAGGAGATATTGCACTAAACAGTGGGGGTATTGCACTTAAAGGCATATGCCTTGGGAGATATGTTAACTGTTCAGGAGGGAAATGGCCTGTGGGAAGAAACTGTTCCTGTGCCGAGATGTTCTTGTGGCCAGTGATCTGAGTCTCCGTCTTGACGGTAACAGTTCAAACAGGTGGTGTCCAGGGTGAGTGGAGTCTGTGATGATTTTACCTGCTCTCTTCCTCACTCTGGAAGAGTACAGGTCCTGGAGGGTTGGCAGGGGGGCACCAATGATCCTCTCTGCAGTCCGGACTGTCCGCTGTAGTCTCATGATGTCTGATTTGGTAGCTGAACCAAACCAGACAGTGATGGAAGTGCATAGGACAGACTCAATAACGGCTGAGTAGAACTGAATCAGCAGCTCCTGTGGCAGGTTGAACTTCCTCAGCTGGCGAAGGAAATACAGTCTCTGCTGGGCCTTTTTCACAATGGAGTCAATGTGATTGTCCCACTTCAGGTCCTGAGAGATGATAGTGCCCAGGAACCTGAATGACTCCACTGCTTCCACAGTGCTGTTCATGATGGTGAGTGGGGGGAGTGCTGGGCTGTTCCTCCTGAAGTCCACGGTCATCTCCACTGTTTTGAGCGTGTTCAGCTCAAGGTTGTTATAACTGCACCAGACAGCCAGCTGTTCAACCTCCAGTCTGTAAGCAGACTCGTCACCGTTTCGGATGAGACCGATGACAGTGGTGTCGTCTGCAAATTTCAGGAGCTTGACAGTGGGGTCTTTAGAAGTGCAGTCGTTAGTGTAAAGGGAGAAGAGCAGTGGGGAGAGAACGCACCCTTGGGGGGCGCCAGTGCTGGTGGTGAGAGTCCTGGATGTGTGTTTCCCCAGTCTCACGAGCTGCTGCCGATCCGTCAGGAAGCTGGAGATCCACTGACAGATCGAGGATGGAATGGAGAGCTGGGTCAGTTTGTCTGTGAGTAGATCAGGCATGATGGTATTGAAGGCCGAACTGAAGTCCACAAAGAGTATCCTTGCATAAGTCCCAGGTCTGTCGAGATGTTGCAGGATATAATGCAGTCCCATGTTGACTGCATCATCCACAGACCTGTTTGCTCTGTAAGCAAACTGAAAAGGATCCAGCAGGGGTCCAGTGATGTCCTTCAGGTGGGCCAACACCAGTCTTTCAAACGACTTCATGACCACGGACGTGAGAGCGACAGGTCTGTAGTCATTAAGTCCAGTGATTTTGGTTTTTTTTGGGGACCGGAATGATAGTGGAGCGTTTGAAGCAGCAGGGAACTTCACATTGCTCCAATGATCTGTTGAAGATCTGCGTGAAGACCGGGGCCAGTTGGTCAGCGCAGGCTTTTAGACAAGCAGACGAGATGCCGTCTGGGCCTGAGGCTTTCCTAGTCTTCTGTTTTTTGAAGACTCGGCTCACGTCCTCCACACAGACCTTAAGCTCAGGTTGGATGGCAGGAGGGGGAGAGGAGGGGGTGTAGGAGGTGATGGTGGATGTGTGAACTGCAGGTCAGAGCCGGTGAGAGGTGTGAATGAGGGCTTTTCAAACCTGCAGTAAAATGAATTTAAATCATCAGCCAGGTGTGGATTGTCCACAGATCGGGAGGATGGTGACTTGTAATTGGTGATGTTCTTCAGGCCATTCCAGACTGATGATGGGTCGTTGGATGAAAACTGGTTTTTCAGCTTTTCAGAGTAGGCTCTTTTAGCAACTCTGATCTCCTTTGTCAGTCTGTTCTTGGCATGGTTATACAAGATTTTATCCCCACTTTTGTGAGCATCCTCTTTGGCATGACGAAGCTGTTTGAGTTTCCCAGTAAACCATGGTTTATCATTGGTGAATGATAAGAATGTCCTGGTAGGAATGCATGTATCCTCACAGAAACTGATATATGATGTAACAGTATCTGTGAGCTCATCCAGATCGTTGGTAGCAGCTTCAAAAACAGTCCAATCAGTGCAATCGAAGCAGGCCTGTAGATCCTGCTCTGCTTCATTAGTCCATCTTTTTACAGTCCTTATTACAGGTTTAGCTGATTTCAGTTTCTGCCTGTAGGTCGGTATAAGATGAACCAAACAGTGATCAGATAGCCCCAAAGCTGCTCGTGGAACGGAGTGATACGCATTCTTTATTGTGGTGTAACAGTGGTCCAGTATATTACTGTCTCTTGTGGGACATGTAACGTGCTGTCTGTATTTTGGAAGTTCACGGGAAAGATTTGCTTTGTTAAAATCCCCTAGAATTATTAAAAGAGAGTCTGGGTACCTTTGTTCCGTTTCGGCTATTTGTTCAGCCAGCTGTTGTAGTGCCGCGCTCACGCACGCGTCTGGAGGGATGTAAACATTCACGAGAATGAAAGAGGAAAACTCCCGTGGCGAGTAGAAAGGTTTACAGTTTATGAAGATCGCCTCTAAATTAGGAGAGCACATCTTCTTCAGTGTTGTTACATCTGAACACCAACTTTCGTTAATGTAGAAACACAATCCACCACCTCTCGTCTTCCCCGTTAGCTCCGCGATGCGATCCGCTCGGAACAGCTGGAAGCCCGGCAGATGTATTGCGTTGTCCGGTATGGCTTCACTTAGCCAGGTTTCAGTGAAGCACAGAGCAGCAGAGTTTAAAAAATCCTTGTTAATCCGGGTGAGGAGGAGAAGTTCGTCCATTTTGTTAGGAAGGGATCGGAGATTCGCAAGATGAATACTAGGGAGTGCAGTGCGCAGGCCGCGCTCGCGGAGTTTAACCAGCGCGCCCGCTCGCTTTCCTCGTTTGCGTTTGAGCGCGCGTTTGAACAACAGCGCTGCCCCTCCGACGAGAATGTCCAGCAAAACGTCTGAATTATCAAAAACTGTAGAAAAGTTATCTGGTGTGTGTTTCCTAATGTCCAGTAGTTCGTCTTTGGTGAAGCTGATAGGAAAATAATGACTAAACACAGGACAAACAAACAAAAACAACACAATAACTGGAGAGCTCCGCACCGAGGCAGCCATCCGCGGCGCCATCTTGGTGAACCATCTCCACCTGTAGTCACTGGCCGAGGCGCGGGATTGGTGGGATCTGAGCCAATCAGAGGGGCTGAAACTGGGGTTAAAGGAAGGGGAGAACATGTGAAGCACCGAAAAGGTCATTTGAATTTGAAGCGGCTTTATTTGTTAGATTACGCGGTGTCAGATTCCTTGGATTTGTGTTTCAATTTTTTTTGCAAAGATTGTTGGAGTACGTTATACAAGAAAATACTATTTCCCGATTCATTTAATGCGTTACTTGCTGTTTATTAGTAATCATTTGAGAAATTGAATAGCAATTCCTGAGTGAAAATTGGGGACATTGATTTGAGCAAACATTTAATACGTATTAAACTTTCATAATTCAAGGCTTTAGATACACTATTATAAGTTTTATGCAGTTTTTGCATATTTTATGCGGTTGACGAATTCATTAAAGGTATACTATGTCTTTTTAGTTCTTTTTAATTAACGAGTCAATACATCAATCCTTTTTCCAAAACGTTAATTGACCAGCCAGGATGGTTTTGGCGGGAAATTGCATACATGTGTCTGTGTGTGTGTGTGTGTGTGTGTGTGTGTGTGTGTCCATCCTGATAGTGTAAAGTTGCCGAGGTATGAACCGAACCGTGACTTCTGTGTACCGTTCCACCCCTAATGTTTTGTTTTTTTAAAAGCAAGAGGGCCAAAAGTCCTCCTTTAAAAACAACAAAAGTGTCACATTCTTGGCATCTACATGCACAAAGACGCCGTTTTTCCACATTTCAAAATGACATTGATGTTTTAGATTCACTGAGTGAAAGAGAAAATGAGCCTGAAGTAACATCAAAAGCAACGCAGCGACACGACCCTGAACGACTCTGTAGAACCGTGCACATCAATTCAGTGTGTGTGTGTGTGTGTGTGTGTGTGTGTGTGTGTGTGTGTGTGTGGGGGGGGCAGAAAAAGCCTTTCCTGTGCAGCTCTCCACTACATCACATACACTGGTTATTGTGACTATTGTCGATGTGTGTATTGTCAGGTAAAACATAACAGGCTCTTTGTGAATATTTGGATGCTGTGTTGTTTTAATCAGTATTGGTCATTCCAAATAAAATAATCAAATGTGTGTGTGTGTGTGTGTGTGTGTGTGTGTGTGGGGGGGGCAGAAAAAGCCTTTCCTGTGCAGCTCTCCACTACATCAAACCCTCTTTCTTCTGACTCCAGGCAATTACAGAGCCTCTTATCATATTAAGAGCTGCGTTTAATCAAACCCTGGGTTTCTGGCCTCATCATGGGCCACTCCACTGTGTCTGACGGCCCGAGACATTATTTCATTAAATTACTCCGTCCAATTAGACGTGCTTCAATTAAATATCTGAGGTATTTTACAGCCTCAAAAAGTGAGCGAGGGAAATTCTGTGAAGTTTATATTGCAGGTACTTGCCAAATCTTGACGTTTAAATCTCAAATTAGCTAAAATATGTAATAAACCATCATGTAAGGAAGGAGGTATTCACACTATTTCTGAAGTATGCATAAATGTGCACTGAAACTACATGGATTTCAGTATCCCACAATGCAATGCACTTGATATTGCATTACCTGAAGTAACCTCAGGCACTATTTTTAATTTCTTTTTCTCTATTCAGTGTTCGTACAGATACTGTGAAAATAAATTCCAGGACTTTTCAAGCACTAGTTTTTTGGTTTTCAAGGACAACAATCAGTTATCAAACAATATCTTTGAAAAGGATTTTTAAAACCTAAAATTACAGATATAAGGTCTCCAAAATACAACGCATTTAATAATATATATTAAATACAACGTTTATAATGGCTATTATTGTTCAATAAATAATATTTTATATTATAATGTTGACGTTGGCATACTTCGTATCGAGAAAAAGTCTGATGGGGGTTTATGTGGAGTTAATTTTGCGTGTTTTTTAGAAGAAAAAAACATTTCATATATATTGTACTTTAATAAGACAAGCACTTTTAAAGTACCTCTTCATACAAATGGCTGTTTTCAAGGGCCTTAAATTAAAAAAAATTCAAAATTAAGTACTTTAAGCACCTTGTACTAACCCTGTCTATTTAATCAGACTGCCATGAGAGACTTTTACACAACTTTTAATCAAAATACAAGACATGATAACGATGCCACTTGCTGAATTAAACATGCAACATAACGAGGTCATGTAACAACAATGCAACATACTAGTGTTTGATTATTTAACACTGCATGTCGCATACTGTTTCACACACTTCTTTTAAATAACAGGCAGTGCAAGTGTTAACACAGTGCACTAGTGTTCAAACAAGTTTGATACTTTTATTCAGCAAGGATTCATTATAAAGATGCACATATCCTCAGACACACGTGAGCTGTACCTGATTTTGGACAGATGTTTAAACTCGAGGCCAGTGCAGAGTGTGTGTCCGTCTGTCATCTGCACACGGAGCATTCTGGGGGCCGCCTGCGACTCCTCGTGGTCTTTAGAAGCGGCGACATTACGAATCTTCTGCACCTGAAGGACACACGGACCCTCCAACTGTGGGAGAAACAGAGATCTTACATCACACACAGAAAACAGCTCAAATGGATGTAATAATGCATCAAGGGCTTCAATTGTTGCTACAGAGAAACAGCTCACGGTCATTATTTAGCAGAATCATCATGTAGGTTTGGTCAAAGTAATGTTTTTTTACCCTTTTGCTTTAACATTTATTTCTATTGAGTCCTGCTGATGTTCTCTATAATAACAGCGCCATCGTGTGGGCAGATTTAGCAAGTGCATGAAGTCTATTTATTTGCTGGACAGTGTCATCATGCATTATTCAGGATTGATTAGTTCACTTTTTTCAGGGTTCCTACAGGTTTCTTCAAGTTAAATTCAAGTCTTTTTAAGACCTTTTATATAAAAAATTAATACCTATTTCCCGTCCCTACCAGCAAAGAAAAAAAACAAATTCCTTCAACTTGTGTTCATTTATTTTTCAAATGTGGAATGGGTAAAAGATGATAAGCCAAGCAGGGTGAAAAATAAAAACATTTCAGTAGGCCACAAGAAAGTTTGCCGAACAATGTTAAGTTGTGTTTTAACATCGGCTAGCTACTTATTCCATGCTGGGAATATGGGGAACTGAGAGACCCTAGATCAATAAACATCGAAAATCATAATAATCGTGGTTGACAAATGAAACTTTTGAGGAAAAATACAATACGGAGAAGTTACATACAGCAGTGTTCATTTTGACAGCAAATTTTGATTTAGTTTTAGTCTCAGTCTTTTGACTAAAAATATGACAAACTAATTTTAGTCATATTTTAGTCATCTGAATTGTTTTAGTTTTAGTCTACGAAATACAATAAGAGTTTAGTGATTTTTGATTTTAGTTTTTTTTAGATTTTCTTAATCTACTGTAAACTAAATCTACAGTAGATTTAGTCGACTAAAATATAATGGTTTTGGGTAAATTATAATGCGTTAATTTAGAATTTCTCTAAAATTTCCAAACCCACACATCCCGGAGAAAACATTTATTAACCTATTAATATGAATGATTTTTAAGTTTGAGCATGCAATACAGATACAGATTTAACTACTGTGACTTAAAAAAATATCTTAAAATTAAATAAAACCACTTTTCCTAAAATAAAACAGTCTTCTTTTCAATTAATGATATATGCATTCTTTATAACAACTTGCATACATCATCCTTTATTCTTTCAAGTAGACAATTATTTGTATGAATTAAATATAATTAATCCTTATTAAAGCTATTAACAAACAGTGAATACTTTTCTCTTTTTCTTTTGTTGCTTGACCAAAATTAATGACACAGACCGCATTATGTTTATTGCCACTGTCACTTTAAATCGGCCAATGGGACTTTAAGACATGTCCAATGACATGCGGATACGATTGCACTGATGCACACCCGATGCAACTGTTTAACATAACCGACATAGTTTACATGAAGACTGTCCAACCCGGACATTTAGACATAATGTTGTGTGTATTTGTCCATTCAGACACGAAAGAGAGCTCATCAGTTCAGTACTCGCGCGCTGTATGGTGTCTATGTGCACGGCTGCACGCTTCGGGTTGGTTTACATTTTTAACATTTTATGAGACCGCGGGGTAGATCAGCACGTTACAGTACAAATGTGTGCATCTAGCACACACGAGGACATCAGTTCTGACTGGATCGCTTCCCAGATCGACACTATCTAACATTTTCATCTAGTGTTTATTCGTTGACGAAAATGTCGGATTTTCGTCATAGTTTTTGTCATTCAAAACTAGGTTTTATTTACTAGCGTCTCGTTTTCGTCAGTGAAGAATGTCGTTGAAGAAACGTTTTCGTCATTATATTCGTCAATGAAATACACTGACATACAGCACAATTTTTAAGACCCAGACATCAAAATTTAAGACTTTTTAAGGTATTATTTCCAAATTCATAAATTCAATGCTTTTAAGGCTTTTTAAGACCCTGCGGGAACCCTGTTTTTTAAAAAAAAACTTTTGCTGATAATTTACTCACCCCATGTCATCCAAGATGTCCATGTCTTTCTTTCTTCAGTCGAAAAGAAATTAATGCTTTTGATGAAAACATTCCAGGATTTTTCTCCATATAATGGACTTCAATGGGACCCAAACGGTTCAAGGTCCAAATGACAGTTTCAGTGCAGCTTCAAAGGCTTTAAACGACACCAGACGATGAATAAGGGTCTTATCTAGACAAACCATCCTCATTTCAAAAATAAATAAAACAGTTTAAGTTTTATAAGCACAAATGCTCGCCTTGCTCTGTTCTGTGATGCGCGTTCGTCATTTCGTTCATTCAAGTGGCTTTAAACGTTATACTTCTAACCGCCAAATTCCCCGAACACATCCACCTATGCAATCTTGATCATATTCTGAATAAAGAAATCATTATAATGCAGTCAAAAATAATTTACAGGGAACATAAATAATAATTTACCTTCTTCTAGTCTTTCGTTTGTCACGTGACAGACGCAATGACCCAATGTTCATGAATGACCCATCACTAGAACAGAGTCATCACAGAACAGAGCAAGGCGAGCATTTGTGCTTATAAAACTTAAACTTTTTTATTTATTTTTGAAATGAGCGATGGTTTGGCTAGATGAGACCCTTATTCATCGTCTGGTGTCGTTTAAAGCCCTTTGAAGCTGCACTGAAACTGTCATTTGGACCTTGAACCGTTTGGGTCCCATTGAAGTCCATTATATGGAGAAAAATCCTGGAATGTTTTCATCAAAAACCTTCATTTCTTTTCCGACTGAAGAAAGAAAGACATGGACATCTTGGATGACATGGGGGAGAGTAAATTATCAGCAAAAGTTTTTTTTTAAAGTGAACTAATCCTTTAAATCCAATGGGAAAATCATATCCATTTTCTACTTAATCAACATAAGTCAAGTTAACTTTAATACCTTTTCTATTCGGCCACTGTTGATGTCCGCCGGCAGAAAGCTCTTTCCTATGGGTCTCAGGTCATTCTGTGGATTATATAATACTAGAATTATTCGTGTTCTGTTTATCAAGGTGTGCCGGCTTCTAAGAGAGCCGAAACCCGGATTATACATCATCACAAATAGACAAAGAAACACAACTTGTTTATAAATGTGAGACTTTTGACTGTAATGACAATAATGTCAAATATCAGTCTTACATTTAACGCTACTTGGATGATGTCAGTCAGTGATGTTTTCTCCTTCTCTGAGGAACTTTTACACTCCTCTATTCCTTCATCTGTAAGGTACCTGTGAAGAAAAGTGTGGATTTAGAGCAAAAGTGCTTGATTTACGTTAATCATTTAGAAGCCGCAGACATAATCATCCTCGAGCAACGACCCAACCTGTATCAGACTCTATTTTTAGATTACTGTTGACCTAGCTCGTTTATCATTTAAGATTTAAAGAGTTAGTTCAACGAAAAATGAACATTTTCCCATAATTATACTCACCCATCCCAAGCCATGTCATTATATTTATCTAGTGACACTAACAGAAAAATTACAATGACAATAGCATATATTTTCTCATGCACTGTTCAGTTTTGGACTATATTGCTTTCATAGCTTTAGACTAGTGGAAAGATAATCTAAAATTGTATTATATTGCACTTTATCTATTTGCATATGTAGATTTAAATTAAAATACATATATTTAAAGTCAATGAGTTTTACCATAGTAATGTACTTAGTAAACACCAATGCATTAAAGTACAATGGTAATTGAATATAACACTCAGTCAAGTGTGAGATCTAGAAACTAAACATCAACACTAAATACAGTAAGACGCTGTTAATTGTTCTTGTGACGTGTTTAATTACTGGAGATTGTGAAAGTTGACGTGACAGTCCGGACTGATTACAAGAGTATCGATTAGAAACTATTATTAAAATATCAGACATGACATATTATATAATATATGCACTAATAATTGACTGGTAATAGACTAGCAGTTAACAAATATTGAATATCATGCTAATCATTTAGTCGCTATCTGCACTTAACAGCCAGAGACAATGAAATAAACTAAAGAAGTGATATTAAATGAACTTATAAACTCCTGCTAAAAGTCAAACGGAGTGTGTAAACGAATGTAAACATGAGTTAGCATCATTAGCATGTTAGCTGTTAGCACTCAGTAAAGACTCACCAGCCCTCTTCAATGAGCGCTGAGCTCAGATCGCACATCTTCACAGAAACTGACGAGTCTGTGAGGAATCACTGTGTGAAATATCGCTGTCTTCACATTCTGTGTTATTCAGGATTCATTTCAACACCGTTTAGCTGCTCCTGTGATGGACAAAGACGGATAACGTCACGCGCACTTCCGGTACGTCACGGGTCAAAGCGGAGCGTAACAATCTCCCGTTTATTTGAAATAGAGTCTTTTGTTACATTACAAATGTCTTTATTTTCACTTTTGATCAATTTAATGTGTCTTTAATGTATATAATGACCTTATATATCCATTCATCAAGATCGTTATAAAATGCAGTGTTAAAAACAAGTCATTTACCATTTTTTGTTACAATTGCCTTATAAACTATAACTTTCTAATTGTTCTTTATAAACCGTCAGTTTGTCCTTCTAGACATTATGTGAGAGTGAAATATTGTTATTATTATTGAGAATATGAATGATTGTTTGTGATTAATGAGTGGGTTTGTATTTAGGGTTTTATATGGTAAGAAAAGAAAGGATTTGGGTTGTTTTCCTTCCAGAAAAGGAGGGAGAAAGATTTTCCCTCTCAGTTTTACTGGATGAGTTTTATTTCTGAGAACATTATAATCTTTCTCCGTGAGTTTGATTCTGTTTTCTGTTCATATATCTCTTAGTAAAACACTGAGAGCCTCACGAACACTCCTTCAGTCCCCTATGAGGACCAAACCCCTAAAAATAAAAAAAATGAATATATAAATAGGCTACTGATTCGTTCAAGAAAACACATCTTGTTGCTTAGAGGTGCGGTTCTGTGTGATATAGTATTGTTATAAAAAGATAGTTAAAGTTCATCTCTAAGTCATTTATTTCCTGTGACAGCTGTAAAGTCACGTGTAGTGTTTGGTCTCACCACAAGGTGTCACTGTGGCCTCATCTTCAGCTCTGCCGCTCTGAGCTCGATTACTATGTCTGAGGTAAAACACGCCCCCTCATTAGCATACAGAGCAATAAATGTATGAATAAATAAATAAATGAATAAATAAATAAATTTATAAATAAATAAATGTAGTAAATGCATATATACACAAATAAAAGTGGAAATAAATAAATGAAAAAATAAATAAATGTGGGAAAATATATAATTCTACATAAATAGGGAAATAAAAGTATAATCATTTATTTTAGTTTTTTTACATTTCTTCGAGTATTTATTTATTGGTTTTCTCTCAGTAAATCTGCGTGAGAAAAGAGCAGAAAGCGTGTCGAAGCGTGTTTCTCCATGTGCAAAGATTATTAAAGTTCTTTTAAGCTTTATTTCCAGCGTTCAGTTCATGTTGAACTCCATCTGAAATCGACTAGTTTTCTTTTCTCGTGTTAGTAAACTGAGCACTGATTCAAGCATGTGTCTTTCAAGAAATATTGGTGAGTTTCTTTGACCTTTGACCCGCTGTCTGTTGCTTTATTTTGATCTTTCTCCTTGTGCTTTAACGGTTTGCTTGTTCTTCACGGATCATGTATTATAAACGCTTCAGTTTGTGGACACAACACCGTCTGTGAACCCGCAGAGACTCAGCTTCAGTTTCTCACACACTATCGAGTGTGTACAAGTGTGCGATAAAGTGAATTACTGCTTTTTATACAATTATAAGCAAGCTAATTTTATTTATAAAGCGTGTTTCCAAATAAATCAATGCAGTTCAAAAGTGCTTGACACACATTTAAAGAAAATAAATAAGAATAAAATAAAAATGTAGTCTATAAGGATTTATTAAAATTATGAAACAACATTAAATTACAAACATTAACAAATATTAAAGGAAGGCCAGACTAAAGAGATATGTTATTAATTTAGACTTTATATTTTCAGCACGTCTTACTTCTGTAAGGTTATTTAAAAAAGCATTTTTAAATGATAGCAAGTCATGCAGTGTCTTATAAACTAATAAAGGTGTTTAAAATCAACATGAAAACTAACAAACCACCATGACTTTAGTATTCATCTGTTTTTGATGTTTGTCGATACTCGAGAAGAGTTTTGTATTAATTGTAGTTGATTAATTAGTCTTTGGTAGACCAGAGAGGAGGGCATTACAATAGAATATAATAGTATATATAATAATATTGCTAGTTATGCATGCATTATTTTTTCTGTATTGCACAAAGAGAGAAATGGTCTTATTTTAGCAAATTTTTAAAAATGATAAAATGCTATTTTAGTAATATTACATAC
>CM070839.1:2235190-2285190 GCA_036326025.1 Chrosomus eos | reverse complement strand
TCATTTATCAAACTATATCTTTCTTTATTATCTTTTAAATTCTAAAAAAGGTAGAGATAAATAAAAATAAACCAAAATGGCACATATAAAGTGCAGCAGATGCAGGTAACTTTAACCATTTAAAGGATATATGACAAAGATATCGCTTTCCTTATTAAAAATTATTTTTTTCTACCATTATATATGATTGACCTGAAGAATAAAAGCTATATCTTATACTTGCATATTTATTAGTAATATCACACTCATAACCAGGCAAAATGCCTCTATATCAGACGGACTGTAGAGTTAATTTTGTGTGAAAAGATTGTTTTATCAATCAAATTTTAAATATAATTGTCTTTCAATAATTCTTCTTCATAAAAATGGCTGTTTTCAAGGACTTAAATTTCAAAAAGTCAAATTGTTGTAAAAGAGCCGTATATATATATACACTTCCGTTCACAAGTTTGGGGTCGGTGAGAGTTTTAATGTTTTTAAAAGAAGTCTCTTCTGCTCACCAAGGCTGCATTTATTTGATTAAAAATACAAAAACCCAGTAATATTGTGAAATATTATTTCAATGTAAATCAGCTGTTTTCTATGTGAATATATAGTAAAGTGTAATTTATTCCTGTGATCAAAGCTGAATTTCAGCATCATTACTCCAGTCTTCAGTGTCACATGATCCTTCAGAAATCACTATAATATGATGATTTGATGATCAAGAAACATTTATGATTATTATCATTGTGCTGCTTCATATTTTTTGCAAACCGTGATTTATTTTTTCAGGATTCAGATGAGAAAAGCATTTAAAGGGTAACTAAACCCCTGGTCATAGCCTGACTCCACCCACTGGCAATATTTGAAAAATGCTGGAAAAGTGGGCAGAGCCCAGCGGAGATAGAGGGGATGAATCGAGGGCGGGGCTGAGCGGAGGGGCGGGCGCCTGAGACTCGCAGTGAGTGACAGCTGCTGTCAGACTCGCTAAAATGGAGTGACTGGAGTGACGCAAGTAGCTTTGCAACAGAGCAGTCATTTGAAGACTTTTCTCCCCCACCTTCACCTGAAGTGGAGGATGTTGAATTGTTTGTGGACACAGGGCCAGAGCCATATCAATTCGAGCCGCTCAAACTGCGGTCTTGACTCCCGCATCGCGATCGGCATCCGATTATTCTTATATTCAGTCATTTTGAGGTAATTTACTATTACGTTCAGTATATTTTGCTGCTATGTGAAAAAAATATCCAGCAAATCGCGCCGGCGGGTCACCAGATGCTTAACTTTAGCCTAATAGGAATGAACATAAATTGTGATTAAAAATATATGCTCACTCACATCATGACGCCGCTGCGGTGGTGGAGTACATGCAGGAAGAGCAGCGTTCGGCAGCGCGAGCTGTGTGGAGAAGCCCATTTCCACCTCCAAATGCAGGTTGAACACTCGAGCGATAGGCGAGAACTCCCGGTCTTCCAGGCCAACATGCAACCACTGGCACCTAATTTCCAAGTCTAGTGGAAAGTTATGCAGTCCAGCAGTGCTGTTGCAACCAGCAACACTACACCTACGTACCATCCTGACCACTGTACTAAATACAGATAAAGCTAATGCTAAAAATCTACGCTATTCTAACTGATGCAATATTATGCTACTAACTAACTATGCTTCTAACAATATACTAACAACTATGCTAATTAACTACCTACGAAATAATCTAAATAACCATATAAATGCTATGCTAACTAGATGCTAATATATGCTATCCTGATCGTTTTCAATACTCATAAATCCAACTTCTGACTCGCTACAGTAGTTTTGACGGAACCAGATGCTTTTATACCAGGGGCTGCCAAGGGCTCGCACCAAGGGGCGTGACCGAGTGACGTCAGAGAGTACCCCTACTGCAGGAGCTTTCCACCTGAAGAGGGCAGCACTCAGACGTTTTTACACCATATATTTGAAAATTAAAACACTTTATACCCAATTGTCAAAAAATTTACTCGAATCAATGAACAGCATTTATGAAGCTCCATTCTTACAGATCATTAACTAAAAAAAGTTGTTTTGGTGTTTAGTTACCTAGTGTTGTAGTTCTCGAGACCACTTTTTGATGGTCTCGTCTCAGACTCGACTGCATTTGGTCTCGGTCTTGGACATTGAGGACTCGCGATTTTTTTTCAAGACCAGTCAAGACCATAACTGTGGAAATATCACTAAATTGCCAGTATATTGTCTCATTTTTTTTGTTAACATCCTTGCTTTTATTGGATGTAAAACGATCGATGTAATGTAGTAATGTAGACGAACTGCTGCGCGTGTGACAGAGAGAGAGAGCGAGAGAGCGCGCCCTGTTCGCGCGCGCACACTCTCTGAGCGAGGCGAAAGTATAAACAAGGGTTCACAGTCTCCTAAGCGCTGTCTTGCATGGCACATATTAATAAAAATAAATCGGCACGATGGTAAAAGGTCGGAAGACCATAGTTTCATGTGGAGCATTCGGATATTTTTTCCTGAATTACCGCTGGTTGTGAATTGTGCTAAAATACATTTAAAAAAGGATTGTTGTAGGTTTTAAAACAACATAACTTTATGTATTGTTTATAAAAGGCGGAGAAAAGTGAAGACTTTAGTGATGAACAATGATTAATTGTTTTGCATTCTGTACTAAATGATGGAAGTCACCCAGGAGTATTGAATAAAGATGTTATGTTTATTTAAACTTTGAGTGTTTGGTCTATGTATTTTTATGGGAATGTGGATCTTTCAGATCAATTTGAGAAGCTCTTTTGATCATGTTTCACAATTATTTATTGTGTCATGTAGTGTGGGGCGCTGGTCTTGGTCTCGGTCTCGCCCTCCCTCGGTCTTGGTCTCGACTTGGTCTCGGCCCCTAAAAGTCTTGGTCTTGTCTCGGTCTCGATACACTCTGGTCTTGGTCTTGTCTTGGTCTCGGGTTAGGTGGTCTTGACTACAACACTATAGTTACCCTTTAAAGGCACAATATGTAAGATTTTTCGCCACAAGAGGGCGCAGTTTCCAACAATAACAAAGGTGTATGTTTATGACGCAGTGACGAGCTGAATGATGGGACTTGCTGTCAAGCTGATGGATCTAATAATGTTTATGGATGAGTGCAAACATTCATGTTTTTTAACATTATAGTGGTGTGAAGCAGGTCACGATTGCTAAAGAGACAGATATCACCCGCGAGTCCCGCGGATATAGATGATATCACACGCGAGTCCGTGGATATAAAGGAATAAGGACTAAGAAATTTCATTCTACCAAACAACCCGCAAGTGCTGTATTTCTCACACAGGTCAGTTTATTAGATGAATTAAACTTGTGAGGTAATGTAGCGCTGCTTCACTTGCTCTAACATTACACTATCACACTAAACGGCATTTAAATGTGTGTTGAAAGTTATATGTTATGCGTAGTTCGTTTGCTATACGAAACTAGCAGTAACGTTAAGCTAGATCAACATTAGAATAACATACTGAGTCACTGACCATATTCTAACATTTCATCATGTTGAGCTAACGTTATATATCACTGATTCATTTTATGTACATTTGCTCACCTGTCTAATAAAGCTGTCAAGTCGTGACTCGTGAAGCTCTGTCGAGTCCAAGTTAGTCGCGGACGTGGAACTCTCGCATCTCAAAAACGCCCCGCTGATATTGATCCTCATTTTAGTTCTCCTTGTTTGTCCCAAAGTCTGCTTGCCATGGTCTATAATGTTTGAATGAAACGATGTTGCAGTTCGAGCGGAAACCGAGGATAGCGCGGATATTGCGTCATTGACGGGCGACATTTGTTTCCGGGACGGCCACTTATTTAAAATTGGAATTTCTCTAAAATAAAAAATCTTTGGAGACTTTTGGGATGTTGTAAGTACACAACTGCAGGAAATATATCACACTGTGCAAGTGATTTTGAATATTTTATTACAAAATTCTTACATATTGGGCCTTTAATTAAAAAATAAATATTTAGCATTATTATAAATGTCTTTACTGTCATTTTTGATCAATTTAATGCGTCCTTTCTGAAGAAAAGTATTAATTTCTTATTTTTTTTTTTTAAATCATATTGACCCCAGACTTTTGAAGGGTAGTGTATCTTGTATCTGAGAACACGAAATTGAGTAAAACCTTACAGTTAAGAGGATCAACGATGCTACGATCATCAGAGTTTAGACGTTCTTCCATGATATCAATGCGCAAATTTTCAATCTTCCTTTCAATCTCTTCCGCTTTTCTCTTAAAGCCGTCGTCCAGAAACTGACAGACATCCTTCAGTCTGATCTCAGTCATCAGAACCTCCTGTCTCGGGCTTTTCTCCGGATCAGTGTGTGTGTGTGTGTGTGTCGAGCCGAAACACACTGTTCTCCGCCGCCATCTCGTCGATCTTCTGGAGCAGCTCTGTGACTTGCGCTCGGTTCTTCTTGTCTGTGTTGTCGAACACATGATATCTGTTCCCGCACTTCTCGATCAGCCACTGAAGCGCTTCACCTTCACTCTCGATGTGCTGCTCGATCGAGACGTCTTTGAACCGGTCGCCCCACGTGAACAGAACCACGGTGTGTCTCCAGACGTCTTCTCCTAATATACACATGTTTTCCTCAATGATTCTCTTCTGTTCTTCCTGAAATGATGTATCGGCTGGAATCACGAGCAACAGGGCGTGAGGGAATTTTTTACACTCGGAAACATTTTTTAAAATGGCAGATCTAATAAAGTCTGGGTTAAACTCGGATGCAAAATACTTCCACCATCCTGGAGTGTCTAAAACGGTCATCGTCCGTCCGTCCACGTCTCCGAAGCCTCTCATTCCCTCTCTGGTACTTCCTCCGGTGTCAAACTCATCCTGATTCAAGATCGTGTTTCCGGATGCGCTCTTTCCGGAGAGGATCCATCCCAGCAAAACAACTCTGACCTCCTCGAGAAGATGCACATATGCTGAAATGAAAATATTTTTATTTTAAAATATTCATACGTTCAAAATGCAATACGGCAAAACCACTGGTTCTCTCAAAGTTATGAACAACACTGCAAAAAAAATGCTTTTCTTACTTAGTAATTTTGTCTTATTTTCAGTCCAAATATATAAAAAAAAATTAAATCAAGATGCATTTACTAGAAGAGTAAAACGACATAAGATATTATGTCCTGTTTTCTGGGTAAATAAATAAAAATGAAGTGAGTTGATGCTTAAAAAAAGCAAAAAATATCTGCCAATGGGGTCAGAAAAATAATATTAATTTAAACAGAAACAAGATTATTTTTCTGACCCCATTGGCAGATAATTTAGCTTATTTTAAGCAAAAACTCACTTCATTTTTATTTATTTCCCCAGAAAATAAGACTTAATATCTAATCATTTTACTACTTTAGTAAATGCATCTTGATTTAAGAAATGTTTGATATTTGGACTGGAAACAAGACAAAAATACAAAATAAGAAAAGCATTTTTGCAGTGAAACATTCGTTAGCTAATATAACTACTTCTCTAAAAAAACATTAAAAAGTAACATTCCCATAATGTTTGGAAAATTATCCCTTAGAATCCCTAGAAAGAACCAAGATTATTGCCGGAGTTTGAACAGTTTGTAAAGAAAACTTAAAAAACAAGATCTTCCCAGACTCCCTGTGTCGTCTATGAAAGCCTGTAGATGTTTATGTATTGTAAATGCTCGGGTTTGTGATGTTTCTTGATTGTATTATAAAAATTGTATGTTGGTGAGGTTTGAAGCTGCTTAAATTGCCCTGCAAAGGGACAAATAAAGATTTTACTACCATGTGAAAATCTAAAGCCTGTGACGTTTACGCCTGAGAGACTCTCTTCTGTTCAACGACACATGAAACGAACGAATGCTTATACAATGTTCAGGATAATATGCTGAAAGAGACGTTCTGTGCTGTAATGTTAATGTGTGTCATTCACACTATAGTCTCACAGAGCCAGATCTATATAGTCTATCTATAGTCTCACAGAGCCAGATCTATATAGTCTACAGTCTCAAATATACTTTATAATCAGACTATCATAACTGTAATATTAATGAGCGGATCTGTGGACATGATGAATCTCAGATCTGCTGTAAACACACAGATCACTATGATCAGATGCTTTCTGAACGGATGCTTTCTCATTTCTGTGTTTTAGTTATTGAGAGGAAAGATCAGCACATATTACATATTCATCTAACCGTCGTTCTCAGCAGTGGTTCATGTTCGTTAACAGCAGGCACGGCGCCAGGATTCCAGGTTTGGATGGGCCAGACCAATTGTGGGTGGGCCTTAAATTAAAAACGTTATCCAGTCACTGTTTAACCTAATAAAAAATGACTGACTAATATATCTGTACGTAGGCTATACATAATATAGATTTTAATAGCTTAAAGCTCTTTAAATATTTTGTTGCATTGTTAAAAAGTTTCGGTGAATGGAGTCAGGACGGACCTATCCGCGATCGCTCTCCTTGGTTCTGACCAAAGAAGAGCGCTTTGGAATCTCCATGACGCATCATACCTGGGCAGCGTTTCCCGATAAAAGAAAAATAGGTGTTCTTTATAAAAGAAACACTTCAGAAATAGTTGAAATTGCATTTATTAGGACTCATATAGGCAGAGGCGGTGGCGCCGTCCTAGCAACAGCGCTGGTCGCGCTAGCTGCATAGTCGCACTTTAGCGGGTGGCAGAGACGAAGATGTGTGATGTTGATCTCAGCTCTCCTTCATCTGGTTGCAGCGATGACTCAGATACTGTACGTGCGCGTTTAAGGTACCTAAACAACGACTGTTGCAATATTGTTGTTTACTGGAAATTATTTTCACACTTTCACATGCTAATGATAAGCGCTGAAGCTCCAATATTTCTGGAGACGAGTTTTGTTTTGTAGAAAGACTTTTTTTTTTTTTTTTTTAAGATTTTCGTTTTGTATAAATTGTATCTGAATTTTGATCAATGTTTTTCCACAGAATTGCATGTTTATATCTCGCAATTCTGACTTTATAATACGCAATTGGGATATATAAAGGCAGCATTGCATGATAAAGTCGCAATTGCGTGTTACAAAGTCAGAATTGAATTGTGAGATATAAACTATTCTGGGGTAAAATAAATAAATAAATAAAAGAAGCAATTGCACCTTTATTTCACTCAATTCTGACTTTACAACACGCAATCGCGGCTTTATTTCACGCAATTCTGATTTTATATCAGAATTGGGAAAGGGAAAGCCCCCTATACTGCGAACGGCACATAAGGAGTTTCTGGGTGTTTCTCCCTCATTTCTATTTCGAGGTCTTGATTGTGGCATTTCGTTGAGGTTTAGAATCCAGTATTCCTGTAATTATTGTTTTTTTATGAATTTAATAAAGATCTCTGTCTCGTATTATGTTCAAATGGTCAGTGTACATTTGTGTCCATTTGTTTTTCCTTATTTAACCGTAATCGCAAAACGAAAAATGAACGCTGGTTGTTTTTTATTTAAAACGCAAAGTTGAACACCATTTTTTTTTTTAATTTGAACTGTACACAAATGCTGCGCAAAAAAATAGGCTAAATATCGACAAAATTTCAGATTTTTGTTTATAACTTTTTGCCCCTTTATTAAACATTTAAAATATTCACAAATTAATACGAAAAAATATGGAGATTTAAATGGTTTTCTAAGGCCAAATTAGAACCTGGAAATGATATTTTTCCCGCAGTGCTGAATGAGAAGAGCCATAGAAGAACCACAGCATACAGAAAGGTGATTTAGGGGAGTTATAGGCTAATGATAAAGAAAAAATAATGAGGCATTTTAATTGTTTATTAATAAACTGTTTTCTAAATTAGTGTCGGCTAAAAACATCTCCATCTCCGCTGTAAGGCTGATGCACCATTAGAGAGAAATGCACCTTTCCTACGGATTACATAAGCAGAAGGTATTAACTTTCGATTCGAATTTGTTCGTTTTAAAGTGGACATGTCAAGCTTTAGCCTATAGGCTATACTTTGTTTCAGTTCTCGCGCTCCAGTTCATGGAGATCATGAAACCGCCTGATTGTTTTATTTTATTTTACAAAAGCACAACGTTTTCTTGTTATTGTGAGTTTACACAAATAAAAATAGTTGCGAATAATATATTATTATTTTCTGTATGACCAGAAATTATAGAGTATTTTTTGTTGATAGGAAAACGCAAGTGTTTGTGCCCGCGCGCCTCCGTGCCATGCAGTGCGCGCTCACACTCGCGCATTTAGACTATTTTAGCACAAATTATGAGCTTATTGGCGATTTTTTAATAATTCTTGACAAAACATTTTTGAAGAAATGTTTTGGGTGGGCCTGTTGAAAAGTGGGTGGGCCTAGGCCCGTCAGGCCCACCCATAACGCCGTGCCTGGTTAACAGTATATCGCTGCAAATGCTATTTACAACTTCTATTTACTAAAGAATTAAAAGATCTTCTCCGTGAGTATGACGTCGAGTCTCGTGCGTGTTACTGTTCACGGGCACGAGCAGTGAGAGCGGCTGCAGTTTAACTGAACGGCCACCGGTGTCGCTATAGGGCCTGCTCACATATCGCGTCTTTTGTGCGCTAAAGTTCGTTATTTCAAATGTAGGCGCGCGATGGGTGCGATGCGCTCGTTTTTTCCAAGCACGTCCGCGCCACATCGAGATAAAAACATCTCAACTTTTCAGAATGCCACAAGCGCACCGTAGCTTAGCAACGACAGACGCCTCCGGAGCACAACCGCCCTCAACGCTTTGGAAAAAGGAGAACGCGGCGCGCCTAGCGCTTTCTAGGCGCGATATGTGAATGCAGTCTAACGGTAGAGATCCACTTCTCCGACACGACAGTCGCGTGGTGTCGCAACGCCTCCCCACATTTGTACGTTGATGGGCGTTCCTCAAGTTTTACCGCTATGGGCGTGGTTTTGACCCAGCGGCCAGTCTAGAACAAAGGCTCCTCAAGAGACTCCTTCCATTGGATAGACGCGTCGTGTTTGGCTAATTCATTTGCATAAAGATGGGCATGGCCAGCTTTTTGACAAGCAGCATTTTTCTAAATGAAGCGCCGCCTTCCCGGGATGCTTTGCGGGCGCGTTAAAGTCGCGTGATGTCACCCATAGGAATAAAGTGGAGTGCGGCACGACTGAAGTGTCGATCCACTTGTCCGACACGACAGTCGCGTGGTGTCGCAATGCCTCCCCACATTTGTATGTTGATGGGCGTTCCTCAAGTTTACTGCAAAGGGCGTGGTTTCGAGAAAGCGGCCAGTCTAGATAGGAATAAAGTGGAGTGCGGCGCGACTGAAGTGTCGCACGGACAAGTTGATCTGTACCATCACACGGTTTCTCAACCGACCATTTAAAAAACATTTTCAATTTTCAGAATTTCCATAAACGTAAAACATTCTTAGAACATATTTTATTAGCTCAGATATTTCTTATCTCATCAAATTGAGTTATCTATTACACAAATCAAGCAAATGATTCAGTCTTTCTTCAATTAAAAACGCCTTACCTTTTTCTTTAACCATCGACCGTTGCCTCAGAACTCCGTGTTTTCTAGAACTCGCTCTCGTCTTTATTTCCTCCCAGCGTTCATTAACCTCCTTTACTTTATCCAAGTCAATGTCAAAGTGTCTCCCGTTATTCTTCCCAACAATTTCATCGATTTTCTTAAACAACTCTGTGACTTGTGTTCGATCGTGATGGTTTGAATTATTAAAAACGTGATATTTATTGTCACATTTGTCAATAAGTCGCTCGAGCGCTGACCCCGGTTCCTGAATATGTTGCTCTATGTGTTTTCCTTCGATCAAATCTCCTCTTGTGAAGATTATGAGCGTGTGAGTCCAGATATTCGCTCCCAACAGCTCCACATATTCCTCCAAAAACTTCCCGTCGGAATCGGTAAACGTGAGATCGGCCCGAATCACGATCAGAACCACGTGAGGTCCGGGTGACGTCAGAGAAACCCTGCGATCCAGCTGCTGTTTGCAGATGTTCGATAAATCATTAAGACTGAATGTTTTCCACCAGCCGGGAGTCTCAACCAGACTGACTCTCCTGCCATCGATAAAGCCCTCTCTCTTCACCAGCTCTTCTGTTTCACTGGTTCCCAGTATAGTGTCGACCACGGATGTTTTCCCAGTTTGACGCTTTCCAAGCAACACCACTCTCAACTCTTGAGACAAAACTGGAAAAGCAAATAATATCAAAGCACATTAATTTCATGCACATTTTCACGATATGATCGTGATGTAAATTGACCATAAGCGGTAACACTTTACAATAAGGTTCATTAGTTTAAAACGAACTAATGTGTTTTTATTTTCTTTAGAAATGTTATTTATATATTTAGAATTTTTGTAATGTTGCACTGATTAGATTGCATCCAATTTCGTTGTAAAGTACATGTATAATGACAATAACGATTCTATTCTATTCTAATGAACTGCACTTACAGCATTTATTCTTAGTTATAGGCTATTCATTTCAACATTTAGACTACTAATACATTATTAAAATCAAAAGTTGTATTTGTTAACATTAGTTAATGCACTGCGAACTAACATGAAAAAACAATGACCAGCTATTTTTTTATTATCTAACATTAAGTTTTGTAACAAATGTAGTTAGTTATTGTTATACTGAAACGCTTATTGTAAAGTATTACCAGTACTTTTTCCCCAGTCACCTTAATGGCATAAAGTCCCAATCAACCCAAATTAACCCAGTCTACCTTTGATGATATGCAAATATACTCACCCTTTTGTTTTTCTTCTTGATGTTTGGACATTTTCACACTATTGTGTCCAGTATATGAAAGAATATACATATTTTATAAAAGGAGAATATGAAAAATAGGTAAAACAAGACCATACATTAATTTAAAAAGTGAAGAAAATATATTAAGGAAATAAAAAACACAAAGGAATGGGATTAAGTTAATACTTTTAAGAAATGAAAACATATAGCCTATATAACATCCTACCTGTGGCTTTAACTTTCATGGGAATGTGATGATTAAATCTCCTAAAGCGCTGGTTTCTGCGGTTTAAGGTCAGTGTAGATGATCTTATGAGTTTGCAGATAATCATGTTTACAGAAAACAATGAAAAGGTGTGGTTATGGAAAAATATGACAGCATAAATAATGGTTAATATAGTTTATCACGTGAAGTGTGATTTTTTATTTATTATATGATTGTGTGTAAAATAAAATAAATATATATTAATATAATAAATAAATTAATAATAATAATTTGTCTTTTTAAAGGTACACTACGCAACTCTTGGCCCTCTAGCAGTTTAAAAACTAAACATGCTTTTTAACGGTTCATGTTGTGCTTTGTCTCTGAGGATGAATATGATTCTTTCTCATAACTAAAAGAGAGATTATTATCCTTCTGCTCATAAAACAGTCATTAGTCTTCAGATATAACCAGTTTAGACTAAAGGATCTCACGTTGGCTACTGTAGTTTTACACATTTATAGACACGATACTTCCCTGAAAATAAACTCCAGCACAGCTGAAACAACCAGAATGAAATCATCTTCACAACATATAATGCTTTACAGTGAACTCTGTTAGCGATATTAGTTTATCTGTTCAATAAAACACTTACTCTTCTGTTGAGTAATAAAAACCTCGGTTCAGCCTTTGTTTAAAACTGGTTGTTATGAGGACACACATGCGCGAGTGACGCATGTACGCGATTTCCCACCAAAACCATCCCGACAGGCCAATGGGCTCTATGCACGGCGGTATTTCCGGTGAAGGTCTGGGGATGCTCGATAACTTCCACCGATCGTAGAGTCCAATGCAATACCAAGAATTTATATTGAATTTTATACTCCATGGTTATACTAAAGAAACGTTAGTCACAAAAACATACAAAACAGACACCCCTCGTTGTGTGTATGCTTCTTTTTAAAATTATATTAAATAAACATAATTATACATAAAATTACATCTAAACATATGAACGTTTCGTTTCAAAGACGGGAGGACAGTACATTTTGAAGACTCTGCCAAAATCCCGTTTTCCTCCGCTTTAATCTCCCCAACCGGAAACGGATGAGCATCCTTGCGTCAAATGCGGAACTTATGCGTGCATATAGCCTATAGAGATCGCTAAGACATGTGACCAACTGGGCGGCAACGTCATCAGAACGCAACGAATTATGGGTATGTTTGGCCAGTTTACACATAGTTTACATGGGCTGGCATAGCAGGCTTGCTTTCTGGCATGAAAAAAAAATAAAACAGTAGTGTGAAAAACATATTATAATCCTACAAAATGCAGTGGGCTAAAGATAACATTGTCGGACCATACCGCCTAAAACTAAATCCTAATGCAAAGACGAGATATGAGGAGAAAATAAAGGAAATCAAGGGACTAGATCCTTATGAGTGACTGGTCAGGAGACGTCAACCTGTTGCCCAACTTCCAGCACCCATATTCAACTACATGATATGAGATATATATAAATCAGACTCGACAATATATTCTCAATTCCAAAAAAATAAATAAACAAAATGCAAAAACGTATGACAAATCTACACACACGAAGTTTTCAGTAACTTCAAGTCGCAAGTTTAAGCACCACTCTCCTCGCGGCTCGCGCTCTCTCATCTATCTGCATAATTCATGTCAAGATTGCAATCCTGGAGTGTGTGTGTGTGTGTGTGTGTGTGTGTGTGTGTGTCCGCGAGAGGGCGAGGGCGCGAGCGGAGAGAGAGAGAGAGAGAGAGAGAGAGAGAGAGAGAGAGAGCCCTGCTTATGAGTGACGACGGAGGACCACTAAACATTCAAACGTAGCCTATATGGTTACACTTTAGATCTGTGATATTAGTCTGATTTTATTTTAGATTTCGGCTTCCAAAGATTATAGAATATATTTGATGTATTTGAGAGAGAGACGCGATCGACTGGCGAAAACACAAGAACATACTCCGTCATTTTGTTCATAACAGGAAATCATTCAAACAGAACAGCAAAGTGCTTACTTTTATTTGTGTACACTCGCAATAAAACACAACATTGTGCTTTTGTCACACTCTAAACTCTGCTGCTATCCATGCCATTCGTCGCCTTTTTGTCACCTCTGAAACATATTTTTCCACGCTGGAAAACGGGATTTTCGGTTCTTAAGCTTTATGCCACTTCTATCGTGAGAACGACTACTGCAGTTTACAACACAGCAGGTAGACGGAATCTTGTACATTGCGTTCTTCCCAGTTCTTGCCTCCATGCAATCAATACTGGCGCGTTCTGTTTGTGCCGCGGATCCCCAAAATGCTTTGCGTTCACCACTGGTAAACGTCACTGGTGACGTCACATTAGCAATCTCTATTAATACTTATAATAGTGAATCAGGGTAAGACAAAACACGGTTTGGAAGGATTGATAGAAATTATTTAAATTTTGTTAGTTTTGAACAAAGAGTTTCATAGGATACTTTTAAATAATTTACATTGATGTTATCGGTTTGTTGCTTTAATTACAATCAACAGTGCAACTCCATCCTATTTCCTACCTGTTGAAAAATATATAAATATTTTTTATTTTGCAGTTTATACGGTCCACATACACATTGTTGGGGTTTAACAAATATCATCTCTCATCATCAACCAAGACATTATTTTTTAAAAACACTTAAAAACTGGACGTTCATAAATAACATTTTCATAACTTAATGGGAATGATAGCAAAACACATTTTTGGTAGCTTTGTTTCTGGTCTCGTCAAAATTCATTTATGAATTACATGAATCATGCACAGGATTATGTAAATATTTCCAATTCAAAACAAACTTTTATATAAATACATTTAAAGGGATAGTTCACCCAAACGTGAAAAGAAATTCAATAATATTACTCATTCTAAACCATGTAAGACTTTTGATCATCTTCGAAAAACAAATGAAGCCTAAATTTAATCCGTTCATCATATAAATCGATCGAGTCTCTTAAAAAAAATGTAAACCGTTGAATAGTTTTACGATCTCTTTATGAACTTTTTGAAGCGACAAAGTGGTAGAAAAAATACATAACTTAATAAAAACAAATTTAAATAGATTTAAAATCTAAATCGGTCTTGATTTAAGCAAATAAAGATAAAAAATGGTTGTTTTATTAAAACATTTACATTGTCCTCAAGTGAATCTCATCAAACACAAACACAATCGACACGTAAATGTACAGTGATTCATTTTAATCAAATTGAAAAATAAATTAAAGAAACAATTATAAGTGAAAAACAATGAAACATTCCAGAATCATGATGCCCAAGGCAGACGGCATGAATGAAGACAGTATAAAACTGTGTGGTGTGTGTGTGTGTTTCTCTCCAACATGGACACGCAATCACAGAAGCATTCCTGCAGATAAACATGAAACCACCGTTTTCCTGCTTCAAAAGAAGAGTGTAGAAAACACACAACATGCCCTACACGTGACCAGCTTAAAATCCTAATCTGTACAGGAAAACACATCGGGATGGAATGATCGAAGCCGAGGAAAGTTCATCTGTACAGCAGACACACAAATCAATCATCGGTACGGTTCTCAACTAGGTCCTCTTCCAGAGGTTCTCCATGGACACATACAGCGTGGGAATGACATGAGAAAGAGGAAACCTGGTGAAAGACCCCGCAAAACCCCCAGAATCCTCGGCGCGAGAGGGTGAACGTGCCGAGAGCGTTCACGGCGCATCGGTTTCTTCCAAACGTGACGCTAGCGAAACGGCTAGTTCCTCTTCTTGACGTTGTTGTTTGATGACAGTCTCTGTCGCTGCGTCGGCATCAGGGCGCTCAGCGTCACTTTGCTCTTGGCAACTTCAAAAAGTTTGGAAAAGACCTAAAAACGAGGGATGAGTGTTAGTACCGCGCGCACACACACACACACACACACACACACACACATACACACACGTGTGATTTAAATCAAGAGGGCAGAGGTCATGTCTCACCTTCCTCGGCGTCCTCTGTGTGAGCGTGAATGAGAAGAGAGAGAGACGTTACAGAGACACTCTCACACACACACACACACACACACACACACACACACACACACTCTCACACACACTTGAAAACTAATTTTTCTTAAAGTTAAGATGAAAATCTGACATGAGGCAGGGTATTCTGAAAGCTTTAAAAAAAATGGATTTTACTAGTAGAAAATGAAATGTGCGGTCAGTTTTGAAGCTCTTCGGTGTAAATTAATAAAGAAATTAGAAATCATTTTTTTTTTAAAAAGTATAAAATATGTAATATAACAGAAAAACTGTTTAGTGCTTGACATGCGTTAGAAAGTTTACTAGGGACATTTTTTAATAAATCATATAAAATAATAATAATAATGAAATCTGAATACATAATTAAAATAATTTAATAAAATATACAACAGTAGAAAGTTTTCTAGAAAAAAACAATTAAATTAAATTGATAAAATAATAATAGAAACAATAACAAGGTGAACATTTACAAATTGTTAGTGTTATTGACAATTACCTTTTTACTATGTTTTACTATAAAATATTATAAAACAAACAATAAATAATAAAAATTAATAAAAAATAAATTTAATTAATTAAAATAAAATGTACAACAAACTTAAATATATATACAATATAAATTATATAAACAATATAACAAAACCAATTACAATATGAAAATGTAATGGTTTTGATTCACGCTTTAGAAAGTTTTTTCAGGAGTTTCATTGAAATTCTAATATAACCTTAATCTGACATGATCAAACCCACAGAAAGGTGATCAGACGCATGTGTTTAGTGCACCTGATCGAGCGCTACAGGTGAGCGGGAGAGGAATATGCAGAATAAGAGTCCTATAAATAAGAGCAGGAGTGTGTTGCAATACAGACAGAGGAAGGACACACACAAAAATGTTTAGCGCTTGACACCTGCCTTAGAAAGTAAATCATAAATAAAACCATATTAAAAAAATAATAATAATTAAAAAAAACTGAACACAATTAAAATAATTTAATAAAATATACAATAGAAAGTTTACTGGATAAAAACATTCAAAATAAATTAAACAAATAAAAAAAAAATATATATAAAAATAATACATACATATTATACACATTAAAATTTTATATATATATTTAAAATAAATTTAAAAATAAGAATATTAATTAAAAAAAAAATTCAGATGAAATACAATTTATATATTTACAATAAATTATTTTAAATAAATTATTATAATAAATTCAGATGAAATAATAAAATAGAAAAATGTACAAAAGGTAAAAATGTACAAATTGTTAGTGCTATTGACACCTGCCTTGTTCTATACTTTATACTATAAAATAATATAAAACAAAAAATAAATATAATATAGAAAACTACATAAAATTAAATGAATAAGTTTGGATTAAAAAAATGGACACGCGCTACAGGCGAGAGGGGAAAGAGGAAACGGCAGAATAAGAGTCTCACAGACAGAGGAAGGACACACACAGATCAGTGTTTGTATCAGAGGAAGTGTGTGTGTTACGCACCTGTTCCCACAGGGTTTCCGCCACGCAGTCGATGAAGCTGCCCACCTCTCTGAACTCTCCTGAGTATTTGACGTACGCCCAGACGCACAGCGACAGCAGCGCTACGCCCATCGCCACGTTACACACCACCGCCACAGAGTTTATACCCACAAAGCCCGTCACCACTGACACCACGTACATCACGAACATCACGGCGAAGAGCGTGGCGGGCGTGCGCGCCGCGAAGAAAATGTTCTTTCCGTCGTTGTGTTTGAGGAAGTTAGCGTAGGCGTCGTCGAGCTTCTGCTCCAGCTGGTCCTGATAGCGGCGGCAGAAGTCCTCGCCGCCCATCTTCTTCACCGCGCGGAACTGACACACACACGTCTGCTTCAGCTCGGTGTGACGTCGCTCCAGATCAGCCGGAGCCAGGTAGGGTTTGTCTCCGCCACACACCTGCACACGGGGAACACAGGAGTCATGAGAGTGTGTGTGTGTGTGTGTGTGTGTGTGTGTCTCTCCGCCACACACCTGCACACGGGGAACACAGAGTCATGAGAGTGTGTGTGTGTGTGTGTGTGTGTGTGTGTGTGTGTCTCCGCCACACACCTGCACACGGGGAACACAGGAGTCATGAGAGTGTGTGTGTGTGTGTGTGTGTGTGTGTGTCTCTCCGCCACACACCTGCACACGGGGAACACAGAGTCATGAGAGGTGTGTGTGTGTGTGTGTGTGTGTGTGTGTGTGTGTGTGTGTCTCCGCCACACACCTGCACACGGGGAACACAGGAGTCATGAGAGTGTGTGTGTGTGTGTGTGTGTGTGTGTGTGTGTTGTGTGTGTGTGTGTGTGTGTGTGTGTGTGTGTCTCTCCGCCACACACCTGCACACGGGGAACACAGAGTCATGAGAGTGTGTGTGTGTGTGTGTGTGTCTCTCCGCCACACACCTGCACACGGGGAACACAGAGTCATGAGAGTGTGTGTGTGTGTGTGTGTGTGTGTGTGTGTGTGTGTGTGTGTGTGTGTCCGCCACACACCTGCACACGGGGAACACAGGAGTCATGAGAGTGTGTGTGTGTGTGTGTGTGTGTGTGTCTCCGCCACACACCTGCACACGGGGAACACAGAGTCATGAGAGTGTGTGTGTGTGTGTGTGTGTGGTGTGTGTGTGTGTGTGTGTGTGTGTGTGTGGTGTGTCTCCCCGCCACACACCTGCACACGGGGAACACAGGAGTCATGAGAGTGTGTGTGTGTGTGTGTGTGTGTGTGTCTCTCCGCCACACACCTGCACACGGGGAACACAGAGTCATGAGAGTGTGTGTGTGTGTGTGTGTGTGTGTGTGTGTGTGTGTGTGTGTGTGTGTCTCTCTGCCACACACCTGCACACGGGGAACACAGGAGTCATGAGTGTGTGTGTGTGTGTGTGTCCGCCACACACCTGCACACGAGGAACACAGGAGTCATGAGTGTGTGTGTGTGTGTGTGTGTGTTTTGTCTGTTTGTCTCTCCACACACACCTGCACACGGGGAACACAGGAGTCATGAGAGTGTGTGTGTGTGTGTGTGTGTGTGTTTGTCTCCGCAACACACCTGCACACGGGGAACACAGGAGTCATGAGTGTGTGTGTGTGTGTGTGTGCGTGTGTGCGCGTGTGTGTGTGATACCTGCTCCATGCTCTTGTTATACGTGTCTTTCGCTCCTGCTACGGCTGCCAGGTTATTGGCTTCAGCGGTCGCCTGCGACACACACACACATTCATGTCGTATGTCAAACCACATCATTCACAATATGTTTAGTGCTTTACACATTTGCCATAAGTTTAATGGGTAAAAAATAAATATTTTTAAGTTTAATAATAAAAAATATTAAAAATAAAAGAACAAAACTAAATAAGATAAATTGATGAAATATACTACAGTTTATCAGAGACAGTATTTCTCCATGTCTGCACCTGTAACATGGACTTGGGGTGCGGCAGCTCTTCACCCTGATAGATCTTCATGTAGGCCTGAGACAGAGAAACACACACACGTCAGTCCCAGCATGCATCTGAGTGACGGACACACTGGACACACTCTTACTCTGAAATACTGCAGGAGATCTCGACACGAGACTTTAGAGCCGCTGATCTCCTTCTCCATCAGGTTCTCTGGAGCCAACAGCAGCGGGACCAGATTCACCAGCTCTCTCTTGAACTCGTCATCGATGTCTACACACGCACACACACACACGTATTTATTTCCATTTCAGTAATCAATACTTATTTGGGCCATCAATGGGATTTAAACATGATCAAACATCATCACACAGATATGAAGACTGGAGCTCTATGATTTCATAAAAATGGAAATTACTGTACAACACAGAATGTCATGGAATTTGGCTAAATTTGGATGAATTAATCAAAAGCAGGGCAATAAATTGTAAATAAATAAAATAGTAAATAAATTGTAAACTGTAAATAAATTGTATTTGGTTTTCTTGACAGCTGGCAGTGATTGTTTAAAAAAGGTGCAAAGTTTGTTCTTTTGTTGTTGTTTTTTTTGCTGTATTTTATCTATATTGTTACCAGACTGTACATGCATACTACATTAATATTATTCATACTTATATTGTTTTTTAATATACTAGTATGTTTGGAAGCAACCATTTATAATGCTTTTTCTTGTTTTGTTTTTTGTTGTTGAATCAGAGAGTAAGAAATGCCTCTGCTTGATTTCATCCGTATCTCTTGGTCTATATGTCGATACAAACACTGTTTTGTCTTTCTTTTATTATCTCTCTGTTTGGAAAAACATCAATAAAAAGAGTTAAACTAAAAGTAGGGCTGTCAAACTGTGATCTGAACTAGTGTCTGTGAATATTAAACCGCATAACTGCACTGAAACATAAACCCAACCTGCCAATATTAAAGTTGAAGAAATTATGACAGCAATATATAACATTAGAATGACAATCTAAGCATTAAACCTCTGTTGAGCAGCACTTTCTTTAAAAACAAGTGCCCATTATGCTATTTTAAAGACTGTTCTAGTTGACTAGTAGCCGTTCATTTAAGCAATTAGTCGACTAATTGTGAGTTTATATTATTAACCCATAAATCATAACAAGCCTTTAATTGCCTATACATTACATAGCGCTCAAACACACGATAAAGCCACAGCAAATGTAATAATCATGAGTGTGTCGTGGAAAAAAAAAACAGGAGACATTTGTGATGCGATCTGGGAAAACCCGTTACCCACCACATGGTAAAATTTGACACATTACAGGTTTTGCGATCATATTAAAGCTGGGTTCAAGCCCTTTCCAAATATGTTTTTATATATTTTATAGTTTGTCTGTAACAAAAGTTATGGTTCTCTGAAGTCAGCTGATCGCTGTGATTTTCAGAAATGGAATTTTGAGAAAAACAGGTTTAATTAACGGTCACGTCCTGCTAGCTTTTTTTATTGCCTTTTTTTCGTATCACATATTTCAGTAATCATCATAGATTAGGTATCATTCGAAAGCTTACAAACTCAAAATTCATCCTGTGAAAACCTGTTTTGAAATTGGAGGATTGAGAGGCGAGCAAGGTCTTTTAAACGAGCAGCTTCAGACTCTGTTTTGTTCTCGTGCTCCGCATCACACCACACGATAACGCTGGATAAAAATAAATAAATAAAAACTTGCGTGCCGTTGTAGTTTACACAGGACTGGCGGGACCTTTATTCTGTTATGCGGTTTATTTTGATAGGCGAAACTGTCTTCTCTTACGGTGTAAGAGAAGGAGAACTAAATGGCCGGGGTTTTTTCGTGCGTGTTCTTAAAGATAAAGACACTTCTTTTCAGCTTGCCACTATAAATCGCTATTTTTCTGCACTAATCTAGTGAATTTTCCCCAAGATATATTCAGAGATGATAAACATGATGTTATAGAATAATAATTTATTGAAAACCCAAATTTGACAATAAACTGACATTCAATCTATTTTTAGACTTTACTGAAAATGTACAAGCGCGACATCCGACGGGTTTTCCCAGATCGCATCACATTTGAATAATTTATTGATCAAGTTCTCTGTGGTTTGGCCTGATGTTGACTCATCTATGCCCGTTTCATATATGCTCACACACTCAAAGGTACAGAGAACCTTATAATTTTAATGGTATTGGTAGCGACTACTAGAACTTTGGTATCGTGACGTCCCTAGCGCGAGCTGTAAAATCTGTTTAGGATGTGTGTGTGTGAGTAACCGCGGCTCTCACCTCGTAGCCGGCCGTCGAAGTGAGGGTTTGTGGCCACTTTGAGTCCAGGGTGCGGCAGAAGAAAGCAGCTGATGTTGGAGAAGCACGAGTGGATGTGTTTCCTCACGTTCTGGAGTTCCTCGTGTTGATTCGGTTTCACCTGAGAATCACAGCATAACTCAGCACGTGTGACCGAGGGAAAATAGATGCAAAGTCAGTAATTATTACATGCTGCTTGTTTTCAAACTTTTATTTACTGATATACTGTTAATAATTAATATAATAACAATAATTTGTTTTGTGATTCCAAAATTGTTTGGAATTGTCCAAATAATTGTTTTAGCTTATTTTCATGTTTGTTTTGTCTTTTTTTCAATAATTTTAATTAATCTTGAGAGCCGGTGAATGTGATTTCTTCAAGTACAACATCTTAGTCGATCCTGGAACAACATTCAATCAACCAATCAGATTTTGAGAGACACGTTAATGTCAAGTTTAGGCTTCTACATCAGTGTTATTCACATTTAATTTCCCCGAAAGTTATGGGTAGTGTAGAGAAAGGAAAGGGTTCAGACAGGAATACAACAAAATATCGGTCTTGAGTCGCATGTCAATGCAATGAAAATGTGGCAGGAACATGTCCTGACTTGGCAAAAATCACAGTGACCGTTAAGATCCAGCGTTCTGTGTGACACGAACAAGAGAAACCGGTTTCCTACAGCATCAGGTGACTCATGTGACCCACCTGCAGTCTCTTCTCCAGAAACATATTTCCTCCATCCAGACCGTAAGCGTGTTCGTACGGGTAACTCCAGTCTCGAATGAGAAACATGAGGGACTGAACACACACACACACAGAGTTACTGCAGAGTTCTCTCACACACACACACACAGAGTTACTGCAGAGTTATCACACACACACACACACACACACACAGAGTTACTGCAGAGTTATCACACTCACACACACACACACACACACACACACACACACACACACACAGAGTTACTGCAGAGTTATCTCACACACACACACACACACACACACACACACAGTACCTGGAAGGGTTTCTGGTAGATCTCCTCCATGGCCAGTCGGCCGTACTCTGTGAAGAGCTGAAAAAAAAAAGAGATTAAAAAGCAAAAACACATTATAATACAGAAGCACACTTTAACATTTATAATGCTGCAACATGACGACATCTCAAAGAATTCAGGACACCGAGAGAGACACTACACTGTTAACCATCACCCTGTTTTCATCATAGATCTGAACTTAAACCATTGTAATTCTTGAATGCTTTGAAATATAGACCTCTATTGAAAGACACTCAGCAGACTATTGCACAAGTGAAAGCACTTGAAAAATTCTACGTGCAAAGATATAGTTTACTGGCAATATTTATATATTTTACGAAATAATTTAGACTCAAATTGCTCAAATCGAAGCCATTTGTCTATCCCAAAAGGCATTTGTTAAAATCACAAAAAATGAGCTTCTAAAAGGTTTTAAAGTACCGTTTCCATGTTATCACAATGCCCAATTCCAAAACGCTTTGAGTGGTTAAGCTTTTAAATGATACCCAATTTATAATGGTAACTAAAATATGTGATGGGAAAGATAGTGTGACTGACGTTAAAACTGACATGTAACAGAGGCTTAAAGAGGTTTGAAATGCTAAAGATCTAGTGTTGATAATGTGAGGTACATCTATGCGTAACATCTGTTTACAGATTTCTACAGAGCATCAAGTCACAGCAGATTCCTGCAGATAAAAGCAAACGGCATTTAAGTCTTTAAGGTTTTAAAAGCGCAACTTTTAATTTGACAAAGCATCATAAAATGCACCGTATTCAGGTGTAATGTAAAGTTTAAGGGAGTGTAATGTAAAATGTGTGAGATTTTTGTCAAATTTAAGTGTAAAAAAAAAAAAGTGTAAATTTTAAATAATTTTTTTTGTGGGTCAAGTTTATTGGATGTTGATTTTTGTAAACGTAGACACTGTCTTGCAAGAAAAATTCCAGATTTATATCATAATTCTCGTAAAGACACCTTTAAAAAGAAAAGACGCCAAAGACGTCTATCTGACGTATGAACCTAGAGCAAGAATGAAACGGCACAGATAGGCAGGGAAAATATCCTATATTATTATTAGTATTTCATGTAACAAACAGATTTAGAGCATTAAAACGAGTCTAAATACAACGTAACAGAACGTGTGGAGTCACAAGAACAACTTAAATGTTAAAATAATCCACTGATGATCATTTATTTAGACTTATTTTTATTCTTATATTAACACGCCCGTAAACACACTCCCGGATCTGGACTAAACAGTGAGTCTCACCTGAAGATGTTGCAGATCGTCTTCCTGAACGTTTTGGGACAAATTATAGACCTGCACATAGAAACAGAAGCATCAGGACACTGATTGTTCTGGTCACATGATCACACGTGACACGTGTCGTGCATCAGGACACTGATTGTTCTGCTCACATGATCACACGTGACGTGTGTCTTACCTGAACAGAGCTGGTCATGGTGCTGAGAGCGAAAAGTGTGGCGCAGTCTTTAATGGTGGACTGACTGTCAAACGCTCCCTGTGTGTCCAGGAGCAGCACTGCCACCTGCAAACACACAGATGGTCACGGGTTACTGAGCCAGAACAGAACCTGATCTCTCTCTCTCTCTCACACACACACGGATCAGATCTACGAGAGAGAATCACATCAGAACTAAAATAATGAGATCACCTGATAAAGGAATGCATCACAGGATATTTAGAAAATATATCATAAAAATGGAATACCGCAGTTATTATTATAAACAATTTATCGGTGCACTTTAGGGCTGTCAAAATGGCTGAAAAGCAAAATTCGAATTATATTCAAATTCTAAAGGCAATACTTGATGTTAGAGGAAGAGAGTTCTGTACTGTCTCCTGTGTCCACAAGATCGCAAGCAAGCGCAACAAGCAAATATAAACCAAATCAAGAATCGCAATTTTTGTTGACAATGTTTTCAGCTGATGAAAACACACACTCAGCTCTGACTGATGAACGATTTTTGCCACCAATTGAGAGGGTTTTAATCAGCAGATACACACTGTGCACTGGATAAGCAAGCAAACTAAAAACGCGTCAGTTACATCATCTTCGTTTAGCGCTCCTCTTGACACACCAAAAATTCGGATGCACGGTTTTTGCATTCAAATGTGCAGGTTTCTTTTAAATTCGACGAATTTGTAATATTTATTTGACAGCCCTAGTACACATCATTATTGTGTTAATAATCTTGCAGCATCTCTTCTCTTCTCTGATGACGAGGGCGGGGCTATAACCTGTCACTCACATGAGATCAGCCAATAGCAAACCACAATAATCCAATCAATTCCCCACAGACACAATCAAGCCCCGCCCACATTTTCTCTTGTTCCTGAAGCGGTTTACTCGGATATACGACACAATAGTGAAGAAAAAAGCAACTTCCATTTCATGCCGACATTAAAGGTGCAGTGTGTAAGTTTTAGCAGCATCTAGTGGTGAGGTTGTGAATTGCAACCAACAGAAGTTACGGTGGCTGACAGGAAGTGATGTCATCATCTGAGAAAGCAGAGTAGCCAATTAAACAATGAGTTTTTTTTACAAAGATAAATTAAGAAATTAGGTTTACTTTATTATTCAGAAAAATGATGTTATTGCAAATATTATTGTTACTTGTTCATCATTGTGTCAGTGTTTTATTCGCTGACTTGAGCTAGCTTCTCTGTACGAAGAACAACAGTGACGAAATGCGTTTGTCCGTTCAGGGCCACCGTAGAAACATGTCGATGTAAGGAGACCCGCGATGTGTGTGTAGAGAGAAACGGCTCATTCTAAGGTAATAAAAACATAACGGTTCATTATGTAAGGCCTTTATAAAACATTGAAAACATAGTTATGTATATGATATTGCATTTCTGTCAACAGATCCTCCTAAATATAACACACTGCACCTTTAAATTTCATTTTGGGTGATGAAAACGTTTGTTCAGAGTGTTTTCTTTGAGCTTTATGTTTCAGTAGAGGGGTTTCAGATGGGCGGCACAGGTGTTGGTTTTGTAGTGAATGATATGGGCTGATTTTTACCTTGCTGCCATCCGGTTTCTCCACCACAAACACTTCACTCCAGGCATGGATGCCCGTGGTCTCTCGCTCGCAACCGCCTCGCCACGTGAAGCCCGTCAGCGGCTCTTCATTCTCACCCAGCCATAAATCTGAGCTCTGACAGAGACACACACACACACACACACACACACACATTCAGCTGTGAGACGCAGATCCACTGTCTCTGATTAACACAGGCCACCTGATCTCAGACTTTTGTTTTCTGCACCGCTCCAGTCACGAGACACCTGTGTTCTGTGTGTTCAGTGTGAGAGGTCAGTCTCAACTTCAAGACAAACTCGATAATACTCAACAGCAAAACAAAAGACTCTTTCAGATGAACACAAAACATCAGTGTTTCACAGTAAAGCGGCTGTAAAGGATTAAAAGCCGATCGGCAGCGTCACAAGAGCTGCTCTATGAACGTTCAGTGTGTGTGTGTGTGTGTGTGTGTGTTGTGTGTGTGTGTGTGTGTGTGTCTCAGTCATGAATCTGTACCAGAACTAGGGATGGGCATTTATCAAAAATATTGTATTCGAATATTTGGGCTAAAAAAAAATACTGAATATTCGTTTTTTTAAATAACGTTTAACAAGAAAGACGTTATTTTTTTAAGTTTTAGTTTAAACAAAAAAAAAAATATATAAAGAAAAAAAGTATTTAAGCTCAAGCAGCACGAATAATAAAGCAGTAAAATGCTTTACGCTAATAGAACAGACTGCGCCAATTATTGTACATGTGCACTCGAGTCAGCATACGGTTATCATGTTTATATTGTTTCACATATCAATGTTGAGAAAAACAATAAAAACGCGCTGTGCTGACAGACGCTTCAGAGACACAGATAACAGTGATAAGCGAAGTTTCTAACGGCACTTCATGTTTTCTGTTCTTAAACCGGTTTCCCTCAACGAAACTTAAAGGAAGCATATGTCTCGAAATCATTTTGCTATCAGATAAGTTATCTTTCGTTTAGGCTTATGAATGTGAATGCAGTGATGGACAGATATCTTTCCTCATTCGACTGGTTTGGATTATTGAGTTGTGATTTCTCATTGTGGAGGTTATCATATTATGTATGATAACTCAGTTTCATTAATTATTTTGATTAAAAGTAATTCCATTTTGTAATATCATTTAGTAAGATAATTTTCATCTAAGTAATTCTAAACTTCGGGAGGCAGATGACGACATTATGTGATCAAATACAACTATACAATCAATTAAATACACTCCACAGCGCCACCCAGTGCATTTAATTATAACTGAGTCAGTGCTTGGGATTTATCATGGATTCACTGCATTTACGTAGCCTGACTACGTCAGACTTCCTACTTCCGCTAATTTCATTTCACTCCTGTAGTCAGTCTGAGATAGCAGCCTATCTTTCTGTTTTCCACCGGCCTGAAAACAGCCGGGCCAATCAGCAAACAGAAGGCGGGCTGAAAGCCGTGACGTACTCGCCAAGCGCCGAGTTTAAGAGTTAGGTCAGAGAAATCGAAAACGACCGCGGATAGGGAGACACGGATGCAATTCGCTCTGTTGTGGAGAATATTCCAAGCATTAGCAAACTGAAGCCCGAACAAGAAGAGTGTGTATTAAACATTTTGAATGGAGGTGATGTTGTGGCCCTACTCCCTTTGGGAAAAGTTTATTACCGATCGTCAGCGAGAAACTGGGGAGCCTTTTGACAGGTCAGTGTCTCCTTTCTTTTCCAGGTCTTAAATACCGTAAAACTTCAAATAATAGCCCGGGCTTTTATTTGCCCAAATCGTCGAACTGCACCGGCTTGTATTTGAGACAGGCGTCTAAAGTTATATGAGACAGGCCTTTATAATTTAGTGTTGAGATGTTGTTCTTTGAGATGTTGTTCCTAGAGTCTCTAATCTCTAAAAATCTCCAAATGCTCCACGTGAAACTGAGGTGTTCCGACCTTTTACTAGTCGATTGATTTTGATTAATATTTGCGAGGGAGAGAGAGCAAGACAGCGCTCGTGTTGTTTGTTTGAAGACGTGATAGTGCGCGCGCGGCCGGGGGTCGCTCGCTCGCTCGCTCTCTCTCTCGCTCTCTCTCTCTCTCTCTCTCTCTCCTTCTCTCTCTCTCTCTCTGCTTGTTAGCGCCCTGTCAAGTGCAGCAGTCATTCTATTACATCAATCACCGATCAAAAAGGTCGTTTACAGCCATGTTCACTTCGGTATTTCGCTCGCATCAAGTGTTTACAGTGGAAGTTTGATCATAGATTTGAGTTCGATGCATGATGTCTGTGGTTCGATACGGCTGTGTCGCCGCATAACATACGTCATAAACAAACTTATCTGATTGGCTTACGGGTAACCAATGATTTTAAACTTCAGAAATCGCCCCCTAGCGGGAGAGAAAACACTTCTCTATTATGCTATGCCAGACTCTGTCTACGAAGCAAAGTGAAGTAGCAGAGTCTGGTATTACCAGGCTAGCATTTACGGCCAACAAACCAACGAAGTAAAGTTCGAATAGTATTTAATTTTTTTAATAATAATTATTAGTGCTGGGTTCAGATTTAGATGTTCCGATTCGATTCGACTCAATGAATATATATTTAAAACAAATCCTATATTTATAAAAAGGAACAGTGAACATAAGTTTATAAAGTGGTTTATTAATAAAAAGAAATTAAGAGCCACAAACCTGTATATTGAATATTTTAGGTATACTTGAGTACATTAAAACAGAACCCAACTCTATATTTCAAATTCAAACAATGAATAGACAGGATTTTGATGCAAGATGAAAAATTTATGCTGAAAATTGGATAAGTCAGAACAGTCGCACGCCTTGATCAAACAGGATCAGGTTATTTTATGTTTAAAGGGTACCTATCATGGAATTTTGAAAATTACCTTTCATGTAGTGTGTAACATAGATCTAAGTGAACAAAAACATCCTGCAAAGTTTTAAATATGAAAGTTCACCGTATACAAAGTTATTGTCTCTCAAAAGTAAGAGTCGACTCTGAGTCGCTGATATGAATCAATAGACAAACGATGCTTTCTCTCTAGCTTTCGTACGTCACTTGTACAAGTTATTTGAATTCGACACGCCCGCGCCGAGCAGACAGAGAAACCTGACAACAACATGTCGACGAGACTCTGTTCTGAAGTGCGAATCAAAAGCAAACTTTTTTTTCACTGCCCAGGGACAAGCATGTGAAGACTCAGTGGCTAGAGTTTATATTTACCACACAAGTATAGCCACCTTGCTATAGCTGTGTTCGTTATTTTAATGACGATCGCTTCACAAACACAAATGCTTTCAAGTGTGGATTCGCGAATTGGCCTAAGGTTCAATACCAAGTTTATTTAGATCAGCTTCCTCCTCCGAATCACAACCTGTAAGTACTATTAATAATTGTTGCTTTTATTGTGTGTGTGTGTGTGTGTGTGTGTGTGTGTGTGTGTGTGTGTGTGTGTGTGTGTGTGTGTGTGTGTGTGTGTGTGTGTGTGTGTGTGTGTGTGTGTGTGTGTGTGTGTGCGTGTGTGAGAGAGTGAGAGTTACGCTCAGCAGCTTCTAGGTCTCCAATGTCATTTTTTTTTGTTTTTTGAAATATGTGAAATTATGTGAAGCGTATTGTAGTACTGCAGTGCTTTATCAATATGTTTAAGCTTTGGGCTAACGCAAAATATAACTGACAGCGCCATCTGACCAATCACCGCCGATTAGCGTCACGCAAAGGAGGGGTTTGGACAAATGAGTCGTCAAACGAATCATTAGGGAGTCGGTGAGCAAATCAGGTAAAAATAAATGCATATTATAAGACAACAAAAGTGTTTTTTGTCATTGCATGCATGTAAAACTGTTGTTGGGGACTCCCAGAACATTATTAGGAACATTTTAAATGCCATAATAGGTACCCTTTAAGATAGTTTATAGAGATGCACCGATTGATCGGCTGGTGACCGGAATCGGCCGATTTTCACGTGATCGGCCATGACCGGCGACCGGCCGGTCCGTCTGACATAATCCGATTTTATGCCGGTCAAATGCACTCTGGCGCCGCATGATTAACTTCGCGCAACATCAGCATCACATGTGCACACGGAACGCACATGGAAACCCCGTGAATTAGGCTACGGCTGTTTCACACACCGCAAGCGCGAGCAGAAGAAACAGCCTTTTTTTCTTGGGCGAGCATGTTAATCAATGAGAATGAGTGCATGAGCAACGGGAGCGGGAGCAGCGCGGTGAGCGTCGAGCTGGAGAGTCGCGTGAGTAACAGCGCGTGTTTCGGCGTCGAGTCTATTCTGCTCGCGCTCAATTAAAGTGAAAGCACACTTTTGATGGACAAAATAAATATGATTTCACGCAAAAAGTGCCCAAAATGCACAGAATTTGCATGTCTGGTGTGTTTTAACAAGAACTGAAGTAGCCTAGGCTATGTCAGAAAAGAAAATTAAGACTCAAAAATATTTATAGAAAATGTACCTATTGAAACTTGTTTTTATTATTTCCCAGTCGTTTCCCTGCACATGCTCCACTTGTCCTGTTTAGCCTGGCTGGACATGTGTCAGATGAGAGAAGAACTGTTTGAGAAATATAACTTGCCATTGATGTACAAGTGATTGCAATAGTCCTGTGTGTGTGTGTGTGTGTGTGTGTGTGTGTGTGTGTGTGTGTGTGTGTGTGTGTGTGTGTGTGTGTGTGTGTGTGTGTGTGTGTGTGTGTGTGTGTGTGTGTGTGTGTTGAGAAATATCTTTATACTGCAAGGGTATATTTATTTTATTTTTATTTATTTATATATTTTATTGCCATTACCTGTTTTCATACAGAAGTTTAGTTTGCTAAATATATCAAAATTTTTTAGTTGGATATTGGATGTAAAAAGAAAGAAATGGTTCTTCCTGCACTTTAGATGTGTGTGAATTTCCCACACCAGGAGTAATTTATATAGTTCTATTTTATAGTGATTAGGCTACTGTTCAAAAAATGTTAAATGCAAAATGTTCTATTAAAAATAAGATAGAAAATAGATATTTATGTGTGCTGTAAAGTGGTTTAAAAAAATTAAATCGGAATCGGCTAAAATCGGTATCGGCAGGTCAAACTCAAGAAAAATCGGAATCGGCCTAGAAAATTGTAATCGGTGCATCTCTAATAGTTTATGAACAGTGTAGGGAAAATAATACTGGCTTTTGGGTGATAGATAAATAAATATGGGGGGGGGGGGTCGATTCGTGACCTTTGAGAATCGATGATTAATGGAAAAATCTTTTTTTACCTAGCCTTAACAATTATAGATTGAATATTGAAAAAATCAAATATTCGTGCACACTCCTAACCAGAACCCGTACAGAAGTGAACGTTACTGTTCTTCATATGTGGTACAAGTCTGTTGAAGAGGTGTTTCTCACCTGGTTGTGCATGTATCTGAGCATGAAGTCCAGCAGGAATGATTTGCCCTTGCGAAACGCTCCCGCCACCGACACCACCACCACATTGAGATCTCGCACGTGTTCCTGCAGGAGGATTCGCTCCAGCGCGTCTTCGTCCAGAGAAAACTCGTGATTATCCTCGTCTGCGATTACGATCTGGACCGGCCCATACTCCTCCACCTCGTCCAGCAACGGCTCCTCGTCCACATCATCAGAGCTCGTCTTACACCAGACATCCTCCACACCAGACACACCTGAGCAGAGATCACACAAAACACACACGCATGAACATAAGAGATGGCCTGATCCCTGAACCTGTTCTGAGGGCATTTTCATCACCCGATTCCTCTAAAAACCAGCTCACATTCATGTCAGGTGTGCACGGTTATGATTATGAGGAAGTAACAAATAGGGATGCATGAAATATCAGCCACTATATGGTCTTTTTTAATGTAATCGTTATCGGCCTGATAAGGAAATGTTGCCCTGAACCTGTTCTGAGGGCATTTTCATCACCCGATTCCTCTAAAAACCAGCTCACATTCATGTTCGGTGTCATGGGCGGCACTAGGGAGGAGCTAGCAGTGCTTTTCTGGAAGCAATTATATTCAGGCTGTATTCTATGGAAGCCCTGAACCACATGGTGAAGAAAAAAAAAACGTATCTTGTTATTTCAAGATATTAAGTCGTTATTTCGACATAGCTAATATCTAGTTATTTCAACATCATATCTAGTTATATCAACTTCATATCTGGTTATTTCGACATAATATCTAGTTATTTTGACATCATAACTGCTGGGACATTCCAATCTGCATTAAGCCAAGCGTTCTTATAATGGTTTTCTATGGGAGGAAAATGCTTAGTGTGTGTAATGCGTGTGTAATGTGTGTAATTAAATGCGTTGCGTTGATATTCTGGGCATCTGATTTTTTGTTCATAGTATAGCCTACTTTATTATAATTTTAGTATCATATAATGATTAATAAATGCATGCACAATTATCCGTGAACTTGATAAATGTTGCAGATATGTTTTACTATGCACAAAAAATGCATTTCAACTTATGTGTGCAAAATTCAGAATTAAATAAATGTGCAGCAATTTGTACAAATAGAGTCTGTAAGCCTACTATACGTGTTGAAGCCATTAAATAAGCACATTTAGTTACATATTTGTTAAAATAGTATAATGTTTTTTTCCCCATCTGTGTTGATTATGAAAAGTGAACAGCATGAGTAAGATAGGATGTGCAATATATCGGGAGACATGAAGTGGGTCAGGCATGATTTTGAGCATTTCATTAAGTTTCTTAAAAATGAATTTCGTTTTGTATAAATTGTATCTTAATTTTAATAAATTCTTCATCAACCAATTGCCTGGATTTAATAAATAAACAGCAAATATAGCAGACAATATAATCATGACATGGAGGCGCTGGCGGGTTACTTGCATTGCTTGTGAACTGGAGCGTGTCTCATAAATAAACCAAAACTCAGCGTATGCCTCACAGACATGAGAAATATATCTATAAAAAAGCTTGAAATGTCTTTAAACTAAACAATTCAAAATGAAACGAAATAGACTACTCTCTGATTATGTAATCCATTATGTGCATTTCTCTCTAGACGCGTTCACTATGGAGATGGCGATCTTCAACTTCATCTTTGCAGCGACACTGACACACAGAAAACACTAGTTTATTAATAAAAATCAATGCAAGCGTGTCACCGGATTTACAAATGCACATCTTGCTTGTTGCAAGCACACATATTATGTCGAAATAACAAGATATTATGTTGAAATAACATTATTAATAATAAATCTTTAAGAATATTTGATTGAATGCTGAATGTTGTGCTTGTTTAATTTAGTAAAATTAAAACTTTATTTGCGATAATTAAAATAATTGAATATTAAATATTGAGTGGCCAAGTTTTGCTCATTTATTAATAGTATTTATACATAACATATATAATTGCAATGATCTTGCAAGGGCGTCGAGTAACATTCAAGATATTTTAAGCCAGGCATGAAGATTTTTTTTTCCAAGGAAAAAAACATTTTAAATATGTAATTTTGGTGATCAAAGATGAGCTTTAAGGGATACAACTATTGACAACAGGGAGACTTTAATTTTCTCTCAACTCAAGCTCAGTGCTTTTCTGTCATTTCCAAGTAATAAACATGCAATATTATTAGTAACTGGACTTATACATGCAAAACAATTGCAATTTTTTTTTAATTAAATTACCTATATGATTAAAACCCCTCCCCCCTACCCTCCAGCACTACCAAATCTCTCTAATGTTAGTCGTCAAAACTGTAAATCAATGATCAGTGTGTGAACAGAAGCAGATGAAATCACACCTGACGGAGAACATGGAGGAGTGTGAGAGAAACTGAGGGATCTCATTACGGTGGTAATATACATACTATACTATATATAGTGGTAATAGAGTACATATCGTCACGTCCCAGAAGACCTCCTCCTCCTCTTCTGGATCACTGCGTTTGTCCTCGAAAAAACATGAATGTGGTAAACGCAGTGACCCAAATCAGCTCGTCTCACGTTACCCACAAACACAAGCGTTAGTCATATCTGGGGCTAAATCTAGAACGGCTAGATCTAACCGCTGATAACAGAATCGTTGACAGAAAAACACTGATCCAGCTGAATGTTAATGATGATGGATGAGGTGTATCGAGAGAAAAGACCAACGGTTTCATTAGTGTTACTTAGTTAGTCACACAACAAGGTTTCCATCCCAGAAGTAATTTGGTTCTGGATATCTAGATTATTGGCGCATTAATAAAGTGTTTTCCTGCTTGGACGCAGAGGCAGTGAAGTTATTTAAAGCAACATCTCATAAAAAAAAGAGAAACACTGAGAAACAACCCACCACTGCCCTGAACAAACACTCAACACGTAATCCTAAACTCTTGATAATCCTACATACACATGTGCTTCTATTAGCCAAAGCCATGAACTGCACGTTCAGATCACTGTTAGTGTTGTGTTATACAGTAAATGTTAATGTAGTGATGCCACATGACGGTAAATCACTCACAACAAAATATTACAACACATTTAGGGTTCAACAGTAAGTTCACTGTATCTTACTTTCATTGGAAAATTGTGTAAGACTGGAATAATCAGTTGCAATTTACTAACTAACCACTAGTGTTTTGCATTGCCATTATTTTCCCGTAAATCCTAGTATTTTTTATTGTAAAGAAAGCATAAAAATGTAATTAAAAATATTTTTTTTCAGCACAATGAGGACATATTTCTAGAAAAATAAAATATGTAGGCTAATAGTCTTATTGTTGTCATTTAAAATGAGCATTTTGGCCCAATATGTGCAAAAGTTTAGATTGGTGCAAAATTTTCAGCACAATATCCACTACAAACAAAACCAATAAAACCCTCATAACACAGATATACAGAAGCCCTGTGAGAGGAAATATTGCTGGGAGATATTATAACACAAGGAAACCTAGATAAGAAGAACACAGATAAGACAATAAGAGCCTATAAAAGCTGAGATTATTCAGATCAAATCAAACACACAAACTCACAGAAATAAATATAAATTATATAGTACGGCTGGGCACTGACAAAAATGTCACGATTCGATTGTAATTAAATTTTTCCTCTCAATTCAATTTGATTCGATATTGATTTATTTGGATGTATAGCACGTCATTTTTCTCCAGAACAAATACAGGAACTCTGTCAGTGCATTACTTTAATATTAATAGTTCAAATTAACAACTGATTTGTATAGAAACTTTTAAATTGCAGTTTTATAATAATAAAGTTAAAATGATATCTTAACTTTAAAAAGATATCTCAGTGGCTGAATGTCATAAAAACCTGTTTTCATGATGTAATCAAACATACATTCAATAATGAATATGTAATATATTGCATATTTATCAAAATACTCCCCTCTAGAGTTATTTTTCTAGCTAACTAACAATCAAGTTTATGGGATTTTGGTAAAATAATGTTATAAATAATTTTAGTACATAATATTATTACAATTTAAAATAACATGTTTTAAAATGCAATTTATTTATATCATGGTAAAGCTGAATTTTCAGCATCATTACTCCAGTCTTCAGTGTCACATGATCCTTCAGAAATCACTATAACATGATGATCAAGAAACATTTTGTTTTCCAACATTCATATATAAATAATAACAATACTTTTATTCAGCAAGGACACATTCAATTGAAAAATAAATGCATTAAATTTCAAATAAATGCTGATCTTTTGAACTTTTTTATTCATCAAAGAATCCTGAAAAACAAATCACGGTTTCCACAAAAATATTAAGCATGCAGAAATGGTTTTCAACATTGATAAAAATAAGAACAAGTATTAATACTTGAGCACCAATAATAACGGAGCATCAAATCCTCATATTATAGTGATTTCTGAAGGATCATGTGACACTGAAGACTGGAGTAATGATGCTGAAAATTCAGGAATGAATTACACTTTACTATATATTAACATAGACAACAGCTGATTTACATTTTAATAATATTTCATTGTATTTACTGTATTTTTATCAAATAAATGCAGATCTGGTGAGCAGAAGAGACGCTTTCAAAAACCATTTAAAAATCTTAAAGTTTCCAAACAACACAACGATTGTATGCCATATTATCATATGCATTATGTAACATTAAATAAGAATTCCATAAGCAATACATAATTCAACATATGATCCCCAGAATCCGCCATACAACCCTCCAGAAACACAACATTGTCAGTAAGTTAAATTAACTGTAGCTGCTAGTGATTTTACTGTTATCTTTCATCTCGTTGTTTATGTTCTGTCAGTGATATAATATTCTCTATATTCCCGTGTGGCCTGATAAACACAACCCACTGAAACAAACACTCGCACGGAACTATTAAAAGTATAAACGCTCATATATAAAGCTTTAACAAGAACAAACACACTCACGATAATGAAATCAAATCGACCGTTTTTGAGATCATCTGCATCAGTCCTCAGGTGATTTTACATCCTGATTTTATCCAGCGATTTCTTAAATTGACGGTCATATTTCATACACCATTCTCACACACCCTGACATCTTTGTTTTACTGATGTTTTTCTAATTTTGTATGAATTAATTCTATTATTATTGATTTTTACCGCAGCGCGATCGCTGGCCTGCACGCGCCTCCCGCCAAACGGCCGTGACGCGATGCTCGCGCTCCGCTCGCGTTAAACGTGCAATAACCGTTAAAACGCGCACACAATCGAGCTGTCTCTCACCGGGTTTACCTTCGTTATATCGGTTACTTGTGCAGTTCTTTCCGGTGTGATTCCGGTGCTTTAAGCTGCTCTCCTCCGCCATCTTGACCCCCGTTCAAAATAATCGCACGCGCCTGACGTCACGAACGCCGCTACTCTCTTGCGCGTTCCTTTATCACGGCCGCGCGCGGCGCGTTCATGTACACATGATGTGTGTGTGCATTTCATACACAGTCTATGATTTCATAACATAAAAAATACCATAGATCACTACCTCATCATCATACACTTCTGAGTTTCACCTCCCTCATCTTCCACTGTAATTCACGTTTACAGTCACTGTAGTAATAATGAACGTGAATTACAATGGAAGATGAGGGGGGTAAAACTCAGAATTGTGAGATATAAACTCGAATTGCGAGAGAAATTCAGAAATGTGGGATAAAAAGTCGCGGAAAGAAGCTTTTAAATTATTCACATTCACAAATAAATAATTCATGACGTTGAAGTCGCTTTATGTATTTTTTATTTTACTATTTTTGCGATACTATTATGTTTTAATTTTAGCTATATGTTTTTATTTATTCTGTTTTCATTTTATTTTTAATTAAAGCTTTAATTATTCTGTTGTGTTTTTGTAATTTGTATCAGTTTTGTTTAAATGTCTATATATTTATTTATTAATTATTAGCCTATTTCAGTTGTAATTCTATTTTAGTTTATCATTTAAAATGTGAAATATCAGCTTTTATGGGTTTTATAACATAGACTGTAAAAAACAACCAGGATTCCTGCACATTCCACACATATTTGACTATTATTGTGTGTGAGTGTGTTTATGTATAAGTGTGTGTGTGTGTGTGTGTGTGTGTGTGTGTGTGTGTGTGTGTGTGTGTGTGTGTGTGTGTGTGTGTGTGTGTGTGTCACATGTGTGATCAGCATGTTCTGTGTGACACGTGAATTTCACACATCAGAGGCTTGTCCTGCTTTTGTTCTGCAGTGCTGCTGATGTTGTTTCATTCGTGTGTCCAGAGGTCAGAGGTCACAGATCCTCCATCATGTGAGTAAACAAGAACACACAGGTTTAGGGAGTTCATCTCATAGACTTCCATCATTTGTAAATATCACAATAATAAATAACTATGATAATCAAATCTATGAATGTCACTTAAGTAAATGTATAAGTTTGACATAACAAAATAAATGAAACATAATTTCGTCAAAAATTTACATCCATTATTTAAACCTACCATGTAGGCTACTCAATATTCAAAAATGTAAAAGTGTTACACCAAAACAAAACAAAAAAAGAGTTTTTACTTTTAGAGCATGTCAATTTAACGTCAGAAAGACTCGGATGTTTAACTTTGAATGGAAATGAAAATATGTTGATGGCAAACATTGGACAGACAGTGAGTTTGGCTCCTGAAATCAGAACCAACACGCAACCAGATATCAATTTCTTATAATGTTCGCTGGGATATTATCTATGCCCTTAACAAACCTGTGCATGCTATTTAAATATACACATAATTTGGCCGATTTATGAGCATTTTAAACATAAAATGTTGTCAGTTACCATATTTCACTATATTAGCTCTCATAAGTGCAGAGAATGAAAACAGCGGCTCATAATTAACCCATAATATCACATGTGGAAAACAGTGTCGTAATGAGAAGAAGGATCATCAGTTCTTCTTCTCTCGTTCACAGGATCGTCACTAACAGTCTCTGATCAAACTCATTTTCTCATACTTTCCAACCAATGAATCTGTGACTTTTTCAGACATTCGTGACGACTGTCTTCGGCATCGATGGATCCCTGAAGAACATCTATGGGATCTTCCCACTAAAGATTCTTTAGATTATTAGAGAAGAAGAAACCCGTTCACTCAAGCTTATTTTGGGAACGATATCATCATGAAAGAAAAACCTTTTGGTGAAAATGAAAATGAAAAACATCCCCATATTTTTTTCTGATACTGTTATATGGAAATAAATTATCAGTACAGGGTCTAATAAAATATCCCTTTAATTTATTGTAAAAATTATATGATCGATAAGTCATGACAACATGTTTTTATATTGCTTTAACGTCAAAATAAGGTATGCAATTTTTTTACCTTTGCATGCTATACAAGATTCCATTAAAGGTGCAGTGTGTAACATTTTTGACTATTTATTAACAGAAATGCAATATGACATCCATAACTATGTGTTCAGTGGTGTATAAAGAACTTACTTAATAGACCGTAATGTTTTTATTACCTTAGAATGAGGCATTTATATCTACATAACTGCGGGAATCCCCTTCTATGAAGGTCGACATATTGTGACGTCATGTTTCTACCGTAGCCGACAGCGAACAAACAGCGTTACAGAGCGCGTTTTGTCACTACCTTGAAAGAGAAGCCGCAGAAAGCTAGAAGCTAGCCATAGACACCGTGAGTAGTGACTTTTCCCTTGTCAGTGGTGTAAATATGTAGTTGGATTGTTTCATGTCACTTAGTTCTTCTCCCTCGCTGTGTTATGGCTTTGCTATGTGGGGATAAATGTGCTGGTTACGTTCGTGAGACAGCTGATTAGTAGGCTACTCTTGTCATTGACCGGAAAACAGTTACAGGAATCACCAACCCGTCGATCTTGGAAGCATTTTAAGTCGATCGAGTTTCCAAAATCAGAGAAAAAAGCCTATTGTGTGTAATAAGTGGTGTCGATTGGGAAGCGGAGGCGCGCGCGCTGTTACAATCACGTCATTTTTGCCGCACGCACCTTTGGGCTCATGCGGACGCGTCGAGTATAAACAAGGCTTTAACCAGCTCAGCCACAGTAACAGCTCATATTAGCCAGCTAAACTTTTACTACCCTGTTAGAAAAAATATATATAGTTGCATAGTTTCATGTGGTTCTTCTCCCTCGCTGTATTATGGGTTTGCTATGTGGGGAGAATGTGCTGGTTACGTTCGTGAGACAATCAGATTACTATCATTATATTATGTATTAAGACCCTTGATCCTCACCTGACTATGGCTTTGTAAACTTTATCCATGATGTGGTTTATAATGGACTGTGGTACTCCATGTTAGCTGTGGCTTGTTTTACTCTGGCTCACTACGACGATGTTTGTCCCGTTTTAGCCACCGTAGCTTCTTCGAAAGGGAGGGGTGAGCAGTGGGCTGAGCCCTTAGTGTAAACTCGCAAACGAACCGCTAGATGTCGCCAAAAAGCTACACACTGCACCTTTAAGTTTTTTAAAGTAACACCAAGTAGCTTTTCCTCTTCGGTCGCCCTACTGGTTGGAAACGAAATTATCCATTGCCGCTGTCGTAAATAATTTATCTTACCATCGCACACTCGCTGTTTACCCAGCACCGGCTTTAGAATGAACGATGTCCACAGACAAGGTAGAGTATGTTACATGATTTCATGAAAGGATGATGTATTGCGACATCAGAAACGAAGAAAAACAAAATAATTACTATTGTAGCGCTTGACATAAAGCAGTCGAGTTTGTAGTTCTTTTTGTGCACGGGTTCCTACCCGAACCCCGAAGTTACATAGTGCCAGTAAAAGCGATACAGACCCTGTCAGGCGATGGCAGACGAGTCATTTAACTTATTTTAAGTCAATGTACCATCACAAGGGTCTTGGAAATATATTATGAAGGTGGAAAAACTACATTACTTTAAGTCAGTTTAATGTAAGTTAAGTTGAAATGATCCAAGTTGATTGTACTTAAAAAAATTAAGGCAGCAACTTTTTCTTTTTTACTATTTCAATGAGAAACCACTGCAAACGATTCAGTGTGAACTGTTCTTTTCACAAACCTGAGACCAATACGAATAAATAGCATCAGTAGTTCTGATTCTAAACCACTGATTACTTGATTGCTAAAATATATGGATAATGATTCTCAGTTTAATTGATAGCCTAATCACAACAATTTATATAAGTTATTTTGTTCATCAGTGAGTCTATGTTGACTCCTGATCAGATCATACTTGTCCACTTTTGAATTCCTGCTGAAATTAAGGACTGATAAATAAATAAATACATGAACCTCCCTGATTATTGTCCCTCTAGAAAAACGCGATTATGCGATCGCATAATTTAATGCATAATCGGCCCAAAGTCTGCAGATATGCAGGGGCATTTTTTCAAATACGCCGCACTTTCGCCGCATAAATTGCCGATTTCCGCGCAAAATATGCGGGTTTTGCATGATTTCATAATCCCCGCATTTTTGTTGCAAAAAAAATGTCACATATCTCAGCAGAAAGTTGAAAAATTTTGCGTTTACTTCACACAAGAGCCGCCGTTTCCCTGTTGCCATGGGAACGTTATGAAGTGACGTAATTACGCGACGTGAACATCATCGAAAAGCTGTAAAACAGGACGCACATTTTTAAAAATATTTATTTATTAATTTTTACAGAAATTGTAGCATATTCCTTTTGTAAAGCTACAGAACTTGTTTGACTCATCAATGTTTTGTAAGTTTGATGTGTTTATTAAGATCTGAAATAAAACAAGATGAACTGAAATATTCCAGCACTTTCTGTGATGTAGTGTGCTTGCTTATCATAGGAAGTAATAAGAAATGACTCTTTACATTAAGGTAGTAGCCTAGTGAGACAGGGTGTTGGCGAATGACTTTTTTCTCTCTTTTTCATCAAACCGCAGTTTTTGCGAGTTCCCGCAATTTCATCGCATAAATATCCCGCATATTCAATCGGATTTTTTTTAAAAACGTGCCGCATAATCAAGGATTTTTGCCCGCAACAATCACAAAAAAAACCCCAAAACTCTGGAAGGACTGATTATTTGGCGCTGAATGCTGAGAATCCGGTTGAAGAATCGAGGTTGAATCATTTTCCAAACATTATGCGAATGTTCTGATACAAGCAGCAACATTTAAAAAACATTTTTATTAATATTTGGTATATTTAAAGACCAGATAATGTTGAACGAAATTACTGGGAGAACATTTTTTTCATAACAAGCTTTATGATCAGATTATGAGGAAGAATCATCTCTTCAGAGACTGAAGAAATAATGAGGTCAGAAGTGACGGTTAAGATTAAGAGAGCAGAACCTCATTGGCTGAAGCAGATTCAAACGAACCAATCAGGAGTCAGCGCTGTCTTCACATTCTCTGGTGCAGAAACACGGGAAGAACTGCATGCAATGTTGCCAGGGTGGCGGTTTTCCCGCACAATTGGGCTATTTTGAAAAAAGAGTCGCGGGAAAAATTATGGAGTTGCGGGTTGCGGTTTTTTGGGCTATATTTATTATGCACTGCGGCCGCAAAAAATATATAAATTAAATTGTAGACAAAGAAAAAATTAAAAGGGAACCGATTATTAGTGGGTGTTGTTGATCCCCGGGAATGAATATTTGGCAACAACCGCTGTGGCGGGCGAGTGGACGCGTCACACATTTGTTTTTGACGTAACATCCCAAATCTAGCATCATCACATCACATTCAAAGTGTTCCAAATGATGATAGCAATTATTGCAAATGTGAAATCAGAGTTCACCACAGTGATCAGGCTAGCTTATGCTGCGACTGAATAACATAAAAAAAACATTATTTGACACAGGCAACGTTCCTTTCTAAGAACTAATGTTGCTGTGAAAGAGGCAGAGTTGAAGCTTGCTTTCCACGTTGCTTGTCACTCAAGCACTTCAACTGTTGATCATTAATAATATTAGAGAGGACAAGTTCTTGTTTGACCTTTATTGTATGAGATTGTGTAAAAAAAAAAACACAGTGTGTGATAATAAGATTTTGGGTAAGACAAAAGGCCAAAACTTTAAACTTAACACACACACACATATATTTTTTTTTGTTATTTTTATTTTTTTAAATTATTATTATTATTTTTATTTTTATTTAAAAATAACCAGGTTAATCGGTTGAGAACAAGTTCTCATTTGCAACCGTATATATAGGTGAAACTCGAAAAATTTGAATATCGTGCAAAAGTTCATATATTTCAGTAATTCAAATTAAAAGGTGAAACTAATATATTTTGTAATTCTATCTATCTATCTATCTATCTATCTATCTATCTATCTATCTATCTATCTATCTATCTATCTATCTATCTATCTATCTATCTATCTATCTATATACACATTACACATGCATGATTATACTTTTCAGAGGGCCGACATATTCATATTATATTATATATTCATATTTTCTAAGATTTTGGATTTGGGGTTTTCATAAGCTGTAAACCATAATCATCAAAATTATAACTTGTTCATGATATTCTAATTTTTCGAGTTTCATCTGTATAGAGGGACACTATATATATATATATATATATATATATATATATATATATATATATAATATATATATATATATATATATATATATATATATATTATATATATATATATAAATTTATTTTAAGGCCCTTTGTGGGAATCCAGCCGTTGTCGGAAAATTGGGCTAGTTTTCATTCCATTTGGGCGGGTTTTGAGTTGTCATTGGGCTAGAAATATTTCTGGGACCTGGCAACCCTGACTGCATGTTTATCTCTTCTTCGTGCAGTGAGAGTTGGACAGAAAGAGGTCTCATGAAAACTAGGACACGGACTGACATCAAACCCCTTCATGAGCCTCTGAAACAGTGTCGAGAAGGACCTGAGGGTTTGCTTCAGAGGATTTTATCTACACTAACTGGATTTGATGAGCCACTGTGACACTTTTAGTGTCATCAAAACAACAAACCATTATTCTAATGGGGCATAGGGCAAAATGACACCCAAAAATCAAGAAATATGGTGCAAAAATGTCCTTGAATGAGTTTTTGTTTTTAATATTTATAACAGGATATGCTGTGATGTTTTCCAGAATATTAGCACAATTGCAAATGTGATGGCCCTTTATTTTAAGTCCCCCTGTGGTAAAAACCCAGCTTTTAATATTGTTTATATGTCTATGTGGTGTTTTTAATACGCTTTAAGACAATCCATGTGTAAATTAATAAGTCGACAGCATTGCTGAGTATTTTCTCCTTAAAACTGCAGTGAACCAGAGAATGTCTAATTGAAGAGAATGGGCTCTATGCACGGCGGTATTTCCGGTGAAGGTCTGAGGATGCTCAATAACTTCCGCCGATCGTAGAGTCCAATGCAATACTGAGAATTTATATTGAATTTTATACTCCATGGTTATACTAAAGAAACGTTAGTCACAAAAACAGACAAAACAGACACCCCTCGTTGTGTTTATGCTTCTTTTTAAAATTATATTAAATAAACATAACTATATATAAAATTACATCTAAACATATGACAGTTTCGTTTCAAAGACGGGAGGACAGTACATTTTGAAGACTCTGCCATAATCCCGTTTTCCTCGGTTCTCCTCCGCTTTAATCTCCCCAACCGGAAACTGAAGAGCATCCTGTCAAATGCGGAACTTATGCGTGCATATAGCCTATTGGCACTGTCTGGTTACTTCCGGTTTCTGGACTGGCTGCAGTAACACTCTCTGTCCATGCGGGGGCGCTCGCGGTCGAGTGCAGAATGAATTTTCCTCCAGAAATCCACTTTTCTCAGGATGTAATTTTTTGTCAAGTAATTTGAAAGTTGCATTCAAAAGGGAGGGCAAAAATAATACACTCAGCTGAAAATTACATATTTAAATTCACTTATCTGTTCTAAAAATCTGTTCAAACATGTGATGACGTCACACAATAGCAGAATGCTAGCGTGTTTTCCGAACAACAACGGCCTAACCTGTAAGAAATCGAAAGGACAAGTACTCATTCATTCGACTTTTGAATCAACAATAAAATCTATGTTGATTCAACGACAAGCAGGAGAAAGAGACACATTTAGCCATTTAGCTCCATAGACTCCCATTCATTCTGCACTCGCCCGCGATCACCTCCAGTGGAATTATAGTGGAACTGCAACCAAGATGACACACAGTGGGGCTAATAGGAAGTGCCAAGGCTCTCCGTTAGACGGGCTCTGAGTGAACCAAAGACAGTCTCAAAAACACTGAAATCGCTGGTGTTTCTGACGTCACAAACGACCTTGTAACCAATCAGATCAACGTGTGATCGTCAACCAGTGGATCTCTGAGTGAGTGAGTGAGTGGAGGCGGGGCTCATTTGCATATTCATAGAACCGTGCATACTAAATGAGGCAAGGGTGTCGAGTTACATTCAAGATATTTTAAGGCATGAAGACATTTTGTCAAGGAAAAAACACCTATGTAATTTTGGTGATCAAAGATGAGTTTTAAGGGATAAAATGGGAACTTTAATGTTAGAACCTCGTCTGTTTTTGCTTTATTTTGCAAGAAATTCAAAGTAGAGCCATTACGCATCTCCGAGCAACTGAATGAGTCCGCGATATATTGAGTTCATGATATATCGGCCACCATATCGGTATATGTTCATTTTTACAGTTATCAATAAGAAAATTTGGCCGATATATTAAAGCCGATTAATAATGTATTATTTCCTTCAGTTGAGACGCTTCAGATGCGCACTGTTCATCATGATGGTTTTGAATTGCTTGAAATATGATTGGAATCACTTCAAAAAGGAAAAAACTGTTAATCCATGGCACAAAATCTGTCAATAAAATTATAATTTGAACATTATAATTGTGTTGGCTATCAAAATTATATAAAAAGTTGGATTTAGATATATAAACCAATATTTTGGTTATCGGCTTTCAAATATAAAGAATTATCGGTTATCGGACAAAATTTTCATATCGGTGCATCCCTTATTAAAATTTTTCCATAATTTCATGGTGGCGTCTAAATGTTTGTTTGAAACGGGCCTCCAAATTGCAAATGCCTGGTCATGAGGAGAGTCTTACTGAGCAAGAACACATCTTACCTCACAGATATTACTGAGGGTTTCTGCTGCTGTAGAAACTCAATAATCACGTTAAGCTGTTAAACTTCAGGTATGATGAACGACAGAACCGTGTGGACCTGCAGATGTTTTAATGACTGCACATGCTCACAGTGAACTGCTGATGCCATGATGTGTCAGTTACACACATAAACTAATAATAATAATATTATCATCCTCTCACTGCAGCCGCTGAAGAGACACAGATCTGACCATCAGTTACACCAGCAAGCTACTGGAAAAACTAGCGTTGTTCAGGTGTGAATGCCAAACGTTAACACAAAACAGGGTTTCTGCTGGTTTTATGAAGATTAATGTAAGATCTTTTTAATAAATGTAAGGGAACACAATACACAAATATGCAACATTTTTAACACACACAAAAAAAGTAGCTTGTATCGCTCAGCTGCCAACCATTAAAATATGGAAATAACTTTTACTGTTCGTTCTGATTACAGTGCAAAAAAAAAAAAAATTTTGTGTTGTTTTTTTTCAGTGCAATTGTCTAAAGAGGCTAAAATCAAGAAACATTTACTTGAGATTAATTCTGAGAAAAACACCAAAATGAAGTGAGTTTATGATTAAATCAAGAACAAATATCTGCCAATGGGATAAAAAATAAATCTGTTTAATTCAAAAGAACGTTTTCATAACTCACCGACAGATATTTGCATCTCATGTAAATTTTGATTTAAAGATGTTTAGATATTTCTATTTCAAAACAGGACTAAAACATAATTTTTGCAATGCATGCAACATTTAATGTCATGACTTTATGAATTTAAGAATTCAAGAAAATCTGAATTAAGACTTTTCAAGAAACCTTGCAAAAACATTATTTATACATGATGTAACGTTTTTTCTGAAACGCTTTATTTCATCTAACGTTTTTAAACAGGTGTCTGCGAATCCTTAAAAAGTTTTAAATTAGATTTTAAAAATTTAAGGCCATAAAAAGTCTTATTTTTACTTATGAAAGGTCTTGAATAATATGAAAAATATGAATATCTTCGTGAGTCAGCTGAAAACAACAGGCCTAAACCAGCTATGGCACCAGCACAAAAACACAATCAGTAAAATATCAGCCAATTATTATCAACAAAACTTTGAAAATATCGAGACTTATTGGCAATAAAAAAGTTTAAGTTTTATAAGCACAAATGCTCGCCTTGCTCTGATGCGCGTTCGCGACGTCACGTGATACGCAATTACGTTGAAAAGGTCTCACAGAACAGAGCAAGGCGAGCATTTGTGCTTAAACTTAATTTTTTTTATTTATTTGTGAAATGAGCGATGGTTTGGCTAGATAAGACCCTTATTCATCGTCTGGTGTCGTTTAAAGCCCTTTGAAGCTGCACTGAAACTGTCATTTGGACCTTGAACCGTTTGGGTCCCATTGAAGTCCATTATATGGAGAAAAATCCTGGAATGTTTTCATCAAAAACCTTCATTTCTTTTCGACTGAAGAAAGAAAGACATGGACATCTTGGATGACGTGGGGATGAGTAAATTATCAGCAAAAGTTTTTTAAAAGTGAACTAATCCTTTAAAGTGCATTTAAAAAATAATCAAAATTAATTTAATTTGTTGTATTAGCATTTATTTATTGCCCATTGTTAATTTAGATACAGTTCCTTTATAATATTTACATATTCGAAAATTGTGTGTGACTATTTTTGAGTGGTTTTCAATGGAAAAGTAATTTATCATCGCTGACGGTTGAGCAAAAACTGCAATGAGATAAAACTACAGGTGTCTTATTAGATCAATACCGGTGAAATCTGCTTTGAGAACAACTAATAAGTAAAGATCGATGATCGTGATGATGATCGTGTGTCTGGATCAGGGCTGCAGTCAATCTATAACACTGACATTGATCAAAGCATCTCACAATCATCTAACCAAACCCAGAACTACAACAAATGCACAGACAGACTACAGGTCATGTGACCAGTTAAGAGGTTAACCCAGCAGGTGATCCTTTAGTCTCTAGTAAACCCTGCTTCTGTACACATAAATAATAAACGACACGTGGTCCATGTTCTCAGTGTCATGCACACGTCAGTTCAGCTCTTCATTCATCCATTCATTCAGTGTTTCAGTTCATGTCGTGTGTATCGTGTGTCAGAACAGACCAGGAAAACGCCCTAAAAACAATTCGACAAGCAAATAAATCGAACGAAACAGCCCGTGTCGTTCATCGGCTCTTCCTTGTGGCCTAGGCGTCCCGCTGTCAGTGACATCATTATTGTTTACATCCAGAGTGTGTGTGTGTGTGCGCGCGCGTGTGTGTCAGTTTCCTTGTTTGATTGACAGATGAGGACCGTAGAGGAGCAGAGATGGAGACGCTCCGGCTCAGAGATGTGAGGAGGTGGAGAAGCACAGCTTCAGCGTGTACGGGTTCGAACCATCTGAAAAACAACGAAACCACAGATTACTAACAGTTAAAGCATCAAGAAAAATTATTGTTGATTATTTTCCTCATATTCTCCATTGTTGCGGCTCCTCTCTTCCCAGTCTGTCAGTAACGCTCTGTTTACTTCCTGTCTCTATGAAGCCCCTCCTCCTGAAAAGCACACTGTGCTCTGATTGGTCGGCTGGATCAGTGTGTTGTGATTGGTCGAGCGCTTCGAGAGTGTTTGGGAAATGTCCCGCCCCTTTCCATAACCGCCAGTTTAACACACTACTAACTAACTCAACCAGGCCCCGCCCCTTTATTCTGCGCATTAATTATTACAATTAGGAATATTGTGACGTGTTCGTTCCCAGGAGAAATTTAAAATGTTCAAATATATTTAATAGGAGACCGAGATCTATTAGTGACCATCAGATTTCCACATATGAATGGGATACTTTATCATGTTTTCTGGACAAATGTTTTATTTTTTGTATTTTTAAACGCCACAGTGAAGTTGTGGCAACCATCACCCAATGAGTTATTTAATTAATTAAAAAAAAAAGTATCTTTATATTAAGTAAATATACAACACTAAATGTCTATATTTCTGGGTTCCCAGTCTTTTTAATAAAAATCCATTTTTCCTATGCTAATATTCAGCAATGTACTTGAATAATGTGGTACTATAACACATATGAAGTGTTGACGTAAGCTGATTTATGACTGATCATGCAGATTGACAGAACAGAGGCTGATGGGTAATCAGAGAGAGTGTTTGCTTACTGGGTATCCGGATTTGATAATGATTGAGAACCGTCAAAACCTCCACGGCGTGAGTTTTACTGTCGAACTCCAGCAAACCAGAGATGGTCTTTGAGCTGGCTGTGGAATCAAACAGGACAGATTTAAAACAGCTTCACCGTAATAAAAACAATAACTATGTTAAAGGAACACGCCGACTTTTTGGGACTTTAGCTTATTCACCGTATCCCCCAGAGTTAGATAAGTCCACACACACCCTTTTCATATCCGTGCGTCCCGTAACGCTGTCTGACGCACACACCGCTAGCCTAGCTTAGCACAAAGACTGGAAGTAAATGGCTCCAGCTAGCATACTGCTCCCAATAAGTGACAAAATAACACCAACGTTTTTCTATTTTTCCTATATTTGTATAGTCACAGTGTGTACAAATAACAAGGTCATATGAGACACAGACATCTTTTAACCGTATATATATTTTGGGAACTATATTCTCAGAAGGCGAAGCACTGCTACTTGGGCGGAGTGATTAGCGCAACACTCTGAGCGAACTCTCTGCTTCTCAGGCGCTGTGAGCAAATCACTGAGAATATAGTTCCCAGTATGTATACGGTTAAAACATGTGTCTCATATGACCTTGTAATTCGTACACTGTGACTAAATGAAAAAATAAAATCTGCATCAAAATTTATAGGCATTTTGTTTAGGCATGATTTGGAGGGAATTACAAACCTGCGCACATATATTCAAACGCGCATAACTATAGCATCAGTTCTTAATGCGCATGTGAACGCCATCAGCGTTTATCACAGGTTCAGTTTAAAGTCTGTTTAGAGAGAACGGTGTCGTCTTACCGGCCCCTAATTTATTAACAAATGTTTATTTCGACGGAAGTGAATCAATCAAAACTAACTTTAGCTGGAAATAACATTATTCAAGAACCGCTATAAAACTAAACCAATCTCTGTTACCTTAAATTATATGTTTATCTCTGTAAAGCTGCTTTGAAACAATCTACATTGTTAAAAGCGCTATATAAATGAGGATGACTTGACTTGACTATACAAATCACAACATACTGTATATATAGGAAAATGTTGGCGTTATTTTGTCACTTATTAGCTACGGAGCAGTATGCTAGCTGGAGCCATTTACTTCCAGTCTTTGTGCTAAGCTAGCTAGCGGTGTGTGCGTCAGACAAATGAGAAGTGTATGTATGGACTTATCTAACTCTGGCGGATACGGTGAATAAGATAAAGTCACAAAAAGTCGTTCCTTTAATGTTGCAAAATTTGGACCCGTTTCACAGACTCCACAGTTATTAACGTCATGAAACCAGCGGACACAAATATGTCCTGAGAAGTTATGACAACATTATTTCGGAATGTTCAAAACATCAAAGTTTAAAAACGTGAACATTAAAGAAACATTCCATTACATCATCCTGCGTTCAGATTGTCACATTCAAAAAGAAATTACTCTAAAAAAGTAATGAATTACTAGTTACTAATGACCTCTTCAACAGTGTAATTAGATTACTGTACTAATTACTCTCTCTAAAAAGTATTTAATTACTTTGAACTACTTTCTAAATCCCATATCAACCTCAACCAGCTGAATAAACAAAGACATGAAACTGTTAATTCTTTAAATACATACTATAAAATTGCATGAATTATCCTTAAACTGACCCAACCATTTAAAGGGAGAAGGTTACATTATAAACACACTTTTTAACATCAGACAATAGATTTTGATGTTAAACTATTGTTTTATATAGAATTGTTCTAGTTTATGCCAGTCTGATCTCATGATATTTCATACTTATTTTACAAGATGGATACTGCGTATGAATTTGTACGAGTTGGGTCGTATGATTTAGACACCTTATAAAATGCTTATGAATCGCCGTGAGATCTGATTGGTCTATATACAGCGTTTAGCTAAATTATATTAAAGTAACTAATTAAATTACAGAAAAAATGAAGAGTAATCCCTACTTTTTCAAGGGAAAAGTAATTCAATTACAGTAGCTAATTACTTAGTAGTAACACACCTAACACTGTTCAAAAGTAACATTCACAAAATGTTATCAAATGGAATGTTGCCTTAACGTTCATCTAATCAAGAAAAAACATTAAAAAATCTGGACATTTCCCAAATAATTGGACATTTCTGAAACGGTGTCAGTGGTTAATGAAAACTCATGACTCACGTTTGGCGTCAAACACTTTGAATTTGATGAATCCTGGGACGTCGTGTTCTGTGCATAACTGCAGAACAACAGAAGAAAGTTACAGTAGAACAGACACTGGAGAGACTTATGAATACTGTAATCGAACCCTAACAGAAAAAACATTGTTTACTTTATTTTATTCC
>CM070839.1:2210190-2230190 GCA_036326025.1 Chrosomus eos | reverse complement strand
CTATAAAGCACACTCACTCAAACAAACACACACTCAAACACATAGTCACTCAAACACACACATTTGTGCACACACACACACACACACACACACACATACACTCTAAAGCACACTCACTCAAACTTACACAAACATACAGTACACACATGCGTTGCGCACTCACACACTCACTCACACACACACACACACACACACACACACACACACACACACACACACACACACACACACACACACACACTCACTCACTCAAACACAGTCACACACTCAAACTATAATTGTTACTGTATGAAGAATATTTATGTATAATATGTCACAGTTTACTTTATTTTACTCACTTACATAAATGAACTATAGTGTCCTGCACACACTAGTAAAACAAATGTCAGAAATCGGCTCGACGACAGGAGACACCATCGCCTGTGTGGAAAAAAGTAGTCATGCTTTTTCGGCAAAGGACTTCCGGTTGGGCCTCGAAGGGATGTAGACGTGTCTAACTGAGCTCTCCCACACGAACCTTAAAATCCGTCAACAAGACACCTTTTTCATTGTTTGAAGTCATACAGTCACTGTGTGCATTGATAAAACGGGAGTTTTTTTTTATTTTATTTATTTTTTTAATTCTGTTAATCGAGTTGAGCCGTTTATAAATATGCCGGACCTGAGGAAGGCTGCTAAATCTAGCGAACCAACGGAAAGCGCGAGCTCGGGGCAGTCAGCTATATTGCAAGCAATAAATTCATTAAGAAACGAACTGCTGGCGAAAATGGATGAGAAAGCAGAAATGCAAAATGAAGAAATACGCAAGCAAATCAGCGGTTTGAGAGAAGAGCTGAAGGGTGCAATCGATCAGGCTAACATCAAAACTAACGCGCTAGAGGAACGCACAGCAGGCTTGGAAACGGCAGCTAACACTCACTCGGATGCTATTGAGAATCTGGAGCAGCAGGTGGCTGAACTGAAAAGAGAGGTGGTGAGTTTGGCGGCAAAGGCTGAGGATTTGGAAGCAAGATCACGGAGATGTAATCTGCGCATCTTTGGGGTTAAAGAAGGACGAGAGGCAGGCGTTTCAGCGAGCACCTTCGTTGCAAAACTTCTACAAAAAGTGATGGGCCTGGACGAAACGCCCGTTATTGATAGGGCTCACCGTACTTTGCAGCAAGCCCCGGGAGATGGGCAGCCACCGAGAGCTTTTGTCGTCAAGTGTCACTACTATCAAGAGAAGGAAAGCATTCTACGGAAGGCCGTTACATCTCCAAAACTTGTATCTGAAAATGGCGACACTATCAGAGTGTTCCCTGATTACACACAGAATGTGGCGCGACAGAGAGCGGCTTTCGGTCAGGTGAGACAGTTATTACGGCAATGCGAGGGAGTAAAGTACGGGTTGTTGTACCCTGCAAAACTGAGGATTACGACTCGGGACGGCCAGCAGAAGAGCTTTACTGACCCTAAAAAGGCAACTACCTTTGTCAGGGGACTTATGAGTGATTAATATGGGAGTCTGTTCGGCTACATAACGTTACCTCGGTATATTTGGTGGAAGTATTGGAGTGATCAATACTGCTGCAATGTAATGCCATGGGACATTGGATCAATGGATCAGTTCAGTGACATTGGTTAGTGGGTGTACTGATGGCTAGTTGCATATATGCGGACTGAGGAGGATTTTTTTTTTTCAGAACGGTCTTCTAATATAGTTAGAAAACAAGTATGGATAATTTGACTGGTTTAAAGTATGCCTATTATTCTATATTTATGCAATTATTTATGTTATATTTTTCCTTATATACAATAATTCATATATGTCTGCTTGGTTTTTTCATGTTTCATTTAGAACCGTTTTCTAACATATGCTGAAATCAAAGTAGGCTACTGAATTTTTTTTTTTTTTTTTTTTTTTTTTTTTAATTCTCCCAGGTACACAGGGATATTGAGTAATGGTTCTAAACAGTCGTGTTAATGTTACAGATGTTCAGCTAAATTGTTACTATAAGGTTTATGTGGGGCCTCAGCTCCATTTGGTAAGTTTTATTTTCTTCTTTCTATGAAACTTCATAGTGGCTTAGGAGGTTGGGGGGTGCAGTCTCTCATTTGGGGAGGGACCAGCAGGGGTTTGTGTTGTTAATGGGTGATTTAAAAGTGTTCATTTTACTCTGCACAGTTGTTGTTTTTTCTGTCTTTGTGCCTTTGTTTCTTTTTCCTTTACTTTCTTTCTTTCTCTTAGAGTTGGGGATGAGTTTTCACAGTAGCATTGAGTTGGACTTTATCAGATTCAGCCATGGGTTCGGCAGATGGAATGGATAGACCTGCGACTAAATTTGTGAGCTGGAATGTGAGGGGCCCCAATCACCCTGTAAAGCGAAGTAAGGTGTTTTCACATTTAAACAAATTGAAAGCAGAGATAATTTTCCTACAGGAAACACACCTTCGCACAACAGACATTCCTAAATTAAAGAGAGGATGCGTATCACAGGTCTACCATTCTGAATTAAATTCTAAATTTCGCGGTACAGCCATCTTGATTGGCAAAAATGTACAATTTATACAAACCAGTGTTATTAGTGATAAATGCGGGCGTTTTGTGATTGTACAGGGCAGACTTTATAACGTGCCGGTGGTCCTAGTTAGTGTGTATGCTCCAAATTGGGATAACCCAGACTTTTTCAAAGAACTGTATGGCCGTATACCAGAGCTGGGCACACATCATCTGATTCTAGGAGGAGACTTTAATACGGTTCTTAAACCTTCTCTAGACCGTTCCAAAGTATTTACAGCCCCTCCTTCCCCCTCTAAATCTGCAACTATTATAAATGCTCTTTGTGGTTCTAGTGGCGTAGTAGATCCATGGAGATTTAAAAATCCTACGTCAAAGGAGTTTTCCTTCTTCTCCGCTGTTCATCAAACATACTCAAGGATAGATTTCTTTTTGCTGGATCAAAAAATGCTTTCATCAATTAAGTCTTGCAGTTATGAAAGCATTGTTATCTCTGACCACTCTCCGGTCACTATGGAGCTTTGGCTCCAGGTTAAAAGACCAATTCAATGTAATTGGCGATTTAATACATCTTTGTTGTCTGATGAAACATTTGTAGACTTTATTTCAACACAGATCGATTTCTTTATTGAAACTAACCAGCTGCCAGACACCGATATTTTAATACTTTGGGAAACTCTTAAAGTATATATTAGGGGTCAAATAATAGAATACACTTCCCGTCTTAATAGAAGCAGGTTTAGACGCTACAATGAGTTGATCAATCTAATCCACGATGTTGACCAGCAACACTCCTCGGCCCCTACAGCTGACCTCCGCAAAAAAAGAATAGCATTACAAACTGAATTTGACCTTCTCGCCTCTATGGAGGCAGGAGAGAAATTTCTGAAATCTAGACAAAACTTTTACGAGCATGGAGAGCGGGCAAGTAGGTTACTCTCTCACCAGCTGCGTCAATATTTTGCTTCCAATTTTATTACAAAAATACAAACTGTGGATGGAGAAGTTAAGCTTGACCCCAAAGACATTAACGAGCAATTCAGATTATTTTATGCATCCTTATATTCTTCAGACAATCCTAGTGACCATGTATTTCTTGACAATGTAACTCTTCCGACTATAGCTGATGAGGATAAGGCCATCCTTGAGCAGCCGATAGCCGAAACTGAGATTAGTCAATCAATTAGATCAATGAAAAATAGAAAGGCACCAGGCCCAGATGGGTATCCAATTGAGTTTTATAAGGCTTTTGCCCCTAAGTTGATACCTTTACTGTGCCTCGTCTACAATGAATCACTCAAACAAGAGAAGCTGCCTACATCTATGACCCAAGCCACAATATCTGTGCTTCCCAAAAAGGACAAAGATCCCACTAAATGCGAGTCTTATCGCCCGATCAGCCTACTCACATGTGATTATAAAATACTTACAAAGATTCTTTCCTTAAGATTGGAATCCATAGTACCAAAAATTGTGCACCCTGACCAGACAGGCTTTGTAAAGGGCAGACAGTCTTTTCACAATTTACGTCGCCTCTTTAACATAATATATTCTAAACATTCGTTTCACTCGCCAGAAATAGTGATTTCACTAGACGCGCATAAAGCTTTCGATCGAATTGAGTATGGACACCTTTTCAAAACTCTAAGCAAATTCGGCTTTGGTCCAGTCTTTGTTTCTTGGATTCAAACGTTGTATGCAGCACCCCAAGCTAGAGTCAGAACTAATAACTTTAATTCGCGATATTTCACTGTTCAGAGAGGGACACGACAGGGTTGTCCGTTGTCCCCTCTTCTCTTTGATCTGGTCATTGAGCCACTTGCTGCGGCATTGCGATGTAATAACAATATACGGGGTATCACGAGGGGCGGCCTGGTTCATAAAGTGTCTTTGTATGCTGATGATTTGCTGATGTTTTTATCTGATCCGGAGACTTCAATCCCAGAATGCCTAGACACCATTTCTCAATTTGGTAAATCTTCTGGGTACAAGATTAACCCCACCAAAAGTGTTTTGTTTCCAATTAATGTTTTGGCTCGGAATCGATCCTTTGACTCATACCCATTCAGGACTACAGAGGGCCCCATGACATACCTGGGAGTAAAAGTAACAAGTAGATATAAGGACCTATTCCAAAATAACTTCAAATCAGCCTTAGGACAGGTCAAGGAGAACCTTAATCGTTGGTCTACTCTGCCTCTGTCCCTGGCTGGACGTATTAATTCAATAAAGATGGTAACGTTACCTAAGATCTTGTATTTATTCCAAACAGTCCCAATCTTCATACCCAAATCATTCTTTAAGGAGCTTGACAGGCACATCAGTACATTTATATGGAACAAAACTATACCTCGCGTACGGAAAACTGTTCTCGAGAGACGCAAGGATGCTGGACTAGCTTGGACTAGCTTTACCAAATTTTTTATACTATTATTGGGCTGCAAACATTCACAAATTAGTAATATGGTATGGAGATTCTATTAGTGGGAGTAGTCCGAGTTGGTGTCTAATGGAACAACATTCATGCTCGTCCGTCTCTTTGGCCTCAATGCTGTGTGCTCCACTGCCAGTGGCAGTGGGTCCACATACGGATAATCCTATTGTAAGAGGCAGTTTGCGCATATGGACCCAATTTCGCAAACATTTTGGTCACATACAAGCTTTGGTGTCTATGCCTCTATCCTCAAACTTTCTTTTTAAGCCATCGCTTATAGATACGGCCTTTGTCACCTGGGCTAGAAAAGGCATAAACAGTGTGGGAGATCTTTTTGTAGATGGCACGTTCGTTTCTTTTGATTATTTGGTTAATGAATTAAGCTTACCAAAAACACACTTTTTTAGGTATCTTCAGGTCCGTGATTTTGTCCGTTCCCAGTTTCGTTTATTCCCCTTAAAACCAAGTATCGGCCCTCTTGATCATTGTCTGACGGTCAAGCCCCATCTCTCGGGTAGTGTCTCCTAGCTGTATACTGCTATCCAGGACATGAAATGCCCATCTCTTCTGTCTCTTAAGGTACAGTGGGAGGAGGATCTAAATACAGAATTGACGGACGAAATTTGGCAAAGAGCTATCCGTAAAATATACACATCGTCTATCTGTGTTAGGCACAGGTTGATACAATTCAAAGTATTTAATCGCCTGCACTTCTCTAGGACCAAATTGGCCAAAATATATCCTGATGTGGATCCCAATTGTACACGTTGCCACCAAGCCCCTGCCTCTCTGGCTCACATGTTCTGGTCATGCCCAAGCATAGGCACATTCTGGTCGGAGATATTTAATACATTCACCTATATCTGTAAAAAGAATATTGATCCAGATCCTACCATTGCAATATTTGGGGTGGTACATAGTAAAGTTGGGGTTTCAAGAGGCCAATCTCAATTAGTAGCATTCTCTACACTGTTAGCCCGCAGACTAATTCTTACAAATTGGAAATCTTCCTCACCCCCAAAACACTCACGTTGGGTGTGCGAAACTATGTCCTTCCTCCAGCTTGAAAAGTTAAGAACTACAGTCCAAAACTCAGCAGAAAGGTTTCAGAATGTATGGCAACCTTTCTTGGATTATTATGAAAATGCATTTGATGCTAATTCTTTAGATTAAAAATCTATGCTCTCATCTCCCCTTCTCTCTTTTCTTCTCTCTCTTTTTTTTTTTGTGTGTGTGTTCTGTGTGCATTCTCAGTATTTGTATGAACCTTGGATGCAAATCTGTGATGAAAGGGGATACGTGAGATAGTGTATATAAAGTATGAGGTTTGTAGATGGGGATGCCTTGTACGACATAAGAGAATGTATGTTGGTTTGTTTGTGTTATGTACATTTAAAACAATAAAAACACTTTGAAATAAAAAAATGCTTTTTCGGCAAAAAAAGTAACTTCAGGGTTCGGGTAGTAACCCAACCACTAAAAGAACTACAAAACTCGACTGCTTTACGTCAAGCGCTACAATAGTCATTATTTCGTTTTTCTTCGTTTCTGATGTCGCAATACATCATCCTTTCAAGAAATCATGTAACATACTCTACCTTGTCTGTGGACATCGTTCATTCTAAAGCCGGTGCTGGGTAAACAGCGAGCGTGCGTGCGACGGTAGGCTAGATTATTTACAACAGCGGTGATGGACAATTTCGTTTCCAACCTGTAGGGCGACCGAAGAGGAAAAGCTACTTGGTGTTGCTTTAAACATGCGCCCTGTCACAAGCGCAGCAGTTCGTCTACATTACTCACTGATCAAAAATGTATCCAGAAAAGTGAACATGTCTCCCGGATATGAATATAAAAAGGTTGGATCATGAGTTTTAACAGGCTATTTTTATTTATGTATATGGCACAAGGCCTTGGGCTGAGGTGCAGGTTTACCTCTTATGAAAAGTATGGACCATTTTTTATATTTTGCTCAAAGCAATAAACTACTAAAAACAAACAATGTGCATATTCTAAAAATTAAAACTCTCACCATGAGGACAAAACAAAGTTAACTAGTGATTTTTTTTGTCGTTCCTTACCATCTCTAAATCATTTTACAAATCCTAACATTGTTTATTATGAAAATGCATTCTAGTTTTCTGCAGTGTTTTAGTGAAAGTATCTATCACTAGTTGTTAGAATAGCCGCGTCATCTACAGCTCTTAGTGCGGCGCTTTACGTGTTCAGTGAGGGAGAGAGAAGCAACGCACACATATCTATGAAGCACTATTGGCTCTAGATACAAATATTATAGACATAAGCTTCAAATGATCATAACCATAATCAACCCTGAGCGCTCGTGGTGTGAACCGTTCCGTTGTTTTGACGCGCTGCTCAAAAATGGCGCAACCAAACCATTGTTTAGTCTTATTTTAAATAATGTTACGTCCTCTTGTAAGTGTGACGAGGCTCCTGGTTGATCTAGATCTCTATAATTAGAAAAGCTCGGCCTTTGATATTAATATTGAAAATGAGATATCTGTCACGTGATTGCTCCGTATTCACTGTAAAAAGAATATTGTTGGTTTAACTTAAAAAAGTAAGTTACCTGGTTGCCTTAAAATTGTGAAAGTTCATTGAAATTAAAAATTTGAGTTAATACAATGAAGAGATTGGTTTAATAAATAGAAACTCAAAATATTATGTTATCTTAACCACATTAATTATCTAAGTTGATTTGACAAAAGATAAAAAGTTGTGATAATGAGTCATGAAAATGATGTTGAGACGCGTGAGATTACGGAGGATCTGAGAAGCTCTTATTAAATCTCATGAGATATTACAGAGATTTAATGTGCGGTGTTCAGTGGTGACCTCTGACTTGCATGTTTTATGCTGAAGATATTATTATATATAGATATTATATTTTTTCTCTTTGGGAAACTGTAGTAAGATCTTGTCTTGTTTGCTGTGTCAGATGTGGGTGTATGAAGGATTCTCACGTGTTTTAGCAGCTCAAACTCCCACATCAATGCAGTTGTAGGATTCAGAAGGAAAGTGTGTGTGTGTGTGTGTGTGTGTGTGTGCGCGAGTGTGTGCGTGTGTGTGCGAGTGTGTGTGTGTGGAGTGTGTGTGTGTGCCACGTGTGTGTGTGTGTTCACGAGACAGAAGTGCAGCTCAGGGTTTCTCTGTTCATGATAGGGGTTTCACAACTACTGATTTTTGCTAGTCGACTAGTCGTTAAATTATTTATTCATTAAATGACGCATTAACGCATTGAGCATTGTTAAGGAAGACACAGAGGAAGGAGTTCTGGTGAATCATTGGAAATGTATTTTTGAAATTCAGAAATAACATAATAAATAAATTCATCAGTTATTCTTTTCATCAACATGTGTTAATACAAAAACAGCAGCATTCATTTAAAACATTCTTGTAATTAAACATTCTTGTTATGAGCCGCGCCACACACGCGCATCAGAGAACGTTGCAGATAAACATTGCCACATGGAAAAATTGCAAAAAACGATTTAGTTTCATATTCATGTTTAAATAAAAAAATTTTTTTTTTAATTTTATGTTGATTATATGAAAAGTGAAAGGCATGAATAAGATAAGATAATCCCGAAAATATCGGGAGACAAATGGAGTGGGCAGACATTTTTACCACTTCATTAAGTTTGTTTTTGTAGAAAGCCTTTCTTTAAAGTGAATTTCGTTTTGTATTAATTGTATCTTAATTTTAATCAATGTTTCATCAACAAATTTCCTGGATTTAATAAATAATAGGCTTAAATATAGCATGCAGGCAATATAATCAGAGGCGCCGGCGCGCTCGTCTCTTAAATGAACGAAACTCAGCGTATAAGCTACTTGCCCCACAGACCTGAGAAATATATATATATATATTTAAGGATGGCCTTAGGCCTACATGTTTAACCAAAGCGACTAAAACATGGTAAACTGTTTAGACATTAGAGTCACCGTTAGTTCTAAACTTGCTCGTAGCAGGAGTTCCTCCTCCTCCTCCAGCTGAGTCCGGTGCGCCAGGGCATCCGCTCTGATGTTTTCCCGGAGAAACTTCAGGAGCTTAAACCGTGGATCTAGCATGCATGCCGTTATCGGGATTTAATCTGTCAGGATGTCAGACTCTAGTTTGAAGCGTTTTACGAGTTATTTCATGACGCAGGTACCTCAACGCCTGACGCTGTTGTGTTTCCGACTAGTCGATTAGGGCCGACAGCGCCGACTAGTGGTTGTGACAGTCGACTAGTTGATGAAACCCCTAGTTCATGATGGATTGAAGATTAGAGCCTCTGCTGTGTCGCTCTGAGACACGACGCTTGTGGATCATATGCAGAGTTTATTCACAGTACAGGCTGGGTCAAACACAGGCCTTACAGACAAACACAACAAATACAGAAACCAAGAAACATGAAACCAGGGAGAATGCTGGGAATCGCAGTGTAAAGCCTGGATCAGATAACATGATTTTTTGTCTGTTACGATAGTCACTGTGTCAGATTACACGATTTTGACTTAAAGGGTTAGTTCACTTTTAAAAAAACTTCTTCTGATAATTTACTCTCCCCCATTTCATCCAAGATGTCCATGTCTTTCTTTCTTCAGTCGAAAAGAAATTAGCTGCACTGAAACTGTCATTTGGACCTTGAACCGTTTGGGTCCCATTGAAGTCCATTATATGGAGAAAAATCCTGGAATGTTTTCATCAAAAACCTTCATTTCTTTTCGACTGGAAGAAAGACATGGACATCTTGGATGAAATGTGGGTGAGTAAATTATCAGCAAAAGTTTTTTTAAAAGTGAACTAATCCTTTAAAATCTTGTTTGCGTCGTGGACAAGAAACCGACCAGTCATCGCGTGCCATCTCACTCACACCACACACACACACACTCTCCTTCACACCACACACTCTCTCACACACACACACACACACACACACACACACACACACACACACACACACACACACACACACACTCACACTCACACTCACACTCACACTCACACTCTCTTTACTAGGACTAACATGAGATACTGCTAAAATTGTAGATGACATAAGCTATGTAACATACTTCCTATTTAAAACTAAAAAAAAAACTACACTCACACTCTCTCTCTCACACTCACACTACACACACCACACACACACCACACACACACACACACACACACACACACACACACACACACACACACACACACACTCACCTCGTCTCAGCAGGAAGGGTTTGGTATAATCCCAGCTGTCGTTGTCGTTTCTGATGACATTGAGGCGTGAGGGCTAGAATGAGAGAGCACAACGCCACTGCATGTGTGTTAGCTCCAGCGGGTGTGTGTGTGTGTGAGTGAGTGAGTGAGTGAGTGAGTGAGTGAGTGAGTGAGTGAGTGAGTGAGTGAGTGAGTGAGTGAGTGATGTGGTGAGTGAGTGTGTGAGAGTGTGAACGCTGCACATTTACCCGAGCGTATTCGATTTTCAGCGTGCAGCAGCCGGCGTAGATGTCGGCCCCGTTCAGGGCAGCTTTGGCCTTCTGGGCGTTCTGGATCGACTCAAACGTGACGGGCGTCAAGGAATAAAACACACAGCTGAGACTCAAACACACACTTCAGACACACACACACTCACAGGTGACGTCAGCTCACACTCGTGAAACTGTGAATGCGTGTCTATGAAACCACAGACGAGCTGTAGACGGCTGACGCTTCACTTCTGCTGGTCAAACACGTGTAAACGTGAGCAAAGCAGAAGCTCAGAAACACACGAGTTCTGGAGAACCGGTTCATGCAGTCAGTGACGCCTGGATACGGGAATATTATATGTAATTTTTTTTTTTAATGATATTTATTTATATATATATATGTGTGTGTGTGTGTGTGTGTGTGTGTTATATATATATATATATTTATATATATTAAATTAGATAAATATTCTAAAAAGTAATGTGAATTAATAAAACGTTAAAAAAGAATGCATATATATATATATGTGTGTGTGTATATATTAAATTATATAATAATCAAAAACAAGTGGAGAAGTCATTTAAATTTGTTATTGAATCCTGCAGAACATTCAGTTCTTGGATTTCCTAAATACTAACTAATAATTTTTTTTTAATTTATATAGTTTTTAGTTTATATATATATATATATATATATATATATATATATATATATAAACAATTCTAAATTAAATAATATTTAAATAAAAAAATATTTAAATATATCAATTAATTAATAAAAGAAAAAATATTATTATAATTAAATATATATATATATATATATATATTTAATTATTAATAATATTTGTATTACTTTTATCAATAATACGCAAATTATGCATGCAAATATTTAATATGGACTCAATTAGGTTATTGGCAGTGCTTCATGGGAGTGGGCGGAGCTAAAGAGTTCTTTTGGAGTGATTTGCTTGTTTCTATTCTCTGATTGGTGGAGATTTCTCTGCAGAATCATGAGTAATGTATTATTGTTCCACTGAGAATTCCACTGTTGAACATGATTATTAAAAAAAAAAAATGAGTTGAAATAATGTGCTTATGCCATCGATTTACAGCCTCGTAGTTCATCAGGAAAAATCCGTTCCTCTAGAGAAAATAAATGGGAGTGTCCTCATGAATCACGTTCACGTTGTAATACCAGTGTAATACCCATGATGTCATTATACACATTTCTGTCTACATAAATCACACACACACATACACACACACACACGTCTGGTTCGCTATCTTTGTGGGGACTCTCCATAGGCGTAATGGTTTTTATACTGGACAAACTATATATTCTATCCCCCTACACTGCCCCTGTCCCTAAACCTACCCATCACAGGAGACATGCTGCATTTTACATTTTTAAAAAAACATATTTTTTTATGTTTTTTAAGCTATTTGAAATATGAGGACTCATGCAATGTCCTCATATATCACGTGCAAGTTGTAATACCAGTGTAATATGCATGTCATTATACACATTTGTGTCCTCATATATAACAAAAACAAGCACACACACACACACACACACACACACACACACACACACACACACACACACACACACACACACACACACACACACACACACAAACAAAGGATATTCCACCATGGCCTGGATTCCATTCCTCTTAAAGATGACGATCCGCAGCACATTTCCGATCGGATTACAGACTGTGTACAAAACATCCTGCAAGATGAAGAGGAGAATCCGTTCAGAGCAGCCAATCAGAGCAGGTCATGTGACATGCGGAAATGAAGTGTTTTACCAGGGTGAGATGTTTATTTAACTATATCTTTATATATTTATTTATATAAAATTATATAATATCTTGTAGTGTTTTACTATAGTGAGAAGTGTTTTACAGTAGTGATGGGGTAGAGCTGGTCATGCGGAAAATTAAGTGTTTCACCGTACTAAAAGTGCTTTACCGTAGTGAGAAGTGCTTTACCGTAGTAAAATTGCTTTACCGTAGTGAGAAGTGCTTTACCGTGCTAAAAGTGCTTTACCGTAGTGAGAAGTGCTTTACCGTAGTAAAAGTGCTTTACCGTAGTGAGAAGTGCTTTACCGTAGTAAAAGTGCTTTACCGTAGTGAGAAGTGCTTTACCGTACTAAAAGTGCTTTACCGTAGTGAGAAGTGCTTTACTGTAGTAAAAGTGCTTTACCGTAGTGAGAAGTGCTTTACCGTAGTAAAAGTGCTTTACCGTAGTGAGAAGTGCTTTACCGTACTAAAAGTGCTTTACCGTAGTGAGAAGTGCTTTACCGTAGTGAGAAGTGCTTTACCGTACTAAAAGTGCTTTACCGTAGTGAGAAGTGCTTTACCGTACTAAAAGTGCTTTACCGTAGTGAGAAGTGCTTTACCGTAGTAAAAGTGCTTTACCGTAGTGAGAAGTGCTTTACCGTAGTGAGAAGTGCTTTACCGTAGTGAGAAGTGCTTTACCGTAGTAAAAGTGCTTTACCGTAGTGAGAAGTGCTTTACCGTACTAAAAGTGCTTTACCGTAGTGAGAAGTGCTTTACCGTAGTAAAAGTGCTTTACCGTAGTGAGAAGTGCTTTACCGTAGTAAAAGTGCTTTACCGTAGTGAGAAGTGCTTTACCGTACTAAAAGTGCTTTACCGTAGTGAGAAGTGCTTTACTGTAGTAAAAGTGCTTTACCGTAGTGAGAAGTGCTTTACCGTAGTAAAAGTGCTTTACCGTAGTGAGAAGTGCTTTACCGTACTAAAAGTGCTTTACCGTAGTGAGAAGTGCTTTACCGTAGTAAAAGTGCTTTACCGTAGTGAGAAGTGCTTTACCGTACTAAAAGTGCTTTACCGTAGTGAGAAGTGCTTTACCGTAGTAAAAGTGCTTTACCGTAGTGAGAAGTGCTTTACCGTACTAAAAGTGCTTTACCGTAGTGAGAAGTGCTTTACCGTAGTAAAAGTGCTTTACCGTAGTGATGGGGTAGAGCGGGTTCTGGATGGACAGCAGCAGAACCTTGTTCCCGCTGTTGGGGTCGTCGGCGTTGGTGGGCCGCGTGATGCGTTTGCTGGTGGAGTAGTTGAAGAAGGCCTGCTGGCCGGCGATGTACACGGGCTCCTGGGAGCCGCACGACACACAGCGGTCGGCACTCTGAGCCTCCTCGAACTCCACCAGAGCCTGGCGCTTGAACGGCATCATCATCACGTAACTGCGGACAGCAGAGCAGCATCTCACTCAGCGTTTCAGCATTTCATTATGTGTATTCCTTTGTTTTTTAATATTCATCTATCTTTATTTCAGATTTAGTTTTCTTATCTTTAGTTTTCATGTTCATTTTAGTGTAATTTTTGTCATTTCATTGTGCTTTTTTCATTTTATTAGTTTATTGTCAATAGCAATACTGATACAAATTAAATAATGAAATGACAAAAGCACATAACTAAATTAACAAACATTTAACTAAAATAAATGTGAAAACTAAATCCATAAAAATAAAAGAAACTCAAATTTAAATTAAATTAAAATAAATGTAACAAATAGCAATATATATATAGCAATATACTAATATATATTGCTATTGCTATACTTCTATTTTTGTTATTTTATATGCATATATGAACATGTATATCCAAAGATTGTAAGATAATAATTGGCTGCACGAGCTGTTATGAGATACCAGTACCACTGTTGTGTATTGTAATAAAAAATAAAAAAAAAGCACAAAAAAAAGGTAAAAAATCATTTTAAACTTATTGGAAAAGATGATTTCTGTCACTGCTGTGAACAGATCACCGCACAGAATATCAAATACTTAATGAGTCGGTCCTAAACCTGCCAAGATACCAACACAATAAACACACTCAGAAAAATATCATCTAATTATCGTTATCGAGAAAATCCCAGAAAATATCGAGATATCATTTTTTTTGTCAAATTCGCACACTCTTATATCAAACACGCGCTAATGTCCCACATCTGCTTCTTAAAAGAGTAATAAATCCTAAAAACAAAAAACAATCCACTTAATAAAAATGGATAAATGCTAGAAATGATGTTCCCATGATCCTCTGTGGGTGTGAATGTGACTTTATATGTTCCCATGATCCTCTGTGGGTGTGAATGTGACTTTATAAAGAGGCTGATTGTGATTCAGAAAGGAGAAAAGCCTCAAACACAGGAACTGTTGCTTCCATAAATGCCTACGCCTGTCAGCTCGGTTTATAGAGTCATAACTCAGTGTCTGAATCTGCGGAGATGAAGGGATGATTGTGATGAACATCGAGAGGAAACAGACGCTCAGAATGAACGAGTGTAACCCAGCTGATCTCAGCACGGGTTGGTTAACATCGTTATCTTTACGAGGGAAGATCATTAATCCAATAATGGCTGAAACTAATCATTTGTGTGATGAATCTGAACATGAATCCATAAATAACCAAAAAACTGTATTTTTCAAAATTATACCGGTTTCACGGAATATGACATTATTTTGTATTTTTTTTAAAGCACTAGTACAAAATCAGTTTTTGTGTGTGTTTTTAGTAATTGTTGGTTTGGTGTGTTTGAGTGCTCGTTGTTACAATTAAACAGCAAAAGTTCAGTGACCTTTTTATTTGTGCATGATAGAAAGCTGATACTGATACTGATACGTGAATAGGCAACTACAAATGATGGCCGTGAATAAAATATAATAATCAGAAGTAAACTGTCACGAATCTGGTCCATGCACTTCCGGTCAATCACCACCAGAGGTCACCAAATCACAGCATGGACTTTTGCACTTCACTACAATCCCCATCATTCATTGCATTGACCACTCTCACAGCTGATTCCACTAATCACGCTCAAACCTGAGAACTATCACACACTATCTCACACACTTTATAAGCCTTGGACTTTCTCTCCCTTCTGCCGAGTATTGTTTTGCGTTTAGCACTCCCTTAGTGTTAGCTTCTCTACCGAGCCATCCATTGATCTTAGTCTTGCCTTGTCCTGTTATGATTCTTGCCTGTTTCCTGGATTCATCCTTAGCCTAGCCCTTTGGACTCTGTTTGTACCTCTTTTGGATTATTGCTGTCTCCCTGGATTCTCTCTCTCTGCCTTGCCCCTGTCCCGATCGTCGACCCACGCTTGCCCTAAGGATTACTCTGTGCCATGCCTCTGCCATACCTGTTTGCTGTTTATTGACCTTGCCTGTGTTAAGACCATGTTTTGGAATAAAGCCTTGCATATGGATCCGCACGTCTCTTGTCTTGTTCAGCCCGTAACATAAACAGTGTAGCTGACTTAATGTGCTGAGAGAGTGTTTATGTCAGAATCTTTATTTTTAAACCACAATATCATATCTTTTACCGATATCCTTTGCATTTCTAATCCAAACTTCCTCAAACTCGGCACTGCACACACTCGTGCCCGCAGCAAGACTCCTGTCGAGTCTGAAACCCATCGCACTAACGGTTCGAGAGATATGCGAATAACACACACACAAACGTTCCTGTAATTTAAAGATAGATGACTGAGTGTTAACCACATTTTCTACTGATTGAGAGGAGATAGCGGTAGATTGACTTAGAATGCCCTATTTTACGGTCATGAGTGAATATTGTAGAAAAATCCCACACAAGTATTAAAGGATTATTTCACTTTTAAAAAAACTTTTGCTGATAATTTACTCTCCCCCATGTCATCCAAGATGTCCATGTCTTTCTTTCTTCAGTGAAAAGAAATTAAGGTTTTTGATGAAAACATTCCAGGATTTTTCTCCATATAATGGAGTTCAATGGACCCAAACGGTTCAAGGTCCAAATGACAGTTTCAGTGCAGCTTCAAAGGCTTTAAACGACACCAGACGATGAATAAGGGTCTTATCTAGCCAAACCATCGCTCATTTACAAAATAAATAAAAAAGTTTAAGTTTTATAAGCACAAATGCTCGCCTTGCTCTGTTCTGTGATGCGCGTTCGTGACTCTCCTGTTCAAACTCGTTCATCAAAATGAACGAATCTTTTTTCGAGTCATTTCGTTCATCGAAAAAAGATTCCTTTATTTTTATGAACGAGTTCGAATGGAGCAAGCGAGCATTTGTGCTTATAAAACTTAAAGTTTTTTATTTATTTTCTAAATGTGCGATGGTTTGTCTAGATAAGACCCTTATTCATCGTCTGGTGTCGTTTAAAGCCCTTTGAAGCTGCACTGAAACTGTCATTTGGACCTTGAACCGTTTGGGTCCCATTGAAGTCCATTATATGGAGAAAAATCCTGGAATGTTTTCATCAAAAACCTTCATTTCTTTTCCACTAAAGAAAGAAAGACATGGACATCTTGGATGACATGGGGAGAGTAAATTATCAGCAAAAGTTTTTTTAAAAGTGAAATAATCCTTTAGTACAGGTTTGCAAGGCTGTTTACAAAGAGGTGCCAGATAAAGATAGAGAAAGATTAAATTGAAATAACATCTATCTATAAATTACAGGAACGTGTGTGTGTGTGTTATCCGCATATCTCTCGAACCGTTAGTGCGATGGGTTTCAGACTTGACAGGCAGGGTTGCCAGATGCCAGCAAGGTTTTCCAGCCCAAAACCTTGTCAAAAAAAAACCCCATCCCATCAGGATGCTCCCTGTGCTTTGAGGCACACGCACGCACACACACACACGCAAGGTCTCTCGCTCTCTCCCTCTCTGCGGTGCGCACGCTACACTGTTTGGAGCAGTTTCTTCTGTCTCGCATGCGCGCTCTTGCTCGCTCGCTCTAGATTCCGGGAGATTTGAACTAATTTGCGGGCATCAGGGAGACGCTATCAATATGCGGGAGACTCCCGGAATTTAGGCTATCAATGAGTCTATTTATTGTCAATAAACGTCGCCTGGAACAAAAGCATTTAGTAACATTAAAACATTAAGTTGATATAATATATATATATATATATATATATATAATATATATATATATATATATAACATATACATACAAAATAACCCACTTTAACATTTCAATTACATGAAAATCACGTTGATTAAAGAAACACCAAGTAACTTTTCCTCTTCGGTCGCCCTACTGGTTGGAAACGAAATTGTCCATTGCCGCTGTCGTAAATAATTTAGCCTACTGTCGCACACACGCTCGCTGTTTACCCAGCACCGGCTTTAGAATGAACGATGTCCACAGACAAGGTAGAGTATGTTACATGATTTCATGAAAGGATGATGTATTGCGACATCAGAAACGAAGAAAAAACGAAATAATGACTATTGTAGCGCTTGACGTAAAGCAGTCGAATTTTGTAGTTCTTTTTGTGGTTGGGTTACTACCCGAAACCCGAAGTTACATAGTGCCAGTAAAAGCGACACAGACCCCGTCAGGCGATGCAGAAGTGCCTTTCACCCTGTTACCACTTGAGGAACCACTGATACGATTTTGGAAATATTATTTTAAGGTAAACAATGTTACATAGTGTTGCTTTAAAGAATAGGGGTGTTTATACTCTTTGAAGAGGCAAGTTTATGACTGACGGGCCAACTCTAAGCTACACAAAAAATATTTTCATAGCCATACGCCAAATATAGGCCAAAGGCAAACTTGAGTTTGACACCTGGATTTAGAACAATTAATAGCAGATATTCCTTGAGACCGCCCAATCTGGCAACACTGTCGACAGGAGTCTTGCTGCGGGCACGAGTGTGTGCAGTGCCGAGATTGACGTTGTTTGGATTAGAAATGCAAAAGATATCAGTAAATATACCTGTAAAAGAAGCACTTAGACGGTTGTGGTTTAAAAATAAAGATTCTGACATAAACACTCTGTCAGCAACACTGTTTACTTCTGAATATTATATTTTAATCACGGCCATCATTTGAAGTCGCCTATTCGCACACTGTTTGCTCAAGCGTAGCGTTTTCTGAGAGTTCACTGTGTCGCTGAATCCTGTAGTTCAATTCTCCATATTTATTGTATGTCGATATGTCAGTATCAGTATTTGCTTTCTATCATGCACAAATAAAAATGTCACTGAACTTTTGCTGTGTAATTGTAACAATGAGCACTCAAAACACACCAAACCAACAATTACTAAAAACACACACAAAAACGTGCCGCGGTTTGACTTTGAAACATGCAGTGCTCGTGTTTATTCAACGATGTCAAAGCAAATCACAAATAGATTTTCCAAAAGGCAGTGTTGATATTGTGAACCGATGTATGGGAAACACTGTAATATAATTTGACAGCTATCAATTATTGTTTAACATAGCTCTGCCAACTCTCACGCATTGGCCGTGAGACACCCGCATTTGATTGGTTTCACACGCTCACACGCCACACCCCCAATTTCTCACGCTGAAGTGTCAACCCGGTCAGTCAAATGCCGGAAAGATGAGTTTATCTATAGATCTAACTGTTGAGCCACTCGTGATCGACTAGTTATACCGCAAATTAGTTAAAAATATCCCGTAATCTAGAGCGAGCGAGCATGCGCGAGAGTACCTTACGTATCTTCACTTAGTAACACACATCGTTGTTAAAGCAACATACACCGGTATAATACAAATTCATATCATAACAAAAATAAACACCGGTATTCAGTATGAGCCGTTATATCGCCCAGCGCTACTGGAACATGAGAATTAAAGCATGATTTTACCAGATGTTTCCGAACTTCTCCAAGGACTCGACGAGGTCGGCCTCCACCACGGACTCACACAATCCCCGAACGTGAACGACGGGAGACGGAGCGATGCGGTGAGTCTCCGAGCCGTTGTCCTGCAGGAGAGAACACACATATTCATTCAGCCATCGTTATACCAAACACATGCTAAATAAAACTAAACAAATCAGTTTTAAAATAAAGACAAAACACGTATTGAAAAAAATGGAAATCACAAAAATTACACGCACACACGCACGCGCACGCGCACAACACTCACACAACACACACACACACACACACACACACACACACACACACCACACACACACACACACACACACACATACTTACAAAAAAGACACATTTATAATGTTATACAAGATCTCTATTTCAAATAAATGCTGTTCTATTTATCAAAAAATCCTGAGAAAGAAAATGCATCACCGTTTCCACAAAAACATGAAGTTCACGACTGTTTTCAACACTGATAATAATCATAAATGTTTCTTGAGCATCAGATCATCATATTATAGTGATTTCTGAAGGATCATGTGACACTGAAGACTGGAGTAATGATGATAAATTCAGCTTTGATCACAGGAATAAATTACACTTTACTACATATTCACATAGAAAACAGCTGATTTACATTACAATAATATTTCACTGTTTTACTGTATTTTGATGAGCAGAAGAGACATTTTCAAAAATATAAACAAAATCTTACCGACCTCAAATCTTCGTATCTAATGTATCTACAGTAGTATACATTAAAGATGAATAAAAAATGATCAAAACCTTTAATTAAGAACTCAATATGCTAAAAACGGCATCACTAATTTTCCCATCAAGTGTTTCTGCGGATGCGTCAATCAATCACATCGTACAGTGACTGTGATAGTTATACATTTAATCAGTCATTAATGAACAACCATTCATTTTTACCTAGATCATGTGATTTC
>CM070839.1:2182690-2205190 GCA_036326025.1 Chrosomus eos | reverse complement strand
ATACAAAGCGAAAGCAAAACACTGGATAATTTTATTCGCATCTGCATCCATTGCATTTCATGCCTTTTCCGGGTCAGAACGTCTACATTTGGTAGTTTCAGCAGTGTATAGTGTAAATGCAAAAAATTGGGATACGGGTCACTTTTAAAAGATGATGTAAGCGGGTCGTCAAAAAAATCGGATATAGTCAGAAAATCGGATTTGGGCATCAAGACCTGCAGTGTAAATACAGCCAAAGTGAACAAAAACATCCTGCAAAGTTTTATATATGAAAGTTCACCGTAAAAAAAGTTATTGTTTCTCAAAAGTATGAGTCGACTCTGAGTCAATTTAATGAATCGTTTTTCCAATGAGTCATTTTCCTTTTCATTGTGATGTCAAGGCGAAAAATTATCAAATTGGCCGCGCCACTCATTGTGCACGCCGCGCAGACAGCAGAGAAAACCTGAAAACAACATGTGGACAACAAGACGCTGTTCTGAAGTGCGAATCAAAAGCGACCTTTTTTCCACTGCCCAGAGACGAGCATGTGGAGAATCAGTGGCTAGAGTTTATATTTACAACTATACCACACAAGTATAGCCACCTTGTGCTGTGTTCGCGTCATTTTAATGACGATTGTTTACAAACACAACTGACTGGGTCATCTGACCAATCACCGCAGATTAGCGTCACGTAAAGGAGGGGTTTTGAAAAATGAGTCGTTGAACGAATTATTAGGGAGTCGGTGAGCAAATCAGGTAAAAATAAATGCATATTATAAGACAACAAAAGTGTTTTTTGTCATTGCATGCATGTAAAACTGTTGTTGGGGACTCCCAGAACAATATTAGGAACATTTTAAATGCCATAATAGGTACCCTTTAAAGGATAATTCGGGTATTTAGCACTTTGAGTCTATTTTCTAGTGTGTTTAGGATGAACTAGAGTGGTGGACACAGAAATGTTGACGATGTCTCGACTTTTTGACTCTTTTAGAATCGCCTCTGAGCGCTTCAGAGTGGCTGTCTATGGGCATGCACAAACATGTGCTTAAAACAACCCAACGTTCGTTTTTAAAACTGTGACGCTCACCGAGTGGTTAGTGGTGTTCGCTGATGATTAAAAACTAATATATCGGCGCAATGTATGATTTCAATCCGTGTTATTTGCTATAGTGGAACTATTTTTTCAGATACCTCACAACCGCGTATAAAAATTTAAATCGTAAATCTGATTTTTTTGTGAAAAAATCGGGGATTTTTTTTTTTAGGCCATATCGCTCCACCCCAAATAAATACTGAATAATTGTAATCTTCGTTTGCATACATACACAGAGAGAGTGTGGGTTAAATCCTGTTTTACTTTGAATCTCTCACACACGTTCAGTTCTCCAATTCTCTGAAATAATACTGGGGAAATACATGTGAAAATCTGATAAGGAAACACCAAACATACTCTCTTTAAATAATAAAAAATAGCCTTTTTGCAGGCTGTTTATTTGTGCTGCAAATTCATGATAAGGAGGAAAAAGTGTCTCGACAACAGATGTTTTATCATTCGTGTAAAAGATTGTATATAAGCCATCGGACTTTATTTAAACAAATGCATAAACAGGTTAATCAGGCACACAAACAAGCTCTAAAAACGTCAGACGCTTTAAAAATAGCTCTGAGTCTGCGGGAAATGAGCAGCGGCTGCATGGTAATGTCATCATACTCTGATTGGATTACACAAATTGGTCAAATTAATCGTTTCGGGTGACATTTCAAACGCAGGGACACAAACAGTGTGTGTTCTCGTGAGCGGATGAACATAAGTTCATATGAAGGTGATTCCAGATGAAAGGCTGATTCATACACGCATACGGTTTAATACTTGACTTGGTCATAAACATGAATGTATGACTTTTACATTGTGTGATAAGAAGCAAAGCTGCTCAAAACGCATTCAATAAATAAAGCATCTGTGTCAGAGAAAGAAAGAAAGAAAGAAAGAAAGAACAAAGGTAGAAAGGAAAAAAGAAACAAATTAATGAATGAAGTAAGGAAAAAAGAAAGAAAGAGCATGCATACGAAGTAAAGAAAGAAAGTAAGAAAAGGAAGGAAAGAAAAAAATGAAGGAAGTAAAAAAGGAAATAAAAAAAGAAGGTAAAGAAAGAAAGAACAAATGAAGAAAGAACAAATGAATGAATGAAGTAAAGAAAGAAAGAAATAATAAATGATTAAGGAAGGAAGAACAAATGAATGAACTAATGAAAGCAAGCAAGAAAGAAAGAACAAATGATGAAGGATGGAAAGAACAAAAACAAATGAAGTAAGAAAAGGAAAGGAAGGAAAGAAAGAATGAAGAAAGAAAGAAAAAAACAGTGAAGAAAGAAAGAAAAAACAAACTAATGAAGTAAGGAAAAAAGAAAAAAAGAGAACAAATGAAGGAAGGAAGAAATACTTTATTTTTAGTCAGCCAATAGCAGATTAATTTCCTCTATGAGAGTGATGATTAATAATAATAACTCTTCCTGCATCACTTCCCTGTGTCCAGGCTGATGTTGTTCTGAGCCGCTGACTCACAGACTGACCCCGACCCCGGGGCCGAGAGCAGAAACACACCCATTATCTTCAGACTGTGTCTTAAGTTCCAGTGTGACCCAGTAGCAGTTAGTCAGGGGATGTCAGTTTTACTTTTCGGCATTAAATTAGGCTAATCTACGTTTTTATGTAACTGATTTAGAAAAACTATGAACAGTCTTAAAGGGGTGATGAACTGAGAAATCAAATTTTCCTTGAGCTTTTGACATCTAAGAGGTCATCATATTATAAGAATATCCTGTAAGTTTCAGAACTGAAAATGTCATTGTTAGTCCAATAAAAGCTTTTATTGACACCAGCCTCAGCAAACGCCTCGTTTTTCAAAGTGGGGAACTCTGACGTCAAAGAGGATAAACACCCCCCCCCCCCCGCAGAAGAAGATCAACGCCTACTTCAACACGGCCGGTTTAGCCCCGCCCACCGGTTCACGCATTACACGCATAGCTAAATAACATAGATGCCTACCTCGTGATGACAAACCGGATCGAGCTACCGAGCAATACAAAATATTGTGCAGTGCCTGGTTGTGGAAGAAGACAGTCGCTGCATAAGCTTCCTCTGGATTCCAATAGGAGTGCATGGATAAACTTTATTTTTAATGACGTTCCACTCCAGCTGATGAGGTAAAACATCGTCCGTCTGTTCGCTTCATTTCACTGAGGATTGTTTTGTAAACAAGACTGGATTTGCAGACCGATTAAGAGTAAAGAACGGTGCTGTGCCGTCTATAGTGGATCTGACAGGATTTGTGCAACACACGGACTCTGGGTCGAGATATGACTGAGATATAACAGAGATATGACAGAGATATAACTGAGATATGACAGAGATATGACAGAGATCTGACTGAGATATCACAGAGATATAACTGAGATATGACAGAGATATGACAGAGATCTGACTGAGATATCACAGAGATATAACTGAGATATGACAGAGATATGACAGAGATCTGACTGAGATATCACAGAGATATGACTGAGATATGACTGAGATATGACTGAGATATGACTGAGATATGACTGAGATATGACTGAGATATCACAGAGATATGATTGAGATATGACAGAGATATGACTGAGATATGACTGAGATATGACAGAGATATGACTGAGATATGACTGAGATATGACTGAGATATGACAGAGATATGACTGAGATATGACTGAGATATGACTGAGATATGACTGAGATATGACTGAGATATGACTGAGATATCACAGAGATATGATTGAGATATGACTGAGATATGACTGAGATATGACTGAGATATGACAGAGATATGACAGAGATATGACTGAGATATGACAGAGATATGATAGAGATATGACTGAGATATGACTGAGATATGACTGAGATCTGGCTATAGTCACACCTACACAGACACATTCACTGATTTACACCTCACAGTAGCGTTTGTCACATCTATTCACTCTTCAGCTTCCTACGATATAACATGCATTTCTAAATGAACACAAAACGCTCAACTGAGGAGGATTTTTCATGTCATGCCATCTTAAGAGAAGGGAGGTCAAAGGTCATCATTATATGTGTGATAGAGTATGACATGATTTAATTAAATCAACTGAGATGCTGAAATACAAATAATTATAAACATTATTTTATATACATTATATATATATATATTATATATATATATATATAATGTATATAAAATAATGTTTATAATTATTTGTATTTCAGCATCTCAGTTGATTTAATTAAATCATGTCATATATATATATAAAATGTTTAAAATGCATATATATACAAATATAATATACATATATATTAAACTTAATTAAATAAACTGAGATGCACATTAACATGCTGAAGTAAATAATTAGAGTCCGACCGATATGGATTTTTGGGGGCCGATACCGATAAAAAAAGAATTCTGGTACCGATATATCGGCCGATATTATTTATGTGTACAGTAGCAATATTATTTATGTGTATCATAGTACAGTACCAGTCAAAAGTTTGGACACACTTTCCTATTGGTGTTGTGTACAAACTTTTGATGGGTACTGTATATAGAATACACAGTATTTAAACAGAATAAATATATAAACGTTTTGCAGTGATCACTCAAATGTGGTGATCAAACACTTGTGACAAAGATATGTAATGGAGGCAAGGGGAATGATATAATGAGAATGATACATTTGAGCTGTAACCAAACTAGTTTGCATTGCATGTTATATTATATTATATTCTAATCTTATATAATGTTGCATCTTTACTAACAACTTTGTCTTTTAATTTAGGCACGTTATATAAAACAACTTGTATCAATAAATATATCAAAAGTGTCACTGACATTATCTTCTATTTTTAGTCTTAATTCCTCTAATCTCTACAAGTGGAAGAAGAACTCAGATCTTTTTACTAAAGTAACATTTATAATATCATAATGAAAACGTTTTTAATTACATAATGTACAGACTTTATTTATCATACTATTTTAAACAAGTAGTAAGCAAAATGTACTAAACGTGAAACTATGCTACTCTTAATGCAAAATGGCCCTGTATAAAGTGTTATAATTATATAAATTATTGTAATATTTCTTGATGTTGTAACGTAGCGTTATAGGCAGAATGAGCTTTAACACTGTCTACACCGGACCTGGCCGTTATTGCTCGCGTCGCAACAGCTGTTTACCCGAGACGCGGAAAAGCGCCCGTTACAAAGCAGAATGGGGCATCAGTTTACCTTCTCAGGACTTCTCAGCTGCGCGCTTGCAATAGTCACAAGCTCACACAATACGTGACAGAGGCTGGCAGCAGAGACATCAATTCTGTGAATTACACTGCGCAAATCAAAAGTAATAGTCTACTACCCACTGGATGAAGAAGGGTTGGCTCTCAACAGAACATAAAATATTCATTTTATTTTATTTTTCGTGTTCGTATTTATGAGGAAAAAACGGACGTGAATATAGCTCCGAAAGCGGCACTAAAGTGCTTTAAAACTTTCACAGATACATCGAAACAGAAAGCACAAAGCCTTTCATTAAAGTCAATTTCATTTTGTATTAATTATATCTTAATTTTAATCAGTGTTTCATCAACCAAATGCCTGGATTTAATAAATAAGAAGTAAATATAACAGACAATAGATCACGACACGGAGCCGCCGGCGAGTGAAATGCAACTCCTCTCATAAATGAAGCGAAACTCAGTTTATAGACCTGAGAAATATATCTATTGAAATGTCTACTTTTAAACAGAACGAATCAAAACGAAAGACAAACTGCTCTCTGCTTATGTAATCCTTCTGAAATCTACATTTCTCTCTGGCGTGTTCAAAGATCGCGAGTGCATCCTCTTCATCTTTGCAGCCCACAATGACTGAAAACACTTGTTATTAATAAACAATTAAAATGTCTCCATTATTCATAATCATTGCTTTTGCCAGTTCATTGTGACAGCTTTTAGGTGCTTTATTGGCAGCGCCACCCTTACATGAATCACCGCACGCTCATTTTTTAAAATATTAATTTATCGGTATGGAAGTAAAATAATGACAAATGTTTTTGAAACAAAAAGCCTGTTGAATTGTACTACTTGAAATAAATATGCATTACATTAACCCTGCTTGTATTTTAATGCATTGTATTTTTAGGGCTTGTATTTTTATGGGCTGAAATTTAGCGTGGTTGAATATTTAGGCTGTGAATATTTCAATTCAAAACATTTCAAACACATTTTCATTTGTAAAATTTCAATAATCCATTTTCACCTTTCATATTTCACTTCCAAAATATTCAAACTGATTAAAAATACAACCTATAATATTCAACAGGCGGTTTTCGGTCCATTTTATTTCGCTTTCAAATTCGCTTCCTCAAATTCAGTGGTTTAAATTCGACAGTAAATTCAACGTTGACATCCAGGATAAGCAGGAGATCACCGAGCATAATCTCCATCTGCTGTTAGTCGATCTCGCCAGCAGGGGGTGCAAACGCGTGTTGTTAATGAAGATAGAGTTAGCAAGCCATTCATTTATGAAAACTGTACAACAATTGAGCATGCATTACGTTTTTTTGTGATGATTATCTGGGTCAGTATATATGCGGTAAAGACGATTAAGGCACAAAAGCTGTTTTTATGTTTCATTCATTAACTTCATTGTTACTTTCCCTGTGTAGCCTTACATGTTATCAGCTTTTTCTACCATGAATGGGATTATCGGTTTCCCTCAATACCTCATCATACTCAAAGATTCCCTTTCTGTCGGGACAAAACTGGCAATTCCTGTAATGGAATAATACAGTGAAATAAAAGACAAAACTCGCACCTTTATTGAGGAAGTATGCCAACATACATGTACTGCATTAGATTAAACTGGGAAGGTTCATAGCACTTTCATATTGTTGTTCTATATTGTTAGTTTAACTGTAAATCGCTTTGGATGAAAGCGTCTGCGAAATGACTAAACGTAAAATTGTCTTGACATTCGCACATTTAGGGACCGTCTCTAAAGTAACACTGGTAGTCCTATTAGGCCTAAACCTTTCTAACTTCAATAGCAAACTTCAATTTATTTGAATAAATTGCACATTATGCCTGACACCTACATGAACACTTTACAGTTGGTTTTATGACTGTAAGTCGTTCTCTTCAAATGCTATTGAAGTTAGAAACGTGTATACCAATGTCGTATGTAACTTTAGAGACGGTCCCTAAATGTGCGAATGTCAAGACAACTATGCCAGTATCACTGGGAAACGCTGAGCATTAAACTTTGCGTGTTAAGTTCATATTCTGAGTCCTTCTGCTTGCCTGCGAGTTTGGTATTTTATATCACTGTATTAGTCCATTAAGCTACGTCAAGCGTTTTATATGTCCAGCAGGGGAATCCTGAGGTATTGAGGGAAACCCTAGTAATGCATGCAGCACAATCGCTGCAACTAAACAACCAATAGAAATATATGTCAAACTCAAATGTAACATTGGACCTGTACATCCGCGTCGGGGAAATAACATTATAATCTCGTTCACGGTAGAGAAAGATGCATGTAGGCTACACAGGAAAAGTAATCGTGAAGACACTGAATTTCACATAAAACAGACGTCATAATCACAGAAACACTTACATTGTTGTAAATTAGTTTTTATGAATGAATTGGCTTGCTCTAACTGCTCTATCTTCGTCAACAACACGCGCTTGCACCCCCAGCTGGTGAGGTCGACTAACAGCAGATGGAGATTATGCTCGGTAATCTACTGCTTTTCCTGCAGTTCCTGGATGTCAACGTTGAATTTACTGTCGAATTTAAACCACTGAATTTGAGGAAGCGAATTTGAAAGCGAAATAAAATGGACCGAAAACCGCCTGTTGAATATTATAGGTTGTATTTTTAATCAGTTTGAATATTTTGGAAGTGAAATATGAAAGGTGAATATAGATTATTGAAAATGTACTAATGAAAATGTGTTTGAAATGTTTTGAATTGAAATATTCACAGCCTAAATATTCAACCATGCTAAATTTCAGCCCATAAAAATACAAGCCCTAAAAATACAATGCAGTAAAATACAAGCAGGGTTAATGCAATGCATATTTTTTTTCAATAAGTACATTTCAACAGGCTTTTTGTTTCAAAAACATTTGTCATTATTTTACTTCCATATATCGGCCATTATAAATGCCGATACGATAGTTATGAAAATGCCTAATATCGGCCGATAATATCGGCTCGCCGATATATCGGTTGGGCTCTATAAATAATACATGAATATATATTTATTCATATTAATGTATATGTATATATATAAAGGTCAAATGAGATGCACACTAACATGCTGGAATAAATAATAATAAACATTGATATATAATATATATATATATAATGTGTGTATGTTTGTGTTATATATTCATTTGTATATAAAGTTACTGAGATGCACTTGGGAAACGTTCACACCCCAAAAACATCCTGTGACACACTGATAGCATCATGTTTCCTCTGCAAACCAATGACAGAAACAACTCCACTGCTGCAGCATGAACAGGAAATGACATGCAATGTCATCCAAAGAGAACTACACAAACACACACACACACACAACACACACACACACACACACACCACACACCACACACGCTTGCGTAAGATGCTATTCTGAGATCAGCAGCAGAAGTCTGAAATCAATGAGACGAGTCCGTCAGAAACAACACAAACCATTCAATTCCCCCGCTCTCGTTCACAGCTGAAACACACACACACACACACACACACACACAAATCTGAATCAACAGATCCAGCCAATCAAATGTTCAAAGCCTTAAGAAGCACAAATTAAAGGAATAATGTCACCATTTACTCAATCCAAACCTGTTGACTTCCTTTATTCTGCCAAACACAAAAGGAGATGTTGATCCTCAGTAGAAAAGATTCTGCTTTTATTTCCAGTGAACTAATCTTTTAACAAACTAACAGATCTCATCATACTGTATTAGACTAGTGTCGCAATCACGATGTCAAGCCTATGCGATTATATGACGCATAATGCTGCGATTTCATAAAATAAATAAATGCATGTGTGAACGTGACACCCCATTCTCTCTGAGAGCTGTTCGCACATTTTCTACAGGCGTAACTAGCGGTGCGCGGCTGCTAACAGGCCCGGCCAATCAGGGGCCGGCGTGACTGGAAGATATTGATTGACAGCCGGGGCCCCCTATAGCATTTTACTACTTCTAGTCTGATCACATTTTACTTTATCGCAAATGTATTTGAATAAATAATGACAACAACACATTGAATACACGAGTGAAACGAACAATGATGGATTATGATGTAATTTGTTTTGAAGTGGGACTGGGGAATCCCCGGTCTGTGAGTCTAGACTCTGTTTTATAGTGATTTCTACATCTACTTAAGCCCATATCTTATTTCATGTATGGGATGTATTTATTGTATGTATTTTAATAGCTATACATTTTAAACTCTATACTCTGTAATTTCTGTTTCAATTTTTTTGACCCTAACCAGGGACAGCGGTTGCAAATTAGTCATGGCTAGAAACCTGTATGCATAGCATCTACTTTGTATTCTTTATAAAGCAATGTTTTATGCATTTGTCCCTGTCAAATAAACATTAAATAAAAAATTATAATAAGTGAACATGCGTATTCTCACAGAGGAAAGCCCGGAAATTGCAGTTATAATGTAAGTGAGAATCTTTTTTTTTTTTTTTTAATGTATTTTGGACCTAGGCCTATGTGTGTGTCATAGCAGTGTGTCATCATAGATATATACACTAGATATCGCTTTGGCTACGGAAGTTCATTGGAACGAATTTAATAGAGCCGCCATCATGGAGCAGGAGCTCCTCCTCTTTAATGCATCCGCGGCAATAGAGTGCCGAAGTTTATGACGTCACTCTGTAGGACAACTCGGAAGTTAGCGGCGCATGGGTTCCCTCGATCGAAAAGCTATGCATTTTCCCCATAGACTTTTGGAAAATCGCAAAAAATAAGATCTGTGTTCAACAAAGAGTTGTGACCCTTACACGTTTTGTCTATCAGTAGGGATGCTCATATTGACCGTTTAACCGTTAACCGAAAGTAAAATTTTTGACCGATTAATACTATCAGTTAAACGGTTTTTTTGTTGTTGTTGTTGTTGTTTTTTAAAGCTTTATATATATACATTTTTGCTTCATGGTTAAATAAAAAAACATACTATATATAGCCAATATTTGTTAACTCACTGCGGGCGCGTCGATATGCGGGTTAATTGCGCAACCACACGCACGAACAGACATATTCTCCCTGAGGAAGCAAAATGAAGCGAGCGAAAAGTAGTAGCTACTATGTGGACAGAAAGGGCGACAAAGTTACTTGCAAAATATGCTACGGGGTATTAAAATAAAGCAATAGTGCAAGTAGCCTACAATGCAATATCACTTGCTTAGCAAACACCCACAAGCAAATGAAAGGCGCTTCCCGAAGCTGGCCATTCCAGCGAGACGTTATCTCTGTGTTCCCGAACATCTGTGCCATCGGAGACGGTGTTTTCTGCCGCGGGTCTAACAGTCCACAGGCTGCGCTCCAGACTTACACAACAACAGCATGTAGACTGTAATGCTACTTTTTAAAATAAAAACTAGACAAACTGTGGATTGAGGTAGGCCTGCTATTTTTATTTGACGGAAAAACGTATTCTGATGGAGAAAAACAAAAGCCGGTTTTTCAACACTTCAAACTGATTCAGTGTTTTCTTTTTGGCATCGTAATTTGTTAATTATTTAAGCTAAATATATATATATATTTATTGTAGGCTTATTGTATGTTTTTTATTTATATTATTTTATTCTGTTTTTCTCTGTTGTTACTGTCAGAAATGCGGCCGGTGCGTGGAAATTTGATCTGAATCCTGTTTTTGAAGCTGTTCTGTTGTTGATCTGTTCTGTATGCTGCTGTTTGCACTTTGCACGATAAAATAAACCCTTTGATAAAAACATATTTTTTTGGTATTTTTAATGGGTCACAGATACGCGTCAATTTTATTTTTATTTAATGCCAATATAATCTTATCAGTTAACGGTTAATAATCGATTAACGAGTGCGGTGTCGTGGGAAAATTAACCGAAATGAGCATCCCTATCTATCAGGATAATCTTTACAAGTTAATCCAAAATGTATACATTTTGAAGCCTAAATAAAGCCGTCAGATATAAAATGCTAACACAATAAAGTTTAAAAAACCACAAGCAGGTTATAACTGGTGTGTTTTTATGTCATAGATCAAAAAAACGTGAAAATATTTAGAGGCTTTGTTAACCACAGACCTTATTTCAGGAGATTTAGCAAAAACCCATTCAAAAAACCCATAGACTTTAGGGCAAGGGAACCGGAAGTGCTAAAATGCTAACCGCGTTTGGCCTACAACAGGGGTCTCAAACTCAACTTAACTGGGGGCAGCTGGGTCAGGCTGGGTCAAGTATTCCACAAAAAATAGTATTCAAGTATTCCAAAAAAGGAGCACAACTGATCCAATCTTCTCGATCTGAATTTGAACATTTCTTTCTGTTCATGATTGGTTCTTCATGAGCCGTCCTCTGACAGCTGAAGTTCATTTTACAAACTTTCTTTGTCTTTTCCTTATACACAACATCTTTGTGATACTTATATTTGCTCATGTCCTTTTTATTTTCTTTATACAACACATTAATGATATTGAACGGCACATTTCCTTTTATTATACTTAGAAAAACAATTATTGCTTTTGAAATACAAATATTTGCAGTCATGTCTGCCCGTCTTATTGAATTCTTTCTACACATGTATTATAGAGTCTCAGGCAAATTACTGACTGCACAAATCAAAGCAAACCTTATCAACCCGTTGGACACATATTACAAGCTCAAAGTGATTATTCTCACATTGTTTTAGAGCAGGGTCTCTCTCCAACACGTCGCTCATGGCCTGATTGGGGTTACACATATCACGCTCACATGTTTTGCGCGCTCAAGTTCGATATTTCAAATGTAGGCGCGCGGCAAGCGCTCATAATTTTAGCGACGCGCTCATTTTTTCCCAGGCGCAGTGTGTTTGTACATCGCGGTTGTCTTTGACAACTATTGACAACAAACCCACCGTAAGCTGTCACGAGACTATCTATGGTAGCCCATAAGGATACTTTTTTTTTTTTAACGCGGCACACAGCAACGACGGCGCACTAACATTAAACTTAATGTCAAGAGGGGGCCACAAAATATCACCCGTGAGTTTGAGACCACTGCCCTACAAAGTGACGTTATAACTTCGGCACTCTATAAAGGAGAAGGTCTAACGGAAATAAAATCACCATAAATCATCATGAATGTGATTTTATAGTTTTTTTGGTTCGTTCCAACAATCAGACATGTATTTATCATTGAGTCCAGAGAAATTTAAAAAAAAATTACAAAATTTCACATTCTTGTGAAATGTAATCCCTTGCTGTCTGGTTTTTATATTTCGCTCGTGTGAACATCCATACACAGCACAAAAGTCCGGCATCATCCATGAATGGCGGTGATAGCAGCGTTACCGCTACTTCCTATGACAAGACCCTGTTCCAAGATGGCGGCGGTTTTGATGCATGCTTAGAACCCCAAGGCAACATCTAGTGTATATATCTATGGCAGTGAGTAACAATGTGTTATGGTGCGCCGTCACCAGTGTTTTTTTGGGGGGGGGGTTTTTTGTGGTGTTGCGCGTAGGCTGATCCTGATTTTGTCAGTCATCTCATTTCTTTAATGCGGTGTCTCTATGATCCTATCCTGTCTTCTTCATGGTAGCAACTCATTGCGTCATCACGTGCTGCTAATAAAAAGAAGATAAGTCAGTTTCGTGTGTGTGTGTGTGTGTGTGTGTGTGTGTGTGTGTGTGTGTGTGTGTGTGTGTGTGTGTGTGTGTGTGTGTGTGTGTGTGTGTCTCGTATCCTCACGCCGTGAGTTTCTCCGGTGTGCAGCACAGAAATATAGGGTTAGGATTGTTGCATTATTCCAAATAAATAGATTGAGATTCACAAACAAATGTAAAGAGATTCACAAAAATGTATCAAATAGATTGAGATTCACTATAGATATATGAAAGATCACTTCAGATATGATAAAATGTTAATACAAAACATACTGTTGATTAAAATGCCAAAGTTGGTATTTCACTGTGTGTGTAAATAAATATACTTGGACTTGATGCTGGAAACCCAATACAGGACAATAGAGACACCAGAATAACAATATTCATAATTCTGAAGCTGAAAATACAGAATTATTTTAGAAAAATATGCTTGATCTCTGTCATATATTTAAAATAATGCATAGGCCAGTTTTTACTGGTAACATCAGACATTTAGCATTATCAGGACCCACAAATATTCCCCTATTGCATTATTATACATTATATTCAACATTATAGTAGTTTAATGTAGTAGGCTACTGACACTAAAACTTGATTTTTTTCACACAGTAATTTTCATTTTGGGGGAACTATCCAGAATACATATTGTTAAAAATGCAACAATATGTATTGTGGATAGTTCGCCCAAAATGAATTGCGCTATATTGTGACACGATATATTGTTACACCCCTAATCAAAACCCAGACCCAGAATCCATCAGTGAACCAGAACAGATCTCCCTCATATCAACATGACACACATTCAAATCAATGGCTCATTTGCCCATTGGGCAGGTCATGTGACCCTATTTAGCCATACAGACGCCCTTCATTTCCCATCAGCCTCGCTGAGATCCCAGACAGACTCCAGAGACACAAACACACACCGACGGTTTGCATACACACATTAAAAAGGCCCAGATTATTGATGCAAACTCATTCCAGAAGGATTCTGATAACGCTTTCGCCGCCCACCCGAGAGCGTTTGATTCATCCCAGATAATCAATCTATCAATCAATCAATAAAAGGGGAAATAATGTGTGCTCGGGTTCAGCTCAGGTCTGCCGAAGGCACATGTACGATCTCCGCTCAGATAAGACAGTGATAAGTGACATTTAAACCAGCCAATAAAAGCCACTTAGTATTCAAATCATCACGGCTGTTGAATAGGAACGTTTCTGCGGAGCCGAGGCATTCGCTCCGGGCAAAATACTGAAGCCATTATATCTGTCTGTCTTCTGTTTCTGAGCGTCTGGACTGTGAAAACACTCACGCACAGCGGAGATCACAATAAAACAGCTGAATGAGCTGCGATATGAATAATAACTCTGCATATTAAAGTCCACATGAAACAGGATATTCACTATATATCTGTAATGATGCATGAATGCAACAGAAAATGTAAGCATTTTCAGTGACACTTTGCAATAAGGTTCATTAGTTAATGTATTTAATAATAATAATATGCAATGCATTTGTTACAGTATTTATTAATTTTTGTTAATATTTGTTAATAAAAATCCAGCTGTTCATTGTTTGTTCACAGTGTATTAAATAATGTTAACCAATAATCTTTGATTTTAATGATGTATTAGTAAATGTTGAAATTAATAACTAATGAACCTTATTGTAAAGTGTTACCGCATTTTCAATAAATTGATACTAAAATATAATTTCTGAATCTCTCAGAATGTTCAAACAGAATTCTTTCTTGATTTCATTTTGTTTATAAAAAATTGTTTATTATTTTCACACGCACAATTAAACCAGGAACATGTACTACTGATAATAATATTATAATTAGACCAGGAATATAATATATATATATACAAATATATAACTTACTTAAAGGGGTCATATAATGCCATTTTCATACAAGTTAATTTGATTCTTTAGGGTCTAAATGAAAAGTTTGTAATATACTTTAATTAAAAAATCTCATTAGTATTTTAAGAAAACACTCATTTTACCTGCTCAAATACAGTTCTGTTTTCAGCACGCCGTTTCAGTGTATGTGCCTTTAAATGATAATGAGCTTCGCTGACTCCGCCCCTCTGTTCTGCGGGCGCTTTGACACAACGCACGTGGAGTGTTGACTTGACAACAGTTGAGGGTTTATTATGGCAGCGAGGACACATCTGTCAAAGAGTATAGAAGCACAAGAGGCGAAACTCTGATGCTTTTCTGGTAACAGCCACTAGGTGGCGCTTCGGGAGCGCGGCCGCCATTTTGGGATGAAGATTCCAACGGGAGTTACTGGACAACAGCACAGATAACAGTTTTTTGAGGTAGTTTTTTCTTGCATTATTGAATATTTCCATTTTATGCAACTTTACACATTTACTACTATTATTAGTTACCAACTCCACTTGGCCTGAAATATATTTTGTACGTTTTAATCCCCTGGATCATGCTACAAACATGATGATCTTTATGATGCATTGCTGTGTCCGTTATCCTATAATTGCCACAATTTTGTACAATGGCTGTGTTTTTGTTTACATAGTCTTGCTTTAACGGTCATTAATATACAATATAAGAAGTTTTCTGTAAAGCTATTTCTATTGCTGTTATATAGGCCTAATAGTTGTAAATAGAGAGTCTGTATGCCTACTAGCTATAGACTACGTGTTGTTGTAGCCATTAAATAAGCGCATTTAGTTTAATATTTGTTCAAATATTATAATGTGTTTCCCCCCATGTTGATTATGAAAAGTGAACAGAGTAGGATATGATATCGGGAGACATGAAGTGGGTCATACATGATTTTGACATTAGCCTACGTTGTGTTTTGTAAAAAGCCTTTCTTTAAAATTAATTTCGTTTTGTGTAAATTGTATCTTAATTAAAAAAAAAAATTAATCAACAAATTACCTGGATTTATAAGCAAAAATTGCAGACAATATAATCATGACATACGGCGCGGTCACTTGCAGTGCTCGTGAACTTGAGTGAATCTCATCATAAATTAACCAAAATATGCCTCAGACATGAGAAATATAGAAAGCTTGCAACTAAATCTTTAAACGAAACTATTCCAAATGAAAAGAATAGGCTACTCTCTGATTATGTTGCACACTCACATATTATGTATGTCGAAATAACGAGATATTATGTCGAAATAACATTATAAATAATAAATCTTTAAATATATTTGATTGAATGCTGAATGTTGTGCTTATTCGATTTAGTAAAATTAAAACTCTAGTTGTCATAATAAAAATTATTGAATATTAAATATTGAAGTTTTGCTCATTTAATAATAGTATACAAAATAGGCTAGAAAAGTGCGCAGCTCCCCCTGTCAATGATCTAGCACCCCCTCGGCACCTGCGTTAAAAATTATCTGGCGCTGCCCCCTCTTTTTACATAATTATTTCAACCTAAAAATGTCCTCTGCACTGGACTAAATATATATATAATATATGACTGCCGAGTGGCTTTCACCCCAAAATGGCGGAAGCGTAGCGCTGCTGCTGGGCGCTGGTGTTGCAATGGAACGTTCTATTGGCTTTCACTTCTTGTAAATATACGTTCTTTGCATCTGTGCAACCGTATCAGTTTGAACCGGAGTCGGACCCGGAACAAGATGACGGCCGCAAAGTTCGACAGGCTCGAACAGGACGTTTCTGAATGGTTGGTTAACGTAATGTCACTTTGATCTATTTTTGTATGTACTGGTAGGGTAATGTTAGAGTAACTTAGTGAGATGTACGAACGCTGTGTTTACTGATGTACGTACTCAGTTTGTAATAACACAATAACCATAATGCATTGTTCATTATAAACGTGGGAATTACATTGAGAACGTCGTACATAGAAAACATGTCATAACGTATACGCTGAGTGTAAATCTTAGCCGCATTCATCGTGAAGCGTGCAAGCAATTTGCAAAGATTAATATAAAGGTTAACATTTTTACATTCAGTTCTTCTGGAGGTGCAGCAGGGACACGAATAGTTGGTACCGATTCTTTTTTCAGGAGCAGCTTCTTAGCAAAACCAGCTTTATACTGACCCTTGTTTATAAAGCAGTCTGGTGAGAAATGATTTGCACAAACATGAACGCATTGACGTTAATCGTCGGGAATATCCCCTTCGAAAACAAAACTCAGCCACTGCGTCTTCAGCGGTTCGGATTTAGGAACATTAAAATGACTGCTGTGTTCCTTATTACACCCAAGAACAGAACACCACAATCGCTTAGACGATTACTGCTCCACTCAGGGCGGGTCTGTGCTGAAACGCTGCTGTCAATCAACAGTCGTGGGAGGGGCGTGTGACGTCACACGGTCGAACAGCTCGATTTGAGGCAGGAGAAAACATATAAGGAGATTAAAACAAAAACACTGGATAGATTTTTATCATTATATGATGGCTGTGTACAGACACTCCCAACACACATTTCAGTGCAATCAACTTGAAAAAGTGCATGTACCATTATATGACCCCTTTAAATCAACTGAGTTGCACACTAACATGCTGAAGTAAATAATACATATATTTATTCTTATTAATATATATAAATCAACTAAGATGCATATTAACATGCTGGAGTAAATATTAATAATAATGTTGTTATATATATGAAGAGTTCAGATGCAAAAGCCTCTAAATGCCATCTGAAATTTTCTTCTAAAATTATCATTTTTATCAAGCTCGTATATTTAAGTTCAATAATTTCCCTTAAATGGCAAGAAAAATTACCCATTAATTGTCATTTAAGTGAAATTACTGAATTTAAATATACGAGCTTGATAAAAATGATCATTTTAGAAGAAAATTTCAGATGGCATTTAGAGGCTTTTGCATCTGAACTCTTCATATATATATTATATATATATATATATATATATATATATATATATATATATATATATATATATATATATATATATATATATATATCATAATATAATAACATAATATAACAATTAGACCAGGAACATGCAGTAATAAAGTAAATGGGATCTATTATAATTTAATGGTTAGATGTAGAATATATATTAACATTAAACAATATCATTGATCGGACTGTACTGACGCTGCTGTATGAGAACTGGACGATGAGATCATTTTCTGCAGAACTGCTTTATAGATGAAATGAACTAATTTAATAATTGATGATCAACAAACTGACTTCAGCTGAACAACAGCCCAAATGCATAATTTCCCTGTTATCGCTGTAAAACTGCTTTAAAACAATCTGTACTGCATAAAACACTGTATAAATAAAGCTGAGTTGACTTGAAGAGCCAACACTTCACCAGATGCTTGAGATATTAACAACACTCAGTAAAGCATTACTACTCACACAGAACAAACTACAGCGCATCTGTCCTCTTGACGCGGATTATATTTAATTAGCTGTTCGTTTAAAACCGTTTCATAAATGACTCACTCATGATTCTCATACACTCTCAGAAAAAAGGTACAAAAGCTCTCACTGTGGCGGTACCTTTTCAAAAGGTAAACCTTTGGGCCAAAAGTGTACATATTAGTAGCTAAATAGTACATATTAGTATTAAAAGTGTACATATTAGAACCTAAATAGTACATATTAGTAACAAAATAGTACATATTAGTACCAAAAGTGTACATATTAGAACATTAGTACCAAAAGTGTACATATTAGTACCTAAATAGTACATATTAGTACCTAAATAGTACATATTAGTACCTAAATAGTACATATTAGTACCAAAAGTGTACATATTAGTATAAAAAGTGTAAATATTAGAACCTAAATAGTACATATTAGTACCAAAAGTGTATATATTAGTACCAAAAGTGTACATATTAGTACCTAAATAGTACATATTAGTACCAAAAGTGTACATATTAGTACCAAAAGTATACATATTAGTACCAAAAGTGTACATATTAGAACCTAAATAGTACATATAAGTACCAAAAGTGTACATATTAGTACCTAAATAGTACATATTAGTACCAAAAGTGCTAAACAATATACATATAGTATTAAAAGTGTAAATATTAGAACCTAAATAGTACATATTAGTACAGCTTTTGTACCTGCACCTTTTATGGTAACTAGAGTCTAGTGATTAAAAATGTCGGTGTTGAGTAAAAGGTCAACAGCTCATCCCTGTGAAATAACGTTAATCTGACATTGATATCGCTGTAGTTTTGCTTTCACGGTTTATAGAGTGTCAAAGATTTCCTCTGTGAAAAACACAACTTTCGGACAATCTTGATTTGAATCTGACTAGTTTACATGAGCACCTGAAATTATTTACTAAGTAATTACTCTTCAGTTTGCATTAATTGTGATCATTTGATCAAATTTAGATTTTCACTGCCATTATTCTCATATGCACAGCACACATGATACAGTAAGTGTTACTGGACACTGTTTTAAACCACTTCGTCAAATGCAAAAGTTTCTATGCACATAAAGGACTTTTTCTTAATTTCGATGTTGTCGCACAACATTGTCAACATGAACTCAGCACCGCAAAAATATGATACCATCTTTACCGCTGTGCTTATGAATGTATCAAACACATGCACACTTTGATCACAGCGCTATAGATGCAATTAAAGTCTTTCCATGCCTGATTAATGTGATTAAAATCAGCATATTTTACTATGATTATAGATGCTATGATTATGAGCTTAACTGCATCAATTTGATCAAAGTATTCTGTTTACATTAGGAATGCATTATATATAACCCAAAATATTAGTATCGGCTGATATATGTTATCGTTATCGGCTCAATAAGAAAATTTGGCCGATTTATTAAAGCTGATAAATAATGTATTATTTCCTTCAGCTGATCAACATGAGGGTTTTAAATTGCTTGAAATATGATTGGAATCACTTCAAAAAAGGAAAATACGGTAAAGTGCATATCGGCTACATAACATTATAATAAGAACATTTAGAATTGTGTTTGGACGTGGCTTTTAATGATGAGACTTCTGCTTTTGGCTCTCAAAAATTATATAAAAATTTGAATTTAGATTTATCGGCCAATATATCGGTTATCAGCTTTCAAATATATTATCGGTTATCAGCCAAAATGTTAATATCAGTGCATCCCTAGTTTACATGAGGTACGGTTTAATCGCAATTGCATTAAGAGCGTGCATGTAAAAGCATCATGAGATCAGACACTCTTAGTCTTCAGACGGATGATGTTTACTCGTTCATGCACTCAAGCCCTTAGTAACACTGTACCATGGTACAAAGATCATATCAGATGGTAAATATTGTACTTAACAGAGTCATTCAAGTGATCAATCAAAATGCATATTACCGCCAGTGGCGCAAAGGGGCGGCTGTAATTGTGATGTTTTTACTTGTAAATGAAGATAAAATGATGAAATAAATCACTAGTAATAATAATACATTTTATTTCTAATTGCGCTTTTTTTAAATCCAAAGCGCTACAGTAAAAGACACAAAAACAGCAAAGCAATACAACAATTAAAAAACAGTCTTAAATAAATGTGTCTTAGTCAACTTTTTAAAATGTTCCAACGTTAGTGCATATCTGAGGCTAAGAAGAAGCACATTCCATATCTTCAGGGCTTTATATAAAGCCTCGTTCCCCCATAGTCTTGAGCTTACGTGAAGGCTGATGTAGCAAAAGAGAATTGGCAGAACGGAGAGAACGTGATAGAGTATAGGGGCTAATGAGTTCACAAAGATACTCTGGAGCAGTCCCATGTAGTGCCTTGTAAGTTAAAATAAGAATTTTAAAATCAATTCTCGCATTTATAGGAAGCCAGTGCAACTGTGTAAGCACCGGTGTGATGTGTTCACGAGGAGAAGAACGAGAGAGCACGCGGGCGGACGAATGTTGAATATACTGTAGCCTTCTGAGAGATTGAGCTGGAAGGACAGAGAACAAGTCATAATCTAACCTAGTTGTAATAAAAGCATGTGTAAGCCTTTCTGTGTCTGCAAAAGAGAGGTCTAAGTCGAGCAAAGTTTCTCTGATGGTAAAAAGCAGTTTTTCAGATGTTCTTTATATGTGCTAAATGTTAGCTGTGGATCAAAAATGACTCCTAGATTCCACACATGTGAAGTGGGAATTACCATGCTAGAATCAACAATTAAACTAATCTGCTCAGATTAGTAGCCGCCACTGTACCGATCTGCATCAATTCAGTTTTTGAGCCATTCAGCTTCAGGAAGCTATCCATACACTGATCTCTGCTAGACAACTACGTAAGGCTATTAATGAGCAGTGAACATCAATGTAAATCTGTGTATCATAGGCGTAGCAATGATATCCAAGACCGTATTTCTTGATGATCTGCCCAAGTGGAAGCATGTAGATGTTAAATAAGATTGGACCCAACACTGAGCCCTGAGGAACTCCCTGTCGAACAGGCACAGCATCAGATTTATAATTCCCCAATCTTACAAACTGGGTTTGTTAAATAAGACCGAAACCAACTGAATACTGCACCAGAAAGATCCAGCCAATTTTCTAGTAATATTAATAATATTATAGAATTTAATCTTGACTAATTATGTAAATACTACAGTGACGGCAGTGCATGAAGTGTGCTTGTATTTTACTGTACAATACTAGCCAGTGTGTTAAATTATTACACGAGGTGTGCATTATGCCATAAAATAAATAAAACGACAGAAAAGGTGGATTTTAAGGTGGATCTGAATGCGAGCAGTGAGTTTCTATCACAAATTAGTGACAAAATTATTTAAAAAATAAACATTTGAAACTACGTTTTAATAATTCACTGATGTATTTCAACATCAGTTGTAGTTGCATTTCAACTATTACAAATCGTAACGGCTTGACTGTTTGTATCGACTGAAAATGTAACTATGATAAATGCAGCTATAAGACAAGAAGATATTTAAACATTAACATCATGATTCCTGTAAAACTGACTCGGCTTTACTCAAGCGCTATAAGAGTTATGAAGATGGTCTCTTGACCATTTTTAGTTTCTCCTCGTTGTTTTTGTTTGATGTTACTGGCATTGCAAAACCACCAGATTTGTGTTTTCCTTGCTTTAACCACAGTGGCCGTGTTTGCATCATATTGCACAAGAAATCTTGGGTTATACGGATGTTTGCAGAAAGCTCAGAAAATCCTCTTTCAACTCCTTGAACCAGATCATCACGAGTTACATGAACATACAGAAACATTTTGCACATTTGTCACAAAACCCGTCTTAAGTCGCACGGGTATATTTGTGGGAATAGCCAACAATACATTGTATGGGTCAAAATTATACATTTTTCTTTTATGCCAAAAATCATTAGGATATTAAGTAAAGATCATGTTCCATGAAGATATTTTGTAAATTTCCTACCATAAATGTATAAAACATGTATTTTTGTGAGTAAATGCAGCACAATCGTGAACATAAATGCACAACTTTAAAGGGGATTTTCTCAATGTTCCTCAATGCTCAGATTCCAGATTTTCAATAATTGTATCTCGGCCAAATATTGTCCTATCCTAACAAACAATACATCAATGGAAAGCTTGTTTATTCAGCTTCCATGTGGCGTATAAATC
>CM070839.1:2175190-2177690 GCA_036326025.1 Chrosomus eos | reverse complement strand
TCATTAACCCATTACTGCACACCATCACACCATCGTGATCAAACTGACTTTGAGAGATATTAAGAGTCTCTGTCTGATGCAGCATGACAGAAACAACTACAGGAACATATTAAAGGTGACCTATAATTCATAATTGAATTTACCTTGGTATAGTCAAATAACAGGAGTTCAGTGCATGGACATGACATAGAGTGAATCTCAAACTGGACTGTTTTCGCGTTCTCATTTAATTCACGTTTATGAAAAACACCCCTGAAAAACGGTCGGATCTCCACACAATACCGACTGTGACGCAACAGTCGGGGATCACGCCTCCAAAGATTTGCATAGCCCAGCCCTCAATGACAAGCACTGCTCAGCTGAACCATCGGAACAAACGAGGATCAGAGAAAAAAAAGGCAGATCATGGAAATAAATGCTATGTTCCAGGCTGTGCAGGGGATGTGAGGACTTTTCATACCCTTCCCACAGAAAAGAAATGTCAACAGGCGTGGTTGATGTTTATCTATAATCGGATACCGCAACAGTTTAATTCGAAGTTGTTAGTTTGCTCTGCCCATTTCACCACGGACTTATTTTCGAACCTGGGTCAATATCAAGCTTCTCTCAGCGTCTCAAACTGAAGAAGGGGGTAATTCCAACTATATTCCCGCAACCGGTAAGTAGTGATTTTATTTAAGATAATTTACACTGTGTTAGATCCAGCGCAAGATCATAGTAAATTTATAGCAAACTCCAAGTAACGAGCATACATAACTAACGTCAAATAGGCTAATTCTCAGTGAATAAACTATACAGAAAGCAGTCAAAGAACAATCCACACAGCGCGAGTTTATCTCTCGCCAAACTCGTTATGAAATCAATGACGCTGTTACACTGCACAACGAAGCTCTTTTTACTGTATGTACATCGTTTGCATTGATGAAAGCATGAGAGAGAGAAACTGCGTTGTCTCGCGATCAACAAACTGTCATCTGCTTTTGCTCAATGCTCATCACAGCAACATTTTATGTGATGGGAATAGATCTAAATACTTTAAAAACATCTCATGATTCGTTAATCTCGATAGCTGTAATAGTTAAAACGTATTTAACAGCTGTAGTGAAAGTACCGGTATTCGAGAGTTTCACATGTCTCATTTCATATGCAAGCATGTCAGCCAATCACAGCAGTGGCCGGTTCTCACAGCAGACACGCCCCTTCAAACAGAGTGTTCAAATCAGAGACTAAAATCAGGCTAGGAAAAATGCCTTTTATTTCTAAATTATGACTATTTTTGATCTAAAAAACATACTAACATTATAAGGGCAACCCAGGAAACATTATAAAATAATAAAAAAAAACCATTATAGGGCACCTTTAAACTGAAGAGCGTTCACATCCTCCTGTGTTTAATATCTATAAAGTGTTGCACGTCTGTCTGAATCTGAGCTATAGATGTGCCGTAGTGCTGAGGTCTGCAGCAGAGTTGCCAACTGTCACGCATTGACCGTGAGACTCACGCAATTGACCCTTTTCACACGCTCTCACGCCACACATACATTTTCTCACGCAGAGAAAAATCGCGGACGAAGAGGACACTGACGCCAATTGTGAGAGATCGCTGTAGTGCGTCAGTTCAAACGGCACGCGATACAGTCCATATCAAAAGTTAGCTTCTCTGTCGGCGTCAGTGTCCTCTTTGTCCGCGATTTTTATGAGAAAATGTATGGCGTGAGAGCGTGTGAAAAGCAGAGACGCGGGAAGTTATTTTCGACAGGGGGTGCGGGGTGCTTTGTCGACCAAGCAATTACAGGAACGTGGAAAAGTCCACTTCTATACAGATCTATGAATTACTAGTACCTAGAAAAGCGCTATATAAATGCAAATGCAACGAATTATTACTACTCTAACCTCAAAACCTTTTTTCCCATTTGCATTGATGCAAGCACGACAACGATCTTTATACCGTAAAACTTAAAATAATAGCCGAGTCCCAAATAGACGCCTGTCTCTTTTACACGCCTGGTGTGGCGACAGGTTTGGGTAAATAAAGGCCGGTCTCAAATAGCCGGTCTGTTTTTTTTAGTTTCGGGTTTTAAAATACGTCGGATCGTCCGCTTTTTGGCGGCCGCCAAAGCCTTTTTTGATCGGTGAGTGTTGCTTTGACAGAGAGAGAGAGAGAGAGAGAGAGAGAGAGAGAGAGAGAGAGAGAGAGAGAGAGAGAGAGAGAGAGAGAGAGAGAGAGAGAGCCCGGCCGCGCACGCGCAATCTCACGTCTTCACACAACACAAGCGCTGTCTTGCTCTCTCTCTCTCCCTCGCGTATATTAATCAAAGTCAATAGACATGATAGTAAAAGGTTCGTTTCTTTATAATAGGCATGCTAATCACAATCATATAGGCTACCATCTGGGCCTGCACAGCGGCAGGAAAAAGACGTAGATGTAAGACATCGTGTCTCTACCTTACGATGATTTTGGTACACCAAAGGTAACGTTAGATTCCCGCTCTGGAGTTCG
>CM070839.1:2162690-2170190 GCA_036326025.1 Chrosomus eos | reverse complement strand
AAACAGAATGAAAAAGTGTTCCAAGAAGTAGCAGCTAGCTCAGCTAGCCGCACACGGCTATCACCGGACCTACAAACAGTGTAACGATCAGTCCCACCCACTTTGAATGGGTACTAACTGCAGTGGAAAAGCAACCGAGCTAGCGAACCGTTCCGCGCCGAATCGAACCGTACCGAACCGAACCGAGCGTACCATGCAGTGGAAAAGCGCCATTTGGTACCATTCACAACTTTTGACAGTGGAAACGCAAATAATTGCGTACCGTACCGAACTGTACCGTACCGTACCGCTCAGTGGAAACGGGGCACTAGTGTGTGTGTATATATATATGGTGGGTGGGGGGGGGGGGGGGGATTCGCTATAACAACCGCCTGGCTATACATTATCCCTTATATATATATATATATATATATATATATATATATATATAAACACACACACACACACACACACACACACACACACACACAGCTTTTAGCTGTATACTTGTGCATGTTCACTTGTGCATGTGATTCTCATTACTCTCGACTGAAGCGACTGTGTGTAAGTGACATTTTGCCTTCAGCTAATGGAGCTATTAAACGTGTTAGCAGTCTTGCTGTGACGATCAAACAGCTAAAACAGGAGAGGAGAGAGAGAGAGAGAGAGAGAGAGAGAGAGAGAGAGAGAGAGAGAGAGAGAGAGAGAGAGAGAGAGAGAGAGACGCCCACATTATGCTACAAGAAGCCTGATGTGGTCTAGGGGAGAAGGACATGATGTCAGACAGTATGCAGATGAAACTGGTTTCAGTTCAGCTTTCAAACAATCATAAACAATAAAATTACATTCTAAATATAAAAGAATAGCACACACCACAACCATAATGAGCGAACATCGGAGGATGAAGGATAAAAACACTGACAGCCAATCAGAATCATCCTGCTTTAAAAGAGCTCGCGCATTTAAAGCGACAGACGACAAAACTGCAGCGCTTATAAACTAAACTGATATTGTGCACTGGTGTCTGGATGATAATATAGTTATGGTTATTATTGTTCATGGCTTGAACCAACCTTAAAACTGCATGTCATGTGACATTTTACCCTTGCCTCATTTAGTACCAAGGGGGTAATCCATCGACCGGAAGTTGAAGCCTCGTGGGAGCCGCCATCTTGTAGCAGAACTTCACTTGCGTTAGCATTCCCATTGACTCCCATTCATTTTGGCGTCACTTTGACAGCGAATAACTTTACATCTGAGGCGTTTAAAGACTTCATTTGTCCATTATTTATTTCTAAAGAAACACGACAATGCATAAAGGGCTCCATTACCTTCTATGTTACATTATGGCCCCGTAGAAACAGTTTTTGTAAAAACAGGCTAACGATTGCGTCATAACCACTCGACTCTCTGTCACGCTGAACAGAAGTGACCGTACAGACAGGAGGAGAAGCTCGCAGGCAATCGGGGGGACGTCCCGTCAAGGGAGAAGCCCATAGATAATGAGTCCATAAAAGCAACGGGACAAATACTCCTGCTCACTCACGCCAAAGAACTCTTTGCTCAAGTTCCCCATCTCTGCAAGATTAACGTTGGCAGTTTTCACGCACAGCTACTAGAAGATTTACGTCTGTCAGACGGGTTGCTCACGTCATCAAGTTAGTTTGAGTCGGTTTGAGTCTGCGCGTCAGGAACGGAAGTGCTCAAAAATCGCTAAAAATGGGCTTCAACTCTCTCAACTGAGTTCCAATTAGATGGCTCTGTCCACTTCTTGTACTGTCTATGGTTAGTATACATGATTCTATGAATATGCAAATGAGCCCCACCTCCACTCACTCACTCAGAGATCCACTGGTTGACGATCACACGTTGATCTGATTGGTTACTGTAGTTTGTGACGTCAGAAACACCAGCGATTTCAGTGTTTTTGAGACTGTCTTTGGTTCACTGCAGTTTTAAGCAGAAAATACTCAGCAATGCTGTCGACTTATGAACTTACACACAGTTTGCCTTAAAGCATATTAAAAACACCACATAGACACATAAACAACATTAAAAGCTGGATTTTCACAAAAAGGGGGACTTGAACTTTTTTTAGCAAGCCTACAAGTTGTACAAGATTCAAATCCTTTTCTTAAGTGAGTTTAATGTAGTTTAAGTTGAAATGACTAAAAAGCATTAAAACTACATTTAAAACAAAATTATTTGCAAATTGTAAATAAATGATTGTAAATAAGATACTTGTTTCAATGTGGAAAAAAATCATATTAAAACAATATTTAAAAAAAAAAAACACGTTTCAATAAACATTGAAATGCTAACTGAGTTCAAATATTAAATATATACATTTTAAATATTTAAAAAAATAAAACTGAATAAAAAAGATGAAATATTTTTTACCATTACCCAACATAACCGTAAACATGAATGTGTTGCTCAATCAGTATTTTATTTAAATGTAAAATCTCACTTTAAGTAAATATTTTAGCTGAATCTTTGATTTACAACAAATTCAAGTGAGTTTTAATACATAAGCCATAAATCAGTGTCAAAATGGAATGTTAAAACAATTACAAATTGATGTTTATTAATAAATTAAAAAATAAAGATTATTTTTCTGACCCCATTGGCAGATAATTTAGCTTATTTTAAGCAAAAACTCACTTCATTTTTATTTATTTACCCAGAAAATAAGACTTAATATCTAATCATTTTACTACTTTAGTAAATGCATCTTGATTTAAGAAATGTTTGATATTTGGACTGGAAACAAGACAAAAATAAGCAGTTTTTGCAGTGCAGTAGTAAAACAGAGCTGCTGAAAACCACAGCGCCACCTTCAGGAACAGCATCATCAGCACATGAAGGAATCTCACAGACAGGGAAAGGGTTTTAACTTTATTTATTATGCAAACAAAACTCAAACTAATGCAGGAACACACGGGAACCGCACAACAACAGAGATAGAAAATCAGACAAACTCTCCTTATCTAGAGAAAAATATTCTGCTCCTCACACAAGAGCTTCCTTACAATCAAACTGGCATTTTTTATTATTACTTCAGAACCGAGCCGAAACCCCGGATAACACACACACATACACACACACGCACACACACACACACACACAAGAACAGGAGCTTCAGTCTCGCTCTGGACTCTCGCTTCTAGCAGGACTTCGAGAAGGAGAACGACTGCAAGAGGAAAACAGGGAACAATTTTAGAGTCGATCACCCCGTCACACACACACACACACACACACAACACACACACTCACACTCGCTCGCACGCTCACCACATCACTCACTCACTCACTCACTCACTCACACACACACACACACACCACTCACTCACACACTCTCACTCACACACACACTCACTCACAGCACCACTCACTCACCACTCACTCACTCACTCACTCACAGCACACTCACTCGCTCACTCACTCACACTCACTCACTCACTCACTCACTCACTCACTCACCACTCACACTCAACACTCACTCACTCACACACTCACTCACTCCACTCACTCACTCACTCACTCACTCACTGCACACTCATCACTCACTCACTCACTCACTCACTCACTCACCACTCACTCACTCACTCACTCACTCACTCACTCCTCACTCACACTCACACTCACTCACTCACTCACTCACTCACCACACTCACTCCTCACTCACTCACCACACCACTCACTCACTCACTCACTCGCACACGCACACTCACTCACTCGCACATCACTCACTCACTCACTCACTCACTCACTCACTCACTCACTCACTCACTCACTCACTCACTCACTCACTCACGCACACTCACTCACTCACTACTCGCACACTCACTCACTCCTCACTCGCACACTCACTCACTCACTCACTCACTCGCACACCCACTCACTCACTCACTCACTCACTCACTCACGCACACTCACTCGCTCACTCACTCGCACACTCACTCACTCACTCACTCACATCACTCACTCACTCACTCACGCACACTCACTCACTCACCTCGCACACTCACTCCTCACTCACTCACTCGCACACTCCACTCACTTCACTCACTCGCACACCCACTCACTCACTCACTCACTCACTCACTCACTCACGCACACTCACTCGCTCACTCACTCGCACACTCACTCACTCACTCACTCACTCGCACACGCACACTCACTCACTCACTCACTCACTCTCACTCACGCACACTCACATCCACACTCACTCGCCACACTCACTCACTCACTCTCACTCGCACACCACTCACTCACTCACTCACTCACTCACTCACCACGCACACTCACTCGCTCACTCACTCGCACACTCACTCACTCACTCACTCACTCGCACACGCACACTCACTCACTCACTCACTCACTCACTCACGCACACTCACTCGCTCACTCACTCGCACACTCGCTCACTCACTCACGCACACTCACTCGCTCACTCACTCGCACACTCACTCACTCACTCACTCACTCACTCACTCACTCACTCACTCACACCCTCACTCACACTCTCACTCACTCACTCACACACACACACTCACACACACACACCCTCACTCACACTCTCACTCACTCACTCACTCACTCACTCACTCACTCACTCACTCACTCACTCACTCACTCACTCACTCACACACAGAGTTTCTCATCCTCTGCTTTTGAGCTGAACCTCTAGATTTGGAGCCGCAGAGATGTAAAGGTGCATGTCATGCGTGCATTTCATTGAGGGACATCGCCATGACAACAGTAGCCTAACACTAAATGAATCGCGGGTTGACTTGGTGCTACGAAGAGGTGAAATGCCTCAGATATTTGGTCGGAAGAACATCTCCCGGATGTTGGACACTACACACATAGGGTGACCAGACGTCCGAGAGGGAGAGAGAGAGCGAGAGACCATGCGTGTGTGTGCTAGAGTAGCTGCTAGTAATTACACGCGCGCACGACAAAGAGAAGGAGAGCGCGAGAGACCTTGCGTGTGTGTGCTAGAGTAGCCTACGCTGATATTGGCGTCTGTTGCCAGGCTACATATTGATTTGTTCCGGTTCGTGGGTCGGTTGTGTTCTCACTACAAACGAACCGCTCCAGGGTTCGTATGGAATCGAGCCGAGACCACCTCTTCTAGGCGGTCTCGGCTCGGTTGTTTTGTTCCGATTCAGAGTGCGATTGTTGTGTTCACATATGACCAAACGAACCGGGCCAAAAGGGAAACGCCCCTTTGTTTCGGAACAACGTCTCCAATCGATCCAGGTGTGAAAGCACCCTAAGTAACTTTTTTACCTTAACTGAACAGCCTCGGAGTCAGTGGAATGATTATATTACTTATTTCGGCTTGAATTGTGGTGGTTTCGCTCCCCCTGGTGCCCGAGAGCGGAGAAAAAAGTCACTCGCAACTTTGGGCGGGCAGGCCGCCAGCTTCGCCGTCATGAAGTATCGCGTGATATCAGGTCTCGCGATGTAACAAATTGCTTGACGGCTCTGCACGCGTACACGCCCCCATTCGAGCACCGGCTAGCTATAAGCAAAGGCAATGATAGATTGAGTTATGGCTGAGCCTGTAAAAAATAAGCAGAAAGCTAGGAAATCTTTGTCGGAGGACCAACGAAAGAGGAAACGGGAGACTGACGAGCAAGAAGTCAGACTCGAGTAAATATCGGACCGGCTTTTTCAGAATGGCGAGAACTGAGAGAAACAGAAGCCTGCAACACGGATGCTGACCTGGCCTTCCTGCTGTTGCACTTGTAACGTTAAAGGAGCATTTCACCCATTTCAACATGAATCTTTATTGAAAGTGGATCATATATGTAGTCGAAATGTAAAATAATTTTTGAATTTGTTGCCCTCTTGACCGAGAAAAGACAGAAAATAACCGAAGGGTGCATTTGTATGAAAGACTACAACACCCACAATGCACCACATTGCACAGCTCCGCAAGCCACACCCACTAATCCGGAACTGCGCGCACATCAAAGAAATCATTCTTTCGTCAACAAGGCTAACGTTAGCTGCCACCAGAGTTTGAAATTCATTTCACGCAAAATTTCTAGTAAGTGATAATGAAAGTAAAGAGACGCACCGACCGGTCTCGTATCTCTCACAGAGGAGCGGAAGCATAAACGGCAGATCGAGAGAGGAACAGGCCTGATTTTATGTTGTGTGTGGACTTCAGTCTTCAATGAGGGGCTGTTGGCTTATACTTTCGTTGTGTATTTGTTCATTTTACTATTAAAATGTTTAAATGTTCGCCGATTCCAGCCTCCTTCTTCCCACAACAACAAACCCCGTTAACGTTAAGTTACATTGGCAAATTCATTAGTGAATTACTCCTCGTTTGTATTTCTTTCTGAATATGGTGTATTACTGCATGATACCTGGATGTTCAGTCAGGCGAAACTATGGTGGTTCACATCACAACACAAACGTCCCTTCGTTGAAATTCTCTGCAGCAGACGGACTCTATCTGTGTCCGTAGCGCACAGCGAGAGCACAGGCACAGCAGTCCGCCTCAGCTCGAGCCAGTCGGGCTCCTCGACCGCGACAGGCAGCCGCCTCCTGTTCCTCCATCAGCCTCAGCTGCTCTTCACTATATTGCGGCTCGTAAAGATAGCCACGAACATCGGATTCGAGCAGCAGACTTTCAAAATCCTCTTCTTCCATATCATGTATAGTTTCTTCAGTCATTGTCATACTTCCTATCTCCACAGCGCTTGTTAGCTTAGCTTCCAAGATGGCGGATATTGATTTCGGTTTCTGCAAGTGAAGTCCCACCCACTGATCTGTAATAGGCCTGTAGGGTGAGTGGGTCCCACACCCTTGAATAATAATGAGCTAATGTTTGTAGTCTATACACTTTTCAATGAAATTTATCTTCCGTCCTATCGTGACGCAAAATGACGATATTTACGTCACGATAGGACGGAAGTAAAACACTTAAATCCTTTTTTCTCCCATCTCATAAAAAAAACAAGCAAAATTCCACCATCATTATAATATATGACTGGGTTTCTAACAATACAAACCTTAATGCAAATGGGTGAAGTGACCCTTTAAGTATCTTTGGAATAAACTGTGTTTAATATTTAAATTTAAAGTAATTGTGACAGGATGTTTGCTATTGTCTGTAAAGGTTTTTATTATGATCGCTGTCTGTTATGGGCTTACTAGTACGCTAGATACTATAACTTTGATGTTAGCATTGTCATTAGCAAACACGCTTGATTTCTGTAGTTGTTTAGCCGTTCCTCTGTCGGTTTTATTTGTGTATTTGGCACCGGTGTAGCTTTTTTGCAGTGCGCTACATAGTGTAGAAGCCGATGGCTCACCGATCGCTGGGTTGACAGCTGATCAGCTGGGTTGTTTGTGGCGAGGGGGAGGAACAACAGTTCGTTTTTACGACAGTGTGTTTGAAAGCATTTACTCCCAGACACCAGGGGGTCACTCCTCCATAGGCTTCTGAGGGACTGAAACGTGCCGGCCCAGAAAAGTTATTAAAGAAATCGTTAA